>CM021108.1:83551936-83777624 GCA_007115665.2 Sequoiadendron giganteum
TCCTCTTCACGATGTGTTTTAATTTTAATATATATATATGCATGTGGATATCTTCTGTATTTGTAGGTTGACAGGTACAGAACATCGACTCCACCTGGTTCACAGGTGAGAGCGTGTTCAATAACCAACGGTATTCGATTGGGAGATAGTAGCTAGGTTTCCGTGTCAGGTCGTCACCCTAGTCCTTTTGTCGTCAGTTGTTTGTCGGGTTGTGCTGTCTTGATTTTTGTGCCCTCTCTTTGTTATTTAAATTCAAGTTTGAAAGAGGCAATTAATGGTATTTGGTATTTAAGTTATTGATTATATTAATCGAGTTATAACATTAGAGATGTTGTTTGATTTATTAGTTAATTTAATTTAATTAATAAAATGATTTAATCTTGAATTAAGATTATTTTATTAATTAATTAAATTAGATTGTGTTAAATTAAATTACTGTGTTGAAATGAATTAGATTATTCATTTGGAAATTATTGCTTAATTGTAGGAATTGAAAATTGAATTGAAAGTCAAATTTGGAAATTGAAATTAGAAAATTAGAAAATGGAGATAATTGTGATATTTTCAAAAGTTTGACTTTGGGGGTTAAATAGATATTTTATTTCATTTTTGAGGATTATGAGATTTTATTATGAAAATTTTGGAGAAGAAAAAAATGGAATTGTGGAGAAGGATGAAAATTTGGATTTTGTGGGTTTTGGTCCTGCTTGGAGGAACTGAAATTTGAAGGAGGAATCGAATCATGGTTTTGTGCTTCATCTGGATCTACTCAAACGGATGGAAATCAGGTTCATGTCTTAAGTTTTTAATTGTTTGCAAAAAATTGTGTTGGGTATGAATTTCTATAAGTATTGAAGCGATTAGTGAATCAAATTTTGAGTCTTAGTCCTCTCTTGTCTCAAAAGAAGAATTTTAAATCTGTTTATATAGATGCAATAAATTACTGAATGTTAATTCAGGGAATGCATTTAATGTATCTGAATTAGTTTAATTCCTCGCAACTTGCCATCGTGACTGCTTCCTTTGAGTTTAGTGTTTTGGAGAAAGGAGTTAAGTATATTTTGATCTGTAAGTCTTCCAGATGTGAATTTGGTTCTGTGGGTTGTCGTCTTGTGATGTTGACTGTTTGTTAATCCCTTCAGTAGTGCATGAAATAATGTTAATGTTGTAATGTTGTACCTCCTTGGTTTAGGAGCAGATTATGGGATCCGTGTCTCCTTGTAAGAAGTGACTTTGTAATGTGTACCTCCCTGTCAGGAGCGCTCTTTGTTATTGTTGATACCTCCAGTGGTTGGAGATGATTTTATCTTTGTTGCTCCTGAGAAAGGAGCGAATTTTGTATGGTATGTCTCCTTGTCAGGAGCGGTTGAGAGTGATCTTGTTTTGTGGTTGTTGCCTCAAGTGTTGGAGTGCGTTTCAGTTTGTGTTGCCTCCTGAGAAAGGAGAGGTCGTGATGTCTTGTTTGTTACACCTTGGTTCCATAGATGTTTGGATGGTGTGTGTGTGTTGTCCAATGGAAGAGTGGCTTGTAACAGGGGCCAGCACACGAAGTGGTGCTAGGATAACTCGTTGCAAGTTATTTAATCAAGTGATAACTAAAACAATACTTAGAAGTTTAGGACTAACTTCTCACTAATCAAGATTTTTAATACCTCACTCATGGACCTAAGTGCTCGGTTAGGCTTGGGATGAGATGAGAAGGCTTGTAATGGCAAGGTCATCTATCTTGTCTGTACAAAAGGTATTTGGCTCCGAATGAGTGAGTGTGGGGACCGGGATTTGGTAAAGGTCACCAGGATAACCCTTGTCTTGTGGGGGGCCGGAGCCTATGAGATTCCCAAGGATAACCCATGATGAGCTATGTGATGACACTCTATCTAGGACAACAGTCAGCCTTTGTTTTAGGGGTATGGTCATTTTGACATACCTGTTGTGACCATAGTTGGTATTCGATTTTGTGGGTATGGTTTCCTTAACATACCTAGTGTGACCATAGTCGGTATTCGATTATTTTGTGGGTATGGTTTCCTTAACATACCTAGTGTGACCATAGTCGGTATTCAATTACTTTGTGGGTATGGTTTCCTTAACATACCTTGTGTGACCACAGTTGGGATTCGATTATTATGTGTATGGTTCTCCTAACATTCTTGTTCTGCTTTATTTCTGGAAGCAATGTGACCATGTAGAGTTGTCCTTGTGTGTTACTCGTGATGCTCTTGAGTTGTACTTTTGGTGTACTTATATTGTTCGTATGTGGTACTTGGGTTGTACTTGTGAAGTGTTTGTGTTGTACTTGCATGGTATCTGAGTTGTGCTTGAGTTGTTCATGTGTAGATCTTATGATGTATTTGTGAAGATCACGTAATTGGTTGTTTCAGTTTGGTTCAGTTTTGATAGCCTGTGTCTAGAGGTAGATGGTCTTGACTAGGATTCCTAGTTACTATCTCCTAGCACAGGGGGTGGGCCTTTGGGTTCCACTTGGTTGGGTGGTGTGCACCTAAAACCATTGGGTCCTTTCTTCATGTTCATGTGGACGAGACTTCCAGTTGGAGAGCTCGTGATTTCAGTAGTAGTTCATGCTTTATTTCATTTCTGTTACTCTTGTAGTATTTTATCCCTCTTTGATATTGAGGTGGAAATTGTAATTGTAATCCTATTTATTGAACTTGTCTCATTCAGGGAATGAGAGATGTAATTGTAATATTTAATTATGGATATGTGGATTTGGAAGTTATCTATTCTATTTGGATGTAGTTTATCTTGTATGGAATGTATGCGTACTAATTATCTTGAGTAGATAATTGTTATGGTTTCATTTATGTTGTTGTTGTTGTGGGTTGTTAAGTTTTTTCAGTCTCATAACCTTAGGGGATGTTTGCATTGGGAAGTGAACTTGTGTAATAATTGTACTTAAAGAAAAAAAAAATTGCCTATTTAAGTAGTTGTTTGCAACATCCTTTAGGGTTGCGTGGCGGGGCATTACAAGGGGTTTCCCCAAAAAATACATAAGTGATCTATGGATTCAGTGTTAGTATGTCTTTTCTTACAATGTCATCATAGAGAACATAATTGTCATCATTCCCCAAATACTCATAGAACTAGAAGAATGACACATAGAGAGAGAAAACAAACAATTTTTTTTGGATCAACATGGAAGAGACGTAAATGTCTCCACGCCTTGAATCATCCCCAAAAGGAAAACACAAGACAAATGAAAAATTTAAAATCTATGGCATAAAGAATATTGTAAGTACAAATAGAGGAATGCAAAAAAAGCGAGAGAGATACAACAAACAAAACAACACAAGGGATTACATTACACACATGCAATGACATAAAGAAGAATAGTAAGGCACATGCAGGTCAACCTATAGCAGGTCTTCTTCATCTCAATCTTGGCCACTATAAACGAAAGGTAGACAACTAGCCAAAGGGACAACAACAAGTGCCAAAACTAGGTCAAGGATATCTAACCCCTTGCCCCCACTAAGTGTACGATAAGGATGAGCCGATATGAATGATGATATACTTATCCTTGCAAAAAGGAAATGATTTGTAATGAATGTAAAACATGCAATAGGGAGTATGCTATGATCATACAACTATTATATGGCAAGAAGTAGATATTATTGTTATTGATTATGATGAGTAAAAAAATATCAAATTGATGCATATTTAATGAGATATCTATTAATTTATGATGCACCAAAGTTGAATTTATATTGGAAGAATCCTTAGTAAGCGTGTTGACATGGAGTGAATGCTTGTTTATTTCTTTTAAGGGACAATAACCAGGACCATTAGTTGTTTTTTACATTTTAGGCCCTATAGGTACATGCATACCTTGTTCTCTAGAACCACATCCTTTTACAATATACACAAGTTGTTTCATAAGTTTTTAACTTCTTCCATAAATATTTTTCACTTCTTTCAGATTTGATGGTTGTTGGTAATCAACTTCATCCAATTTTGTCATGTACATTGTCTTTTCTTGTAAAGTGATTGAAGTGGATCCTTTTGAATTTTGTATTGACATTACCACTTTTTATGTTCCCTTTTAGAATCTTTTGTTATGATCTTGTATTCTCCAGTGAATGTAGGTATGAAATAAAAGGTTTCCCAAGCATCTTCCAATAACTTTGTGACCTCTTCAATATGATTTTCTTTTTGTTTTCTTTGTATCCATGGGTTCTACATGTGTGGTCAGTGTCAAGGGATATATAATGTGCATAACCTCAAAAGACTTATCCATATTTTCATGATCTCTGATTTAAGGGGATTTTAATTTCACTTCATCATCTTCATCTAAGGAATACATATTACTATTGTTTGAAAGACATGTGACAATTTTCTTGTTTTCGTGCACTATGATATCATCCCTAGTAGGAGAGTTTTTAGGAGAGCAACAAACTAGATGTTGATAAAATTCTAAGGTTAGTTCTTATAGAATGACTTCATCACAAGTAAGGGATTTATCAATGGTTGGATTTTATTTCTTATCAATAATGAAATTTTCTTGTTCAATAATTTTTTCCCTAGGGCAAGAGAGACAAATAAGATTATCACGACTCTCATCTTCTAACACAAAAAGATAATCTTTAAAAATAGGAGAGATATTAGGAGAAGGCAAAATTTTATTGTTACAATTTTTGATGAATTCATCCTTTTTCTCTAAGTTATCATTCACTTGTGCCATAATATCTAACCTAGTAGGAGACCTTTTAGGAAAGTATCAAACAAGATGTTCATCACATTCCATGGTAAGATTTTGTAAAGTAGCTTCATCACAAATAAGGTTGGTATAAAGAGAAGAAAAAATATGAGTTTTATGGTTACCAATGATTGGATTTTTTTGTTCAAATAAATCTTCCCAAATGGTACCTGACCATTAGGAAAGGGGAAAAGAATATTCTCATGATTGTCAATAATTGCATCTTCTAACACCAAACTATCTTCTTTGTATGTAGAAGAGATATTAGGAGAATGACAAATTTTATTGGAATGGTTGTCTATAATTACATCCATGTGTCTTATGATGTCTTCCCAAGTAGGAGAGGTAGGATTGTCATATCTCTTAATCATTGGATCTATTAACACCAACATATCATCCTCACAAATTTGATTTCCATGATCATTAATGATTGTATCCTCTTTCACTAAAGCATTCTCACAAGTACGAGAGATGTTGGTAGATGAATGGAGACTAGGTAAAGTAATGTTAAGCAATGTTTCAATTATCTCATCTTATTGTTTCATAATATCTTCCCAAAGGGGATGAGGAGAACGACAAACAAGACCTTCAAGATTCTCAATAATTATATCTTATTTCACAAAGACACCTTCATCACCAATAGGAGAGGTATCATGAGAAGAAAAAATATGGTTTTCATGATTATATATTCTTGTATCCTTTTGTATCATAACATTCTCACAAATGGGAGATACAATATATTTTGAGATAGAAAAATTAATATTAAGGGTTGTATCAATGGTTTGATTCGCTTGCTCTAATATTTTTTCATAACTAGGAAAGATAATGGAAGGATGGCTAACATGTTTCTTAATGACCTCAGTTTTGTGCTCCAAGTTGAACTCATAAGAGGGGATGTTTTACGTATGAAATCCATTGATAACCATATCAAAAACACATATCTTAAAAGGAAACATGCTAGGATGAAAAAAGTAAGCTATCTAATTAATGCAATGCTTCTAAAATGTAAACAAATTTCCTACAAATCTAAAGATTTTCACTATTGGAATTTTTTTGAATTATTTTAAAAATAAATACACTAAATGGATGATTTCACCTAGATGCTTCAAATAGAAATTCCCAAAACTTTCTAGACTAATACAATAGATTACCAGCAAGCCTAGAAAGTGAATAAAATCATGAGAAAGCTCAAAAAAGTTGGATATTATATCTCTCTAAGGACTCATTCACCCAGTGGAAAATAGGTCCTAGTATGCTTTCTTGGGAAACTCTAAATTTTATATTGAAGAATAGGAAGTGTGAAAACTTGTTGGGTGAACCCATAATGTTGGTTTACAATTTCTGGGAGATTTTGATTTTTGCTAAAATCACATAGTTTTAGAAAATATAAAGATTTAAGCCCTTAAAATTTTAATTTGAAGGATTAAAATTGAAGAGGGTTTGATAAAACCACCTAAGATCAAAACCCCTTGGATAGAACCCCGCTAGTATTAAACCATACCTATAACAGTGTCTCCATTACACCTATGAAAATGCTGATAAAAAACCACTTTTGATTTACCTTTTGGGGGATCAAATGAATTGATTTTTATTTTTTTTGTATGTATGTAGTCCTTATTATAAGCTTCCCAATACGTATAATTTTAAATAATTTTAATTTTATTATTATATTTATTTTTTATTCCTTGTGAATGTAGGTTTTTTAGCAAAAATCAAGCTCTCTATTCTACATGTGGAAAAATAGAAGATTATAAAAAAAAAATGAAAAATATGAGTGCACTAGATATTGAAGTCCTTGAGCCACACAAAATAAATTGAATTTTGATACATACAAAAAAATGTATGTGTTATACAATCCGCCTATGTTTGAATTGTAATTGGTTTGAATTCAAAACTTGATTATGGAAAAAATATTTAATAAAACACTATGAAACCAATTGAAAGCACTAGATATCATAGTTACAAATCTAAATTCAAAAAATCTATAATTTTTTCCTTCATGGAAAAAATTTATGTGTTATACGGTGAGCGTCACTCATTAAAAATTGTATTTATTGAATAAAACTAGTCTTTGAAGGAGATGGAAAAACAAGTGCAATTTGATTCCAATTTTTTTGAAAAAAAAGTATTTAGAAACTATAGACAAAATATCACAAATCACTAGTTTTCATAACCTTCAAATTCCTCACCGTTTAGCTACTGTAGTTGTTTGAAAGTGAAGATTTAGTTAGAAAAAAATATTTCAGTGTCTAGTTTGGCCAAAAATTATAAACCAGTATTGTGGGATCACCCTGCTGTCGTGGTATCCTTAATAGGGACTCATTTTCCCTAGGTCAAATGGGTCCTATATTAGGGTTTTGAAACTAATTTTTATAGATTTTAGGTGTTTTACAATTATTTTGAGATTAGGTCTACTATAGTAAGTTTTATGTTCATTTTTTTTGTAAATGCAATGTGAAATGCAAGTGAAAAATGTAAAAAAATCTGATCTAAAACACCTTGATTGATATATAATTTTTTTCTCAATTTTCAAATGCAAGTTTATGTGATGCAATATGATATTCAAAATGATTGGATTTTTTTTTTGTATTTTTTAGATTGAAAGACTGCAAATAATACAATCCTAAAACCCTAGATGAGGTGAAAATTTTAATGCAATGTAAGACACCCTAAATGATATCTAATCCAATGTGAATGAATAAAAGATATAATCCAAGATGAAAAGAGAGAGAGACACTCTATAATAAAATAAAAAACTATAATGCTCAAAAAGGCAGGTTCACCAAAATGAAATGGAGGGAAAGAGGGTTTATCAAAATGAAACAAAAAGATGATAAACCATAATTTTCACTAACTATTTTATTCAATCATGTAGAGAAGAACATAATAAAATAAAACTAGCTGTTATAATAGTAAAAAGGTAAGTTTTAATATGGTAAAATAATGTGTACCTATTGAAAAAATGCTTTCTTGGGCCTCACTTAGGACTTATTCAACTAGTGGTGAATGGTTCCCTGCTAGGGTTCTTGAAAAAATATTTTTGGGTTATGTTCTTTAATATTTGTGCTCCTAGGTCCTAGGTTTTCAGCTGCCAAAAGTTGAAAATAAATTATATGGAGTGCTTTCTATGATCTTGCAACAAAGATGACAAATTTTACGACTTTGCAACTTTGACAACTTTTTCTCTCCACTTGATCTTCAACCTAAAAAATGCAATCTCACATCAAAAGAGGAGAACATTTTGATTGGTAGGGAATAGGGGTTTTCGTTGGTCAAACCTCATTTTAGTAATTAAACCTTGAAATGAAACAATGCACATAAGGAAAGATGAATGAATAATGTAATGCTACTACTCACCAATCCTCAATTGAACCTTGAACTAAAAATAAGAAATCTTCCATGAAGTTCCCTCAAAGAATGTAGATCTTGATCAAGAACCCTAATTTGAAACAATTCTTGAATTAGATATTGAATGCTACATCAGCACATTATCCAAACATCATGCATGATGCACTATGCATTTGGCATGATGATATGATCTTTGATTGCTATAATAAACTCTAATAATATTCTCTTAAATTCCTTTGAAATTCTCTTGTAAATTCTCACTTGAACTCTCTTGAGATCACTTGAATTTTGTCTAGGTGAAACTATGTGAAATATGCTTATATTTATACATAAATTTATATGTAATCCCAAAATTCAAGTAACACAAGCCAACATCATATCTATATTTGAAATTACTAAAATCCTACCAGAAACACACCAAAAAAGGGGTTTTCTAAGGTAAGGAGTGTTGGATGTTATGGTTGCATTGTTGATATGTGGTTGTCATTGATGTCAACACTATTAGAACTGATGATTCTTAAGGATATATATGTCAACGATATTGAGAAAATTGTAAACATAATATTGCACACAGCCAGTGAAGCTGAGAAGGTAAAAAAATTGGAAAGTTTTGTACATTGAAGATCTAAAGGTGCACTTCAAAGGGATTGTTTTTGAAGCTTTCTAGTATGCTTTTCAAAATTTTCAGAGGTGCGCATCAAGATTTGTGGAAGTTATGAAGATTTTTGTTCCTATAGTTATTCAGTTTCTGTAGATGGTGTTCTTGGATGAACAGGATGAAATTCTAGTAATTTTTGTTGTTACGAATGTATTTGTGATAATCATGGATGAGTCTAGATCATAATCTATCCTTGTTGTACATTCGCATTGATCAGATATTTTTTTGATGTGTGTTCGAGTTTTTATTTTCTTGGCAGACATGATGGTAGTAGCATGTTACAGATCCATGAAGATCAATATTTTATTGTTTGGAATGTTCTAAAGTTTTTTTTTTTTTCTTCACTATGTTGCGACTAACTTGTGTTCATACGCATTAAAATTTATTCATGTATTGAGGCTGACTGTTGTAATTTATTCTTTATTTGAGGCCGGCTGAATAGTGGATGTAAATCTGTGTAGCGGATATATAAGGGATTGTTTTCCTCAATTAGATGAAATTCTGAGTGTGTGCAAGAGATGTACATGTGGAAATAAAGGTTAAATCATTCAAGATTAGAGAAGAGTGCAAAGAAGGTTGAGCAAAGTGTGGATGAGCTTTTTGCGCCTAACCGTAACTATAATCAGGCTTTTGTAGAATCTATTACTTCAGTTCGAACTCATCAGATGGACTTAGTATGATTATTGTATGTAAGGAAGTGTGCCTTCCTCTAAGCAATGATCTCTAGACAGTGTGCCTAAATTCAAGTGCATTCCTCTTTTATTCTTCATTATACTTCTAACAGAGTATAATCTTGTGGAGTAACATCCACCGTGGTTTTTCCCCTAACAAGGTTTCCACATATAAAATCTTGGTGTTTATGTGTCTATGATGTTTTCTTCTACTTTGAATTATTAGATCTCATATATAAGGCTAATTAATGTTAAATAATTTTAATTTTGGAGAGCATTGATTCACCCCATCCCTCTTAGTTGTTTATCCTTGTTTTTCCAATAATTGGTATCAGAGCTAGTTCCTCTGAAGAAGCCTAGCAACTTGAGGTGATCCAATATGGAATCATACAGGAAGGATAGTCATAGATTCGATAGTACAAACTACTCTTTATGGAAAATTAGAATGGAGTGTCATTTGAAATGCATTGGAGAACCCTTCTAGAAGATTACACAAAGTGCATATACTATTCCTTAGAATGGTCTATCCTCTGAAGATGAGATCAAGAAAGCATAAGCTAATACCATGGATATTGAAGCTTTGTGGAGTGCTTTGATAGATTTAGAGATGAAAAATGTGTTAAGATTGAAGACTGCATATCAGATCTAGAAAAAGTTGGAAACATTGTCTGAAGGTGATGCACTAGTGAAAAGTTCTAAGCTACAAAGTTTAAAAGGCAAGTGGGAAGACATGAAGATAATTGAATATGATAAAATCCTCTCTTTCTCTCAAAAAGTAAATGAAATCGTGATGAGAATTATATGTGTCCATGATGAAGAATAAATTGTGGCTAAGATACTTAGATCTGTGCCTCCCTCCTACAAAACAACAACTCAAGCTATTGATGAACTCAAGACAATGAAAAATATTACAAGGGACATGTTGATTGAAAAACTTTCTACCTTTGAGTTAAGTGAGTTTGGTGAATATCCCCCTAAGACTAAATCTTCATTCAAAGCTATAGTATCTAGAAAAAGCCAACAAAATAAAAATCTGGGTGAGAGTTCCAAAAGGACATTCAAATATGAAGAGGAGATGAAAAAAATTGAAGATAAAGAAAGAGAATTAGAAAAATTGGGAGCATTGATTGTGAAAAGATAAGCTAGAGGTCATGGTAAGTACAAAAGAAATTTTCTTATTAAATGTTTTGATTGCAATAAAATTGGTCATTTTACATCTAGATGTCTTGAAAGAGTTTCTAATTACAAAGGTCTGAGAAGACTATATTTCAAAGGAAATGCTATTATGTTGAAGAAGGTGTAAATGATGAAGAATCTAGTAAAGAAACTAGAAATGAAGATGAGTGGGTATTTATTGCTATCAAATAAAATGGTGAGGTGTCCACTGAATCTAATAGTAATATGAATGTTGAAAATGCTCTTGTAGAAAAAGTTGAAGAAAATCATGAGTGGGTAATTGACAGTGGATGCTCACATCATATGACTAGTGACAAAAGCAAGTTTGCAAGCTTGGAGGACTATGATGGTGGTGTTGTAAGATTTGGAGACAACACTTCTAGAGTGATCTATGGAAAAGGCACTATTTCTTTTGGTGGTAAGCATAATACTAAGGATGTTATTTATTTAGAAGGCTTAAAGAATAACTTGTTGAGTGTTGGACAATTGGTAGATAAAGGTTACAATCTTCAATTCAAGGATTGTAAGTGTAGAATAAGGGGAAGTTCTTAAAATATGATTTCTTCAGGTACAAAGACAAAAGGTAATATCTTTCATTTGATTTTTTCTAGTGAAAGTTGCCTAATTTCTCAGATTGATGTAAGTTGGTTATGGCATAAAAGGTTGTGTCATGTGAACTTTGATAAAAAATTTAAGATAAGCACTACTCAAGTAGTTAGAGATCTTCCTAAGTTAGTAAATCCTACTTACACTATGTGCAAGGAATGTCAGATGGGAAGGTAGACAAGAAATTATTTCTAAAGAAAAAAATATAGCTCTAATGGAGTATTGGATTTGATACATACTGATCTATTTAGTCCATCCAGAATTAGAAGCCTACAAGGTGAAAGGTACTTTATTTTTCTCATTGATGATAATTCTAGAATGATATGGGTTTCTTTCTTAAGAGAAAAACATGAAGCATCAGAAAATTTCAAAAGTTTCAAAGCTATGGCAGAAAATAAGATAGGTCAAAAGATTAGGTGTCTAAGGTCAAACAGAGGTGCTGAATTCACTTCCTGGGAATTCAATTCTTTCTTTGAAAATCATGGAATCCAAAGATAGTTATCTGCTCCCCGGACCCCTCAACAAAATGGAATTTTTTAAAGAAAGAACAAAACCATTCTAGACATTGCTAAAGCCATGATGTTGGAAGAAAATTTTCTTCATTTCTTCTGGAGAGAAATTGGAAGTATTGTTGTGTATACCATTAACAGGGTGTATGCCAATAGTCATTCTGGTAAGACACCTTTTGAGCTATGGTTTGGTTATAAGCCTACTGTCAAGTATTTCAAATTTTTTTGAAGCAAATGATACATCAAAAGAGATGATGATATAAGAAATTTTGATGCTAGAAGTGATGAAGGAATATTTTTGGGTTACTCTACTAAAATTAAAGCTTACTGGTGCTTTAATAAGAGGTTAAAGAAAATGGTTGAAATTTAAAATGCCGAAGTTGATGAAGATATTGTTAGACCATCCAGATGTAGTGTATATCACTTAGATGATCAACATGATAATACTAACAATGGGAATGATGTTCAGAAATAGAATCAACTTCAGATTGTTTCGATGAACCAAGAGAATCAAGAAGCAAAAACTAGCATAAGTGCAGAAGAAAGAATACAAGAACAAGAAATCGAAGAAAAACCTAAAACTCCTAAATATGTAAGGAAAAATCACTTTGATAGTCAAATCATAGGAGACAAGAACAAAGGTGTGCAAACTAGAAGAATAATTTTGGAAGAGTATTGTCTAATTTCCAAAGCCGAGCCTAGAAATATCAATGAAGCATGCAAGGATGAACATTGGATGAAAGCCATGAAAGAAGAACTAATGCAGATAGAGAAGAATGATACATGAGATCTTGTTCCTAGACCTAAGGACAAAAATGTGATTGGAACCAAATGGGTGTTTCGGAATAAACTGAATGAACAAGGTGAAGTAGTCAGAAAAAATGTAAGAATTTTTTTCAAAGGGTACTTACAAATGGAAGGTATTGATTTTGAAGAAAATTTTACCCTTGTTGCTAGAATAGAAGCTGTAAGATTATTTCTTGCTTATGATACTTTCAAGAATTATAAAGTCTATCAGATGGATGTAAATTCAACATTTCTATATGGTGAGCTAGAAGAAGAAGTCTATGTTGAACAACCAGATGGATTTCAATTAACTGATGAAAAAGACATGGTATGTCAACTGAAGAAAAATCTATATGGACTTAAGCAAGCTCCTAGATCTTGGTATGATATATTGGATAAATAATTATTAAAGCTTGGATTCAATAAAGGTACTCCTAATAGAAATTTGTATTTCAAGTTGGATTAGAATAAATAATTGATCATTGAAGTCTTTGTTGATGACATTATTTTTGAAGGTGATGATGATTTGTGCATGAAGTTTTCTAGTGAGATGAAGAATGAGTTTGAAATTTAAATGATAAGAGAGATAAAATTATTTTTAGGATTACAAATCACTCAGTTAGATGATGTAATTTTCATATCTCAATCTAAGTATGTGAAAGAGCTATTGAAATTGTTTGGCATTGAAGATTCAAAGCTAGTTGGTACACCTATGATAAGCAAATGCAAACTTACAAACAATGATGATTCTCCTAAAGCAAATCAAACAACATACAACTCAATTATTGGTGGATTACTCTATTTGACTCAGATCAAACCAGATATAATGAATGATGTATGCATGGTTTCTAGATTTCAAGCTAATCCTAGAGAGTCTCATGTGACTATTGTGAACAAAATTTTTAGATACCTGAAAGGGAAAGTTGATCTTGGTCTATGGTATCCTAAGTTCTTTCATTGTTGTGGATTGGGCAGGATATGTGGATGAAAGGAAGAGTACTAGTGGAGGTGCATTCTTCTTAAGGAAGAAATTTATATCTTGTCTAATAAAAATGTAGAGTTTCATTTCCTTATCTACTACTAAGGCATAATATATTACTGCTACAAACAGTTGTACCCAAGTATTGTGGATGAAGAAAATGTTGAGAGATGCTAGAATTGAATATGAAGAACCCATTGCCATATTTTGTAACAATTCAAGTGCCATTAATATCTCCAAGAATCCAGTGTTGCATTCAAATACAAAGCATATATCCATCAATTATCACTTCTTGAGATATAAAGTAAGTGGTACAAAGCAGTTAGACTGGAGTATATACCTAACAAGGAGAAAATTGTAGTCATATTCCCTAAGACGTAACTGCCTAAGGATAATTTTTGAGTACCTCATAGGCAACTTAGGTGTGATTTACCCTCCTCATCAGAACTAAGATGTAGGTCTTTGCATCAGTTCGTCAATTCAAAGCCATATCT
Organism: Sequoiadendron giganteum; assembly: GCA_007115665.2. Taxonomy (NCBI): domain Eukaryota; kingdom Viridiplantae; phylum Streptophyta; class Pinopsida; order Cupressales; family Cupressaceae; genus Sequoiadendron; species Sequoiadendron giganteum. Next base: position 83,565,878 of record CM021108.1, read on the forward strand.
TATTCTGAATTGATGTTGTGGTGGCTGTTACTCAAAGGGAGTAGTTAGATGATTCCAATATGTGATCAAAGAATGTGTATCTTTTCCATTGATGTCAAAGGGGGAGAGAAGAGAAATGTGCAAAACATGGGAGAAGAAGAAAATAGGAAAAGAGTACACAATCTCAGGGGGACATTATTGGAGAAAGAGCTATTTGGGTTGGTGGCGTTATTTTTCACATCATGTTTTGCCATCAATACCAAATGGGGAGATTGTTGGATGTTGTGGTTACATTTATGATATTTGGTTGCCATTGATGTCAAAACTATTAGCACTAATGATGCGTAAGAGTGTATATGTCGAAGATATTGAGAAAAATATAAAAATAATATTGTAGGCTGTCAGGGAAGCTGAGAAGGTCAGAAGATTGGAAATTTTTGTACATTCAAGATTTGAAGGTGCACTTCAAAGGGTTTGTTTCTAAAGTTTTCTAGTATTTTTTAAAAAAAATTCAGAGGTGCACATCAAGATTTGTAGAAGTTATGAAGATTTGTGTTCCTTCAGTTATTCGGTTTCTATAGATGGTGTTCTTGGATCAAGACGATGAAATTTTGGCAATTTCCATTGTTGCGCATGTATTTTTGATGTTAATGAATGAGTCTAGATAATACTCTATCCTTTCTATATGTTCACATTGATTAGAGTGTTCGTGATCAGAGAATTTTTTGATGTGTACTCAATTTTTTATATTCTTGGCCGACATGATAATAGTAGAGTGTTGCGGATCCATGAAGATCAATATTTTATTGTTTTGATTTTTATAAAGTGTTTGTTTGGGTCTTCAATATGTTTTTACCAACTTGAGTTGGTATGCATTAAAATTTATTCATCTATTGAGGCCGACAGTTGTAATTTATTCTTTATTTGAGGTCAACTGAATAGAGGATGTAAACCTTTGCAGCCGATATATATAAATGATTTTTTTCCTCATTTAGAGGAAATTATTAGTGTGTGAAAGAGATGTACATGAGTGAATAAAGGTCAATGCCTTCAAGAGCAGAGAAGATTTTGGAAGAGTTTTCTATGCCTAACTGAAATTGTAATCAAGCTTTTGTAGAAGCTATTACTTGAATTCAATCTCATCAGATGGAATTAATATGATTTTTGTATCTAAGGAGGTGATCCTTCCTCTGAGAAGTGAGCTCTAGGTAGTGTTCCTGAATGTAAGTGCATTCCTCTTTTATTCTTCATTATACTTCTAACAAGGTATAATCTTGTGGACTAATATTGATCCGGTGGAAATTTACAGTGAAAATTGAAGTGTCTCTATTCTCTCCAGAATCTACACCATTAGAAAGATCTCGACGTCCTGATTCCAATGCAACTCGAATGGAGCGAAAAGGAGTCCATTTATACAAGTTATAAGCAATCAAAGGTTGCAGTTGACTAAAATTGACCATGTATAGTGATGATGTAAGCATGACATCATCATGCTGACATGGACTGCTCTGACTCTAACACGTGGCATTGATGCGGCTTGGACACGTGGCAGACTATTTTATCCGATATATGAGGTGGACAAATCACTACTTGACACGTGGCATCTCCAATGAATGACACGTGGCACTTTGTGAGCAAACCAATCACCAACTCAATACATAAATAGTTTTCTAAAATGAATAGGATGGGATTTGAAACCGCAACCTCCAAGTTTAAATTAAGCACTCCTACCAATCTGCCACATATCTACTGTAATACTAAACTGGGCGTCAGTTTATTTTAAACAATATGTAAACGCATAAAGGGGATCATGGGAATTGAACTCACAACTCCCACTCCCTAAATATCTGCTCCACCATTGAGCTATGCGTATAGTTAGAGCAAGATTTGTGGTTGGTTTTATTTAAATTAGTACTAAAAGACTAATATACCCTCAAATTAAAATAAACCCCCTAAAATTAAAACATAATCCCTCTTATTTTTAAGAAAGCCGAATTTGATATTATCTTCAAATGCTATTTGAAGATAATATAAGGATTAAGAAAATATTTTAAAGGGGTTAAATAATCTTTATGAAGATTATTAAAGATTTCTTTGTAAAATTGGGAGATTAAGTTTTTTTTAGGAGATATGGGGGATTTTGGTAAATCATATGGTTTTCTACCATATTTGGTAAATTTGATGTATAAAAGCGGAGTGTAGGAGTGAGTTCTGATGGAGAATTTTCAAGTTGAGTGTTGAGAAAATACAGGTGACATAGTGGAGAACAGGTGATACGAAAGAGGGAACTTGTGGAGATTTTTGAGCCATTTTCGTACGACGGAGTATTGTTATGCTGCCGAAGTGCTTGAAGAGATGGTCTTGGTGCATTTGTAATCTTTTTTGGAGATTAATCAGATCAGTCTCACTCTATTGGAGTGGACCCGGAGACATAGTCATGTTTGTGACGAACTCCATAATCAAACTTTGTTTGCATCTCTTTCTCTATTCTTATCTTGCATTCTGTTGGCATCTCTTTGTTAATTCCTATTACCTTAATTATTTCTGAGTTAATTTTGTTCCGATTAACTTGGATAAATCTTTGTGAAAGTTAAGCATTCAATTCTGCAATTTAGTCTAGATCCTAATCAGATCAAGTGGTATCAGAGCTTAGTTGACTATTATTGTAGTTGTTTTCTTGAATGCTAACGAGATCCAGGATTCAGAAGGGCAAAGGCAAGCTTGAAGACTTTACTCCTGAGATCGGGAAGCAAAGAAGTTTTATGAAGATGTCTGTGTCTGGAATGGAGGTTCCTGAAGAAATTAGTGAGCAGGAATTTTGAAGAGCATTCCTTGAGATGAAGGCTAAGGTGGACATCCTTCTCCAAGAAAGACAAGAACAGAAGGAACGTGGAGGATTTTCATCAAAGAAAGATGTTCGTGAAGACAAGAAAGGGAAACAACATGGAGATGGTGGCAAGCAACCATATCACCCCTTTTCTCCTTCTCCTCCCTCTTCTCCCTCTTCTCCATCTTCTCCTTATTCTACTTCTTTTAATCCTTTCAAGAATGGGCATAAGCCTAAAATTAAATTGGATGTAAAATTTGACTTGCCTAAGTATTGTGGTGAACTTAATGCTGAAAAATTGGATGATTGGATTCAGCAAGTAGAAGTCTATTCTAGAGTCCAAAACCTATTAGATGATGTTGATAGGATCCAATTAGCTCCTCTTCGGTTAGGAGGTACAACTTTAACCTGGTGGGAGAGTAAGACTAAGGTAGAAATTTCACAGCATGGTAGAGTCAGTTTAACTTGGGCAGAGTTTGTTAATGCTCTTAAGAAGTAGTTTTATCCCCTAGGACATATGCAACAGTTAATTATGGACTGAAAAAATATTAGGCAAGGGAAAGGTCAAACTGTCCAAGAGTACACCCATGAATTTAGAAAGAAGGCTATTGCATTAAATTTACCTTTGTACACCTAGGATACTTTGTTAAAGTACATAGGAGGTCTTCATTCATATCTTAGACATTCCATTTTGGTATTGAACCCTTGTAATTTGGATGAAGTGTCTGTTCAAGCTACACACTTAGAGTCAAGGGGAAAGGGTTCTTTCATTGATAATGATAACTCTATCAAGAAATCTTCTAAAGTTGCAGAGACAGGGAAAGGAAAGAAGGTAGCTATAGTTAAGAAGGATGACAAGCTTTCTTGCTCTCATTGTGATAGGAAGGGTCATGATGAAGAACATTATTGGCAGTTGCATCCTGAACTGATGCCTAAGTGGGCTTAGAAATGTAATCAGAAATAGAAAGGTAAGGAGAAAGCCACAAATGTTGTTATGGATCTTGGTTCAAATTCAGATGATGAGACTAAGATAACAGCTATGGGTCTGAAAGGTAAAGCTCCTATTTCCAATGTTTCTATTCATAGCTTTGCTTCTTCATCTAAAGTTAATGATTTCTCTGAAGATGAAAAAAGGAATGAGCTTTTTCATTTAAGGGTTGTTGCTAAGAACAGTAAAATTCATGCACTCATAGATAATGGTTCTCAGGTTAACTTAATTTCTAAAAGTGTTGTAAGAAACTTGGGATTAAAAACTACACAGCATAAGAAACCTTATCCACTAGGCTGGATTTGTGAAAATGATAAGTTGCAAGTAACAAGACAATGCACCTTAAGATTCACAATCACTAGTAAGTTTGTGGATGAAGTACAGTTTGATGTGGTTCCACTGGATATCTGTGGGATAGTGCTTGATAGCCCTTATCTATATGATTGGAAAGCTATTTTCTACAGGGAAAAGAATCATTATCATTTGTTTAAAGATGGCATTCAGTATATTGTACATTCTCACATGACTAAGACTAATTGTTCTTTTACAAACACAGGGCAATTAAAGAGGGTGATTAATGCAAGTAAAGATTTAACTCTTATGTCTATCAGCATAGGTGGTTCTAGACAGGAACTTGGAGTAGCTAACCAGGGTCAAATGTCACAGGATGCACCCATAGTACAGCATGAGGGAATGATGATTGAAAGCATTGATGGTCCCTTGGGTAAAAATTTTCTTGTTGTGAAGGATCGAATTGTTGTTGATTTGTCCTCTTTCATTTCTGCATTATTATTCAGCTTGATGCTAGTCAATTTTTGTTGGTTGGTGGCTACGACAGTTGATGTAGAAGCTTATGGAAGTGATAGAATAATGTTTATGTTCAACAATGTTATTGCAGTCTTCATTGTGCTTGTGAGCTAGGTATGCAAATGTATCAAGGATACAGGACAAGTGGGGAGGCCAAGTCCTCACTTAATGTCAGAGTAAATGCCACTTTTGGAGGTCCAAAAGGTCTTTAGTGGGGAGGCCTGATCCAGTGGAAATTTTTACTGAAAATTGAAGTGTCTCTATTCTCTCTAGAATATGCACCATTAGAAAGACCTCGGTGTCCTGATTCCAATGCAACTTGAACGGAGCGAAAAGGAGTCTGTTTGTACAAGTTATAAGCAATCAAATTTTGCAGTTGACTAAAATTGACCAAGTATAGTGATGACATCATCATGCTGACATGGACCACTCTGACTCTGACACATGGCATTGATGTAGCTTAGACACGTGGCATACTGTTTTATCCAATATATGAGGTGGACAAATCACTACTTGACATGTGGCATCTCCAATGAACGACACGTGGCACTTCATGAGCAAACCAATCACCAGCTCAATACTCAAACAATTTTCTAAAATGAAGAGGATGGGATTTGAAACCGCAACCTCCAAGCTTAAATTAAGCACTCCTAACAATCCGCCATATATCTATCGTAATACTAAAATGGGTGTGAGTTTATTTTAAACAATATGTAAACACATAAAGGGGATCATGGGAGTTGAACTCACAACTCCCACTCCCTAAAAATCCGCTCCACCATTGAGCTATGCATATAGTTAGAATGAGATTTGTGGTTGGTTTTATTTAAATTAGTACTAAAAGACTAATATACCCTCAAATTAAAATAAACCCCCTAAAATTAAAACATAATCCATCTTATTTTTAAGAAAACCGAATTTGATATTATCTTCAAATGTTATTTGAAGATAATATAAGGATTAAGAAAATATTTTAAAGGGGTTAAATAATCTTTATGAAGATTATTAAAGATTTCTTTGTAAAATTGGGAGATTAAGTTTTTTTTAGGAGATATGGGGGATTTTTGTAAATTTGATGTATAAAAGCGGAGTGTAGGAGTGAGTTCTGATGGATAATTTTCAAGTTAAGTGTTGAGAAAATACAAGTGACATAGTGGAGAATAGGTGATACGAAAGAGGGAACTTGTGGAGATTTTTGAGCCATTTTCGTACGACGGAGTATTGTTATGCTGCCGAAGTGCTTGGAGAGATGGTCTTGGTGCATTTGTAATCTTTTTTGGAGATTAATCGGATCGATCTCACTCGATTGGAGCAGACCTGGAGACATAGTCACGTTTGTGAGGAACTCCGTAATCAAACTCTGTTTGCATCTCTTTCTCTATTCTTCTCTCGCATTTTGTTGGCATCTCTTTGTTAATTCCTGTTACCTTAATTATTTCTATGAGTTAATTTTGTTCTGATTAACTTGGATAAATCTTTGTAAAAGTTAAGCATTCAATTCTGCAATTTAGTCTAGATCCTAATCAGATCAAATATCCATCATGGTTTTTTTCCTAATAGGGTTTCCATGTATAAAATATTGGTTTTTATGTGTCTCTGATGTTTGCTTGCATTGCTAATTATCAGATCTAAGATATAAGGCTGATTAATGTTAAATAAGTTTGATTTTGGAAACAACTAATTCACCCTCGCCCATCTCTCAGTTGTCTATCCTTGTTTTTCCAACAAGTAGGACCCATGTTCCATAGGGTGAATGGGTCGTAGCATTATTAACTAGGAAATGTTTTGAAGATTATGAAATAACATGGAAAAAGGGGGTCTTATGACCTAGTGAGGACCCATTCAGTAGGTGGTGAATGGGTCCTAGGTCATTATCCTAGTTCACAAACCTTACAAAATGAAGTGTTTTGAAATATTACTAATGAGTTTCAGTCTTTATCCCTTAAAAATGTAATAAATAAGGCTTGGATTTCAATTTAAGTGGCCAATTAACCTCAATTAATTAATTAAATCCCTATATTAGTGTTAAAGTGTAAAGATACACTTTACAACACCCTAAATAAGGCACAATTAAGCCCATTTTATTAATTCGCTCCAAAATTAAGGAAAAATGGGTTCTTTTTTTATTACTGCACAAACATTTGCATTTGAGTTACATTGTCTTCAATTGGGAAAATTTTGGAAAAATAGTCAATGTGGAACATATTTTATTATATCAACAACATCCTTAAATAGTAACTTAAAAGATTATTTTTTCATTTTTTGAACCTTTATGAGGAACTCATATGCCCTAGGTTTCATCTATCTTGCTACAAGTGGCTCAAAAAGAAATTCATAGATCTCTAATTTTGTATTTATAATATGTTTTTGCTTGCGAATTTATGTTTTTAAAGTTTGAAAAAGTGTTATTGCATGTTAAAAAAATGTGTCATTTTTCTTAGCTTGTTACATATTTTGAAATAATTTTGCATTTCATTTTGGAAATTATCAAATCTCTGGGATAATTTTTATATTTCTAAAAGCATTGCATAATTTGGATATATTAATTTCATTTTTGCAGAAATACAAAATCCTAGGTTATTACAACAAATTGTACCAATCCAAAAACTCACAAAAAAAATAGAACCATTTCAAAATTTGAGTTTTCACAGTATCACATAACTAGCTTTTATCACTACTACCTCTAAAAGTGAAATTTTAGAAAGATCCCTATAAGGACATAGATTCCCTAGGGCATCTGAGCCCTCCATAAACATGCCTCAAGTTTCTAGAATAGATTGTTACCTATTGTAGGTTTACTAATCTAGAACCTGGTTTCTAGATATGTACTAGCATTAGGTTTATAATTTGTTTCCATCTTAGATATCCTTAACACGTGTGAAAATAAATTCAAATTCAAATTTAATTATTAGTCTTAGGAAAAGAATAGTCATTTTATCATGCTAGATCTCTTTCTACAATTTCATTTTATACCTATCAAGCTCTTTAGTTGTAATGGCTTTGATATGTTAAATCAAGCCCTTAAGGACTTCATCTCACTAAGCTCATCCACTAAGGGTTGTACCTTTCCTATAGACCAAAGAAAAACCAATGAAATAATACCTTAAATTATCATTTAACCACCTACACAATAACCTTAAGTTAAAACTAAACCCACACTTATCACATGACCACCTCAAAAAAAAGAAAAACCTCAAGGTCATATCTTAAAATTAATAAAATAGATCACTAGTAATCATGTGTCATAGAAACAAAGTTACCACACAATTTCTCATACATATAATATAAGTAATGACAAGAAAATAAGAAAAATGCAAACCATTCCCTCACCAATACAACTACAAAAACCTATTTTACCTAGAGTCCCTCATTTACCTCAACATAGTGGAAAGGAGTATGCTCTTGTGGAGTAATTTCTCAACAATCCTGCTAATATTTTACTGTGGGATCTAATTAAAATCTCATCTACTTACCATGGAATACTTCAAAGTTATTTTTAAAAAGTGGTGATCCCTCTTAGTGTGCAACCAAATGATTCAACAACCTTAATTAGGGGTATGAATTCAATTAATGTTGATATTTTATTAAATCAAATTGAATTACCTCATTTAGAAATGTAAAAATAAGATAAAGCTTTGATGATTATGGATATTATTAATAGGGTTTTCATTAGACGTACCCTTATTGACAATGATTCGGTACTTAATGTTTTAGTGAAAATATTTTGGAAAATATTAGAGCACATAAGAATAAAATTCAACGAGATAATTTTTCCATTTGTGGTATTGATATTGGTAAACAATCATTGGGTGTGATAACATTACCTATCAAAATTGTTAAGGTTGTGTTGAAAACTCCCGTCCATTTCATGCCCCATGAACTTTCATACAATTTTATCTTGGGTAGACAATGGATCCATAAAATGAATGGAGGGCCTTTAACTATCCATCATTTAACTAAATAAGCTTATAGTGATAAGGATTAGATGATAAAATATGTTCCAAAATCTAAAAATTTCTTACAAACTCACATGGGGATGCAAAACCGTCTTAAAACATTGACACCAAATACCAAAGTGGAACCTCTAAAACTTGAAGATAAAGAGGAATATATTTCATCAATAATAAAGTTTTTGCAGGGTTATTGGGTTTCATTAGATTCCACACCTAAATTCACGGGGGAATATAAGATTATATAATCAAAACTAGAGAAAAGAGAAAGAGAATGAAGTAGTTGTTGTATCAACACAATTTTTAATTGAAAAATTAAAGACAATAGAATCCACAACTTTTGGTGATGAAGAAAATATGAATTAGACATCTAATTATGATGAAATTTATTATGAGAAACCACCTTCCTTGAAAGAAATGTAATCAATTGATGGAAGAGGGTAACAACTCTTAAAAAAAAAATTATAACGGAAAAGGTTGTGGAGTGCAAGAACAAGGTATTTTTTTTCCTATATAACTTACTACACAAGAAACAACAAGATTTCTCTAATATTTCCCTTAAAATAAAATAAAAGAATCAAAGAGACCTTCACTTAATATCAATGTTATCATACAATATTCCCCTAAGAAACTTCTAATCTTGGTGCCTTTTGAAATGATAGATACCACAAGAAGTGATATGTGATTGGACATATTTAAAATTTATGAATCCCTACCAAAAAAATTAGTGTCTGAAATTTTTTCCATGCAATCATCATAATCATAGATTTACCTATTTTTTGAATTCTAAGGATACTTTGGAGAAGAAACTAAATTATGTGATGATGAACAAGATGAATCTCAAACAAATCCCAATGTTCCAAATTTTAATACACTACTTGTAGAAGACACCCTAGATGTTCCAATGGACCTATCTAATGAGGAGAAAATAATTCAAATTCAAAATTTTATTGATGATGATGAACAAGAAGATCATGCAACCTTATTACATAGAATTTCTAGAATTTTTTCTTGGACTTATACAAATATGTTGGGTATTGACTCTAATATAGTGAAAGGTGAAAAATTGTTGTTGCTTATGGTTTAGGACACAGAACAACAATATTCTTAATTGTCATTCAAGGAAACCCTAGAGATCTCAATCCAAGGATGAAGTAGGAGAAAGAGATGTTGCAATAGGTTGTCCTAAGGTCTAATTAGAAACTAAAGAGGGGTTCACCACCAAGGTAGGTCTTGGAAAGACTAATGAAATATAAGACCTAATGATACAACCTAGTGTAATGAAAAAATTCACTAAATGACATAAATATTGCATGTAAATAAGAACAAAAAGTTGGGAGATTAGATGTGTGCACCTGGAAATCTGTAGAGGCCTAGATGAAGACTTCGAATGATGAAAATACTAAAGTTAATGCATACTAGGAATTATATGCTAGTTTGGGTAATTTAGTCCAAGATTAGGGCTTCTACGTAGGAACAAGAATCAAGCAGAGAAATTTTTGGAATTCGTGAAAACTGTAAATTTCACTATACTAGGACTCATACGCCAGAAGTGGCATATCAGTCCAAATTGGATTTTCTAGAAAATCAGGACCCAAATCTACTCTCCAATTCCTTCTCTTCCTTCTTGACTTGATTTTGGGATATCAATGTGAAGTTTTTTCTTTGTAAATGTTCTCCAATGATCTTATAAGCAAGGTGACAACTTGAATGACTTTGAAAATTCAACAACTTTTTTCCAATCTTTCTCTTTAGAAGCTCTTCAATGTAAATCTACAAATCACACACTAAATATAGAGAAATTTGTTTTTTTGTTAGTGGAAAGGGTTTTTCCTTGGTCAAACTTCATTTTGGTAATCAAACATTGTAATGAAATCAAATGAGATAGAAGAATAATGAATGAACAAAATGTAATGTTGTAACTCAGGAAACCCTAGCAATAAAGTGTTTCAAAAATGTATAAAGTGGCTCTAATTGATGTAAATCTTGACTTGAATGCTAGCTTGAATTGTGAAACCCTACATCCCAATTGTTAGCTCAAAAAAAAATATGATGCATGATGACTTTGAATTGATGATTGACACTTGAATAATTCCCCAAAACACTTGATAATCAGCCCTTGAATTCTCTTGAATTCTCTTGTAAAAAATTGAATGCTCTTATGAACTCTTCAATACTCAAATTTTCTATAATGCATAAATACACAAGTTCCTAGGTGTAAAAATGAGTGAAATAACCTTGTATTTATACTTGTTTATGCCAAATTTCCTAAAATTACAACACTACAAGACAACATCAGATCTAGGAGGATAAAATCCCACTGAGAATTTGAATTAATTTTAATTTTGGGCCACATGGAACTCATACGCTAGAAGTTGTTTATGAGTCCCATTATGCTAGGCTATGAGACACATTTTTCAAAAATGCTTATATTCATGTGAAATCAGGTTTGAGACCTCAAAACTTAGGTGGGACCCATACTCACAAAGTGGTGTATGAGTTATAGATCACTAAATATGGGCCACACAACCTAAAAATACATGAATTATGACTGGATGTTGGTTTATGTTGGGATTATCCACATAAAGATGAATTATATAAGGTTTATGGATGCAAAATTATGACAAATAAGGCAAAAATAAGCCCAATTAATAATGAAAACCATAGATTAGTCTGAAAGTGTGCTACAAAACTTTACAACACCTAAAATACGCTACAATTAGGTCCATTTAGTTCACAAGGGCCCAAGACCTAATGTGAGTGTGTCAAACACATTACAACACTAAGTCGAGGAATCATTAGGCTTAATTAGCCGATAGGATATTTATGTGGGGAGACCCCAACGAGATCTCCTCTACTCTGACGCCGTGAAAAAATTCCAGGCTTCCCACTGCCAGACTGACGAAGAGTACTATGGACGGTGAAATTTTCAAGCTTTCCTCATGAGTCTCATGTACTATGCACAAACTTCATAAATGTACATCCAAGAAACCCATACTTGGCAGCTTTATGCGGTTATGAGAGCAGATTTCTGTGGATTTTTTATAATTATTATATGAACAGTAATATAATTTTGAATTTAGATCCGATTAAACTCATTTCTCTCTTCTCTCTATATTTACCTATACAAATATTTACTTAGCACATATCACAATTGATGTTATATAATATTTAGTTTTACACAATATTTCTAGAAATTATTTTAAATAGCTAAGATAGACATATGAAATTTCTTTATCATAATAAAAGAATATGAATCCTAACATTTGAAGCAATTAATATGTAATTTTGGTAAGATTAATATTTATTAAAATATAAATATAAATAATTTATATAATAAATAAAATAAAATAAAATAGTTTATATAATACTTTATATAATAATAACTAATATAATAATTTATTTATAAAATAATTTATATAATAATAATTTATGTAATAATAATTTATGTAATGAATAAATATAATAATAATTTATATAATAAATAAAAAAAATAAAAAAGATTCTTTAAATAAAATAATATAATAAATTTTTAATAAAATTAAAAAAAAATTTGTGTTATAAAATCCAAACAATAAACAAATAGAAAAATGAAAAACTAAAGTTGTATAGGAAGTGTTGTTTTTGGAATGAATTGGAGAGGAGGGTAAAGAAGTGGAAAGGGAAGGATACAAAAAGAGAGAGAGAGAGGAGGGAAAATAAGTAGAGAGGGAAGGATAGAGAAAGAGAGAGAGAGGAGGGTAAAGGGACAGAGGGAGGTAGAGATAGCGAGGGAGAGAGAGGTGCAATAGAAAGAAGTAGAGAAGGAAAGAGAAAGAGGGGGGGAGGGAGAGGTAGAGTGGGATGGGAGATATAGAGAACTAGAGGGGAAGGAGAGAGAGGTAGAGAAGAATAAGTGAGAGAGGGAAGGAGAGAGTGAGAGAGAAATAGGTGGGATGGAGGGAGGGACAGGTAGAGAGGGAAGGAGAGAGAAAGAGGGAGAGAGAAGGGAGGGGAGGAGGGGAAGGATGGAGAGAGAGGGAGAGAGGGATAGGTGAGATAGAGAAAGAGAGAGGAGGGTAAAGAAGTAGAGAGGAAAGGATAGAGAAAGAGAGAGAGAGAGAGAGAGAGAGACAGACAGAGAGAGAGAGAGGAGGGTAAATAGACTGAGGGAGGTAGAGAAGGATAGGTGAGATAGAGATAGGGAGGGAGAGAGAGGTGGGATAGAAAGAAGCAGAGAAGGAAAGAGAGAGCTGGAGAGAGTGGGAGAGAGAGGGGGAGGCAGGGAGGGAGAGGTAGAGAGGGATAGGGGAGTTAAAGAGAATTAGAGGGGGAAGGAGAGAGAGGTAGAGAGGAATAAGTGAGAGAGGGAAGGAGAGAGAGATAAATAGGTAGGATGGAGGCAGGGATAGGTAGAGAGGGATATGTGATATAGAGAGAAATAGAGAGGGAAGTAGATAGCAAGAGGGAGAGATAAGGGGGGAGGGAGAAAGGGAGAGGTAGATAGGGATAGGTGAGATAGATCACTACTTTATTCATGTCATCCACTACTTTTCATGGTCGTAAATAATGTGGGATTAGCTTATCGGAATAAGTATTGCACCTTATTGGGGTGCAAGTGCTAGTTTTAAAAGGAGGGCCCAAACAAGTGTGAAAATTTCACTAACAAAACTTTTTGACACTGCATTTAGCCCTCACTTTAGTGAGAGGAGGAACATACTTAAAACTCACACTAAAGTAGACAAACTCGAATCATGAGGGGTTCAATCATATTGATGCTATTAGTATAGCACAACACTGACCAAGAGGGTTGTGCAAGCCCCCAAGATTGACATCCTATAGGAAGCTAACATAGGCACCCCAGAAAACACATAAAAAATGACATAAGGAGAAATAAAAAGGCACACAAATACACTTCCAAATATAAGGAGGAAAGAAAAAAAAGTGTGGATCAAGCTTCGAATGTTTGTCCATCATGGTGTGGATCAGATCTAGGCTATTTTTCCAAAAATGCATGCTCACTCTGAGGCAAGAAAACTTCAAGTTGTCCATTGGGTTAGTATCCAAAGATGTGAGAAACATGCACACATAGTCGGTATGTGCTCACACATAGAAGCAAGTATCTATGGGAAATCCATGCCTAAGTTCAGTTTCTTGTCCAACTAGACCAAAGCTATACCTCCTGATAACTTTGAGAAGGTTCCAACAAATAATGAACTTTGAGATTCATGAGGTAAGAAAAACTTGATATTCTTGATACTCGTGAACAAATTAGATGGCACCATAGGCAAGCAAAGTTTGTAATCCAAGGTTGCCATATAATAGAAATGTTCAAGTATGGGAAACACACAGAGGGGGGATGAATAACGGTTTCAATAATAAAATTCAATTCAATTTCAAGCATGTAACCAAATGTGATATCCAAAAAACATCCTTAAAAAAAATGAAAACTCAAATATTGCAAAGTACATAAAGGAAGAGACAAGACCAAATTGCATGAAACATAATTATCACATGGACCACAAAATAATCATAACACAATATTTTTCATGAGTGGAAAACCCTCATAGAGATAAAAAACCACTCGGTAAAATGCCTCAATGGCTTAATCAAAATCCACTGATTATATAGCCTCACTGGCTACTATTTATGCCTCACTAGCTACAAAATATGCTTCATTGGAAAATGAACCTCATTGGAAAAGCCTCACTAGCATATTACTATCTCATTGACTGAACCTCCATGGTCTTAATGACCAATCACTAATGAAAGAAGAAATATAACTTCAAGGGGTTATCCTATTACACTATGCACCATAAAAATACAGATTCAAGACCTTCAATAAAAGGAAATACTTTGCATACAGTTTGAACCTCACATATTCAAGAAAAGAATGAAACAATAAAACTTTGACAAATTCACTCACATATAAAACTTCATCATTCAATACATGATTATGTTCTTATTTAGAGCATACACACACTGTTTTGGCTTCAACATAAAAACATTAACTTGTGTTAACTCTCAGATCACACATATCTATGCAAAGAGAGATACATTTCAAAAGTTACTATTGTAAAAATCCTACCATAACTTAATCTCCTTCACTTGCATGATCTTGGCAATAAACTAACTCCATATGCTTGTGATTTCATAGATGATTGTTCTATATAAATAAAAAGACACATTTCATGGATACTATAATACTGAGTAAACACGAAATCCTCTCATAACTTGATCTTCATGTCTTCTTCACTGTGTATAATAACACCATAAAATTTGCATCATAAAGATCAAACCTTGCTTGAAATATCCTCAACTCATTGTAATCATTAGTGATTATGAGCACACTAAACTAAGTACATAAATCATCTTCCATCACAGACATACATAGGTATTATTTAACATTGACATTAAAGTTTTCCTTTGTATTTTATTTACAAGATCATGATATCATTAACTTCGGAATAATAAATAAACCTCACACCACTCCTAGATCACAATTTTAATACATCTCCATATGATAGTAAAGATACCTCGGCTCATTGCTACTTGTAAACAGTTATAAAACAATGAGTAACCAATAAAACAAATGCAGCAATATTCACACTCATATTCATGTCATTAAGCAGACCACATAAAATAACCATTCACTCTTTAAATGTGGACCTTTGATTCTCAAAGCCCGCCATTCCCATAATTAAATGAGGACAATCAATCTTATATTGAGCGATGCAATGTAAGAGTTTAACCTTTATAGCCAGTATCGCCTAAGATAAAGGATTGGTTTGCCAACGAACTTAGACCCTCAACTAATTACTAAAGTGATTGTCTACTGAGTATTGCCAGTCACCAAACAAATATAACATAAGCAAAAAATTTCTTTGAAGAATTTCAAAAGATATAAACCCTAGGTATTAGGGTATAGTAAGTCTTAGTGTTGTAGATTAAAGAATATGAAGACTTCAACAAGCCAAACCCTTGATCCTCACAAGTGCAATAAGAGAATATCTTAACCATGTCATTTCCCATATTTTTCAGCAACACCATGTAGCATAAATGACACAATACTATCACATCAGCTAGAAAGAAACTATTGCTCTATTTGGAAATCGTTTATGCTAACTACCAAGATTTGGGGATCATTTCCCTATATTTTTTATCAAAATGATTCTTTGAGGGTCTAAATTTTGTCAAGGTGCACTATGATGTAATAAGGGAAAGAAAAAATAATTTCTAATTTCATTTATGCTTTCCATTACTTCTATTTTGTGAGTTGTAAGTTATGAGTATGGTGTTCATCATATCAATCTATTGGTTGCATGTAGTATGTGAGCATATTCTCTATGTGTGATGTCCTTTTAACATTATATTTATTAATTGTGATCATTATATTTCTTTGATACCTTTCTTTATCAAACATTGAATATCTGAGTCTTTGTGCTTAATAGTTAATTGTCTTTTTGGTTTTCTTGCACTAACTTCATATTTATATATTAGTGTCTGTTTCCCTTTTTTGTTTTCGGATTAAAAGCATATCCAAATAAATCAAATCATAGGAGGGAGTTTTACATCAAAACTTTAGAGGAAATTCACAAATGCGATTGTGACCTTTCCAGAACTATTAGTGACCTTGGTCTATTATGTCTTCAAAAATTGAGGTTATTTATTTTAAAGATTATAATAAAGGACGAATCTATTTGCTAACAAATTTTTGGTGACTCTCCTAGGGATGAGAAAGATTTTTTTTGATGGATTACTAAAATGCTATGCACCAAATATGGTAGTCCCACATAGGAACATTTTCCCTATGGTTCAAGCTAGCTCAAATTGGATGTAGGTTGAATAGGAAGATATTATCTCTCAAATGAATACACTTGCATGGAGCTATAGAAGGACTATTGTAGATTATATGTAGGCCAACCTTTTTTTGGAAGAAGAATAAGAATGGGCCCAGTGACCACTGAGATGGGTAGTTGAACGTTCTACTAGATTGGAATTTTTTTACTATGATAATCCACCTCGTCATCCTAATCAACTTCTTAATCAGTGCCAAACCCCCTCAAACTCAACCACCAACTAGGAATTGACC
The DNA here is from genome assembly GCA_007115665.2 of Sequoiadendron giganteum. Classification (NCBI taxonomy): domain Eukaryota; kingdom Viridiplantae; phylum Streptophyta; class Pinopsida; order Cupressales; family Cupressaceae; genus Sequoiadendron; species Sequoiadendron giganteum. Next base: position 83,582,500 of record CM021108.1, read on the forward strand.
TAGGGGTGTCTTCTCCTCCTACTTTGTAGATTTCATGACTTTAAATATTCAATTGATTCAAACCCATGGGGTAATTTATTCAGACCACTAGCCCTATCTCAATACAATGATTTACCATATGGAACAAGAAATAATCTTATGAAATTATCTTGTGGGGACTTGCAAGATCTTGAGGACCACATCTTGGCTATGACTACTTTGAGCGAAATCCTAGGAATTCAAGAATAAAATGTTTTTGTAACAATTTTTTTCAATAGCTTGATTGAAAATGCAATGGAATGGTTCAAGGGGATTGAAAAGGGATGTATAACTATTTGGAGCATTCTTGAAATGAAATTTATTGGATGGTTCAAATAAATTGTTAATATTATCTATTTACTATGGAATTTATTTTAGATTTTAAAAAGAGAAAAATAATCTATGAGGGATGTTTTTTATCATTTCAATTGAGATCTTCAACAGATTGTAGTTCTTGACCGGCCTAGCAAGGTAGCTCAAATTCAAATATTTACTTATGCTCTAAATTTTGAAGTTCAACTTATTCTAAAATGGGACAAAGTTTGTGGAATTGAACAAGGTCAGCTTGAGGTTGTAAGCATTAAATATGATTTAACTACTATGGGGATATGGAAACATGATCGTGATAGAAATGGTGTTTATATTCATGAATCATCCATTTTTAGGTCTTCAAATTCTAAGTACATACCAAATCATCCTTGCATTATCATTGAGAACAAGAATTTGACAATCTTTACTCCTACACACTTTTGAAATCATAGTAAGGTAAATGAAGGAAATGGAAACCAATTTTGGAATGATCAGGTGTATATTTTTTGTACTATTGGGATGGAATGAGACCTTAATTCATCAAGTGAAGATGGAGATTATTCACCCCAAGTAAGACATGCTCTCACATTGCAATATGTTTTTCTTAGTTCTCCTATGGTTGATATGATTTCATATGAATCTGATGATAAAAATTAGATACCAGATTCTTTGTTCATCCTAGAATACAAAGTTTTCACTTTTGAGATTTTTTATTTTGGATCTTCAAATATAATTAATGGAGAAGATGAGGGTTCTTTTGTTGAGGATGTTGTGATTGTAAAATTTACGGGTATTAGACAATCCATGCTAGTTTTTTGTCTAATCCAAGAGAGAAAGGTAATATTATAGTTGGGAGTCGGAAAGAGGAAGCAAAGAGGTGTATAAATTATAATTCTCTATTTATTGTTTATTTCATTTAAAATACTTAGTAATCCCCTATTTGAGTGTTCAAGATTTTGTCTCCAAGATGATGTGGCAGGTGAAGCTATTTTCCATATGATTTTTGATAACGTAAATAATTCTAGATTGATGAAGGTTAAGAGTAAATGTGAGCTGAAGGAGCATAATAATGATGAAGTGGCAATTCATGTAATAAAAATCCCTATTGCCTCAATTACATGAGAACATCTAAATTTTATTCATGAAGGGAATTATTTTTAGATTTTTGAATCTTTGAAAGAGATAGCATGTAACATGGGTAATACAAAGCAAAATCACCTTCCTCAAAGAGAAGAAGTTTACAATGAGTGGTGATTGTTTAGTAATGTCATGGTTGGTAAACCTTCCTTGAACTGTTTTAGTGTTTTATGAGAAAATCTTATCTTTTTCATCCTTTAGAAGTTGCATGGGAAGACTAGATTTTTTTAGTATGGCTCATTCTTTTCTCATCTAGTCAATGGTTTTGTATGAATAACCTTTCTCATTCTTCTGGTAACTTTTACCCTATCGTGTACATAGTCTCCTTTTTAGGTGTGTCCTTTTTGTTCTTCCTAGTTTGGGTTTGGGTTTTCTTCTTCCCTTTTCTCTTTTTTTATTATTTTTGTTTGGTTATTTATTTATGCATGAATTTGCACCTAATGGATAAAACAATAGCTTTAAAAAAATCTCTAGGTTCCTTGCTTTATCCTCTAAGTCCTTGTCCCTATATAGAGCCACTGTTACTTTGATTTTGGTCATTCCCCTTAAAATCATCATCCCTACTTGAATTTTTTCTAGGACTAAGTATTTTTTAGTATTTTCCTAAGTTTTACTAACCTTTCCAAGTGTCACTTAGGTTATCATAACCCCTTCTTACACCGACTCCCTTTGGAAATATTTAACTCACTAATTATATTATGTTGTCAACCTCTTATGAAGTTTCTATAGCTCTCTAAAATATCAAAATGCTTTGTGAAGTCTTAGGTTTAAATCCTTAAAAGTTGTTGGTTTGTACTTAAATTTTTTTAAACATAGAAAAAGAGGTTCACCATCAATTAGGTATCGATGATGAACCTATTTTTCATTGGGTGGATCTTTCATTCAATTATGAGGCCCAAAACATGCAAATAACAATCAAAAACTAATCCTAACTATTATAGCCATGAAAAATGGGAGTTTTGAGAGCTTAAATTGATGTGTACCTTGTCAAAAAATTATTGTTTTTAGGCCACACAAGACTCATTCTCCTTTAGTGCTGAATGAGTCCCTATTAGGGTTCTAAAAAATTATTTCAAGGTTTTATTTCTCCTAGTCTGCACTCCAAGATCCTAAATTTTCACTGTTACAAGCCCTACTGAGGACTCATTTACCTTTAGTGGTGAATGGATCATTTTAGGGTTTCATAAAACTGATTTATGGGTCCTATAATTAAATTTTTGTACTCTTAATTTTCATGTTTTTATCTCCTAAAAGTCTGGAATAAATTTTGTATGCTTCTTTTCGTGTTCTTTCACTATGAATGACAACTTTGTAACTTGACAACTTTGACAATTGTGTTTCAAACTTCTCCACTTGATCTTCAACCTTTAAATTTGTATACACACATTCAAGAGAAGAAAAGATTGTTCATTGTTAGTGAATAGGGGTTCTCTTAAGTCAAAACCCTTGTAGGTAATTAAACCAAATGATGAAATAATTAAATTGAAGCATGAACATGAAATAGATAATGTTGATACCGTGGAGATGTCTTGAAATATAAATATGAAATCTAACATGTAGTGGGCATGAAGAATGTAGATCTTGATCCTTGAATAAGATGTGAAATAATGCTTGCAAGTAGATCCTCAATGCTACATCCACTATCTTAGCTCAACAACATGTAGGAATGCACTATTCCTTAGACATGATGAAATGATCTTGAATTTCTAAAGTAAAACCTTGATAATATTCCTTGAAATGCCTTTATAAAGTCTCTTGATGTGATCTATAATTCTCTTGTAATGTATTAGGATTATCTCTTGAAAATATTAGATGAAACTATGTGAAGTAACCCCTTTACTTATACTAAATATAAAGATTAACCCCGAGATTTAAATAATTCAAGCCAACCTCAGATCTGGGTATTAAAATCATAGCGATCCCACCATAATTAAATTCAAAAATTGGTGTCCTACTCAAAGAGGACTCATTCAGCACTAAAAGCGAATGGGTCGACACAATTTCTAGGACCAAGCTTCGAGGAGGTGAAATAACATAAAAACTCTCCTCAAATAGTACCAGTAAAGGCGATTAGGTCCTAGTAGCACATTTTAGGACACCAAATTTTACAAATTAAATGTTGTACAATATCATTTTGGGTGTCAAGATAGATCCTTGAAAAGATGGCTTGAATTTGAATTAAAGAATCGAGTTAAAAAAAATTAACCACCATTAATTAAGGAAACCTTAGATAAGTGTGAAATGTAATGCCCCTTTGTTTTGCCCTATTGTGCAAACAATGTTGTTCTCCTTTTTATGTTTTAGTTTCTATTTGTACTTTGACTATGTACTTGGTTACAGTTGATCACTATTTTATCGTGATGTATCTTGATGTGATGAAACTATATTTTGATGTTATTATGAGGGCATGTTTTGAACTAGTATAAGTGAATATTCGAATTAATGATGTTTTATGCTTTTGATTAAAGTAATATGTTAGATACGTCAGTTAGTAATAGTGTATTGGTGAAGGACATGATATCACATCACTCGCTTGCGAGTGCCCTATGATTATGTGATTTCCTCTACACGGTATGTTTTAATTATGGCATATATATGCATGTGGATATACTCTTTCTTCGCAGGTTGATAGGTACATGACATCAACTCCACCTAGTTTGACAGGTTTGAGCATGTCCATTGCCCAACAACATTCAATTGGGAGATAGTAGCTAGGTTTTCCATGCCAAGCCATCACCCTAGTCATAGCGTTTCGTTGGGTCTTAGTCGGGTTAAGTTGCGTTAAATTTGTCCCTTCTCTTTGATTTTGATCATTTGTTATAAAGGAAAATAAATGCTTGTGTAGTTAGAATTGTGAATTAAAATTGATTTGATATTATGTTAGTAATGTAATTTATTTTATTAATTAATTTAATTTAATTAATAAATAATTCAATCATTAATTAAAATAATTTTATTGATTAATTAAATTGATGATGTTTAAATTAGATAAGTTATTCTTTTTAAAGTTATGAATTTATTGTTGAAATTAAAAAATTAAAGAAAAGGTTTCCAATTGCATTTTAACAAAATTTGGAATTCAAAAAAAAAAAAAAAAACATATTTGTTATTCTGTTTTTGAAAATTTACGAGGGTTGGTGCATGGATATTTTGAAATTTTTCTTTATTATTTGAATTTTCTTCATGAGTTTTTTTTCAACAAGTATAAAAATTTGAGAATAGCAGAGAGGAAGAAATTTTTCCATTTTGTGGGTTTTGGATTGAAGTTGTAGAATTTGTTGAGCTGAAGCTGGAATCAATGTAGGAATCTATGCACCATTTGGATCTTCTCAAATCTTGCATACTAGGTTCATTTTTTCAATTTTATTTGTTTTGAAAATATATTTACATATATTTTGTTGTTGAAAAAATCATGTTAAAAGCATTTAAATATTTTGTTTTATTTGCAAAACAAACCTAGTTTGATTCTTGTTTTCAAAGATTTGGAAGAAAACCTCTGTTTTGAAATGGATGTTTCAAAAGAAAAATGATGCTCTTGATTGTAATTGGGCATTTCAGTTTTTATTTTCTCAATTTAATTGCAAACTCAGGTTGTGTATATATATATTTTATATATTTTAGTATGATAAGATTATGCTGGAAAATTTACTTTTTAAATGCCCAATTGGCAGATTGAAAATCCGCAGGTTAGAAAACCCTTTATTTTTTGTTTAAAAAAATATATATATTTTTGTTAAACAAAATTTATTGAAAAAAATTAAATAAATAAATAAATTGTATGGAGGGAGGCACTGGGGGCTCACCCCCACCGCGCCCCCATGGGAAGCGCGTTGGGGGGAGCCACGCCCAACATGACCCACACAGTCCCCTTTCCCCACGCGATGCTATGTACAGTCACCACCACCATTGTTGGTGGACGGTTGTGCAATGCACAATGCCACCAACAATGTCGGCCAACTGTGCTCATAGCCACCAGTGCCCCTACCAACAGCGTTGGCTGTGCTTTACATAGTTGGTGGAAACCTTAGCACGTGGCCAAAAAAATCTGTGACTCAACCATAAGGGTTGGCACGCAGACTGAGGCAAAAGTTGCCCATTTCCAAAAAAGAAAATAAATAAAATAAAATCTTATATTTTAATATTATAATATTTATATAATATTTATAATATTAATTTATTAATATATGTTATAGTCAATATACTATGTATTAATAATTAATATTATATGATATAATATTATAATATTATATATATGTTATGTGCATGTGTTTTTAAAATTATGTTTTCTTGACAGCATGGTTTAGGTTTAGTTGGGGAAAATAGAAAATATATTAACTTTAGTTAAATCATTGTTGTATTTTAAAACATTATTTTAAAGGGGAACTAGTTTTGATATTAAATAAAACGTTTTCAAGACAAGTTGATTGTTTGTAAATGGTTATATTGAAATGAGGAGGCAATAATTATTTTATAACATTGAGTTTTGATTTATATGATAAATCAATTAATTTATCATTATTTAAATGTAAGTAAGGAAATTAGCTAATTGGTGTTAATTTCTCTCTTATTTCAAAGGATGTATTTCATTCAGTTTATTTAATGTGATAGATCACTGAATGTTAATGAGGAAATGGATTTAGTGAATCCAAAGTAGAATTTAATTCTTGTCTTCTTGTTTGTCTTCATTGTGATCTGTTTTGTTGTCGTTTGGGGGAAATTGAGTCATAGAGAATGATAAGTCTTACAGATAGGTTTTCAAATATGTGGGTTGTTGTACTGGATTAGTCAACTTTTGGGATTGCCTTGGGTAGTGCATTTAACTATATCTAGTTTGTTACCCGTTTATCACGAATGTGAATGTGTTGACTATATCTCTTGGATAGAGATTCGATATCCTTAGGTCGCACATGTGTACCCTTGGTTTTTGGAGTTGTCTTAGAGAAGTGGCTTGCAACGAGGGCCAACACACAAAGTGGTGCCAGGATAACTCATTGCAAGTTAGTTAATCCAGTGATAATGTAATTAACTGATTAGAGTATCATGTAGTATGAAACACTTAATAATATAATTGCGCCTCGCTCATGGACGCAAGGGTTTGTAAAGAGTTGGGTTGGGACGAGTAGGGCTGGAATGGCAAAATTATTATCTTGTCTCTACGAAAGATAATTGATTCTGCATTGGATTACATGAGGGATCAGAGGTCATTAGAGGTTACTAGGATAACCTGGTATGGGGGTTGGGGTCTAGGAAGACTCACCAGGATAACCCATGTAACATTGTGATAACACTTCTCTGAAGTCAACTATATGTTTGCATTAGTGATGCAATTGATTATGTAATTTTGGAAGCAATGTAACCTTTGTGTTAAGTGATGTTTTGTATTTAATTTTGTTTGGTTATGTTCTAGCCCATGTCTTGAGGTAGATGGTCTTGGCTAGAAATCATTGTCACTATCTCCTAGCATAGGGGATGGACCTTTGAGTTCCACTTGGTTGGGTGGAGCATGCACCTTACTCCGTTGGGTTTTTATTCTTGATCGTGTGGACGAGATTTCTAGTTGGAGAGCTTGTATGATCCAGTTTCATTTCATTCCCTATGTATTTCAATTGATCTTGTTATTTATTACCCCTTATTTGTTATCGAGGTGGAAGTTGTAATTGTAACCTTATTTATTGGACTTGCCTCATTTAGGGAATGAGAGATGTAATCATATTTTTTAATCATGGATAAATGAAATTGAAAGTTATCTCTTATGCTTTGATATAATTTATCTTATTTGGAATGTATGTGTTTAATTTCATAAGTAATTAAATGACATGGTTTAGATTCATGTTTCTTGTTGAGGTTCTATGTAGCTTATGCCTCATAACCTTAGAGTTTGTTGGAATTAGGTAGTGAACTTGCATGTTAATTGTTCTTAAACAAAAAAAAAGAATTAGTTTTTTTCAGTAGTTAATTGTAACTTCCTCTAGGGTTGCATGGCAAGGCGATACACATGGTATCAGAGCCTGGGTTTAAACACTATGTACTCTGGGATTATGATGGACCCATTAAGCTTTTAGATGTTTATGCTTTTAATTTGTGTACCTTGCCTAATGCCTTGATGTGTCTATACAGGATTATGCCTCCCAGACGTGGAAGAGATAGAGGGTGTGGACATGGCTGTATAGGCGGTCATAGTGAGAGTCAGCATGACTCTCTTCCTCTTGTTCCTCTTATACCAGACTAGGAAGAACATCAGGCATCTCATAATGCACCAAGGGTTAGTGATCATCAGCAGGATCCACTAGGGATAGAGGTTGCACATAGAACACTTGAGGAGGCTTTGACACTCCTAGGTTAGAGGCAAGTTGAGGTTCATGCTAATCCAGTTGTGAGGGAAGTTCCAACCCAGTCTGAGTCACATATGAGGGACCTACTCAGGTCACATCCTCCATTGTATGATGGATCAGGCACTGGTTTAGAGGCCAAGACTTGGCTTATAGACCTGGATAGGTGTTTTTCCATGCACCCATATGGTAGTAACACCAAATCACATTACACTAGCATGCAACTGAGAGGGTCTGCATCCACTTGGTGGAGACTAGAGGAGTAGAAGCTTCATATTGATATTCACTTAGTATCTTGGGAGATCTTCCTAAAGTGATTCAAAGATCATTTCCTATCTGAGCATTGGCATCAGCATCGAGGCGACAAGTTTCATGCCTTACGCCAGATGGCCTTATCTGTTGAGCAATATGAGCGATGCTTTTATGAGCTCAAATAGTTTGTAGAGATAGGTGAAGATGAGAGTATTTTGGTGCACCATATTTTTAGGGGCTTAAATGCTTGTCTCAATGGTGGTGTGAGGATTTTAAAACACAAACCATGCAGGTAGTAGTGGAGAAACCACCCCTTGTTGAGGAGAATCTGACTATGGAACTTGGAGGTCACATGAGTGTACCGATTGGTAGTAGTTCAACGATAGGGACTAGTGCTCAAGGAGGTCAATCTCAGGGAGGTGTACCTCCTAGATCTCAGCAAGGGCCATCTTAGGGTGGTTAGTAGCAGTAGCAGGTATCGCAAGGGAAATGTAAAGGTTTCCAATAGAGGCAGGGAGACAAAAATTGGAGGCTTGTGAAATGCTTCAGCTATGATCAACCAGCACAAAGTTCACGGTCTACTTTCAGGAGTAGTGTACAACAGTCTAGCACACCATTTGGAGGTAGAGGCTATGGCAGAGGTATAGGGTGTTTTTCTTGTGGCGAATAGGGTCACATAGCTAGAATGTGTCCCAATAGAGGCAAATCTGGTTTTTCTCAGGGACCAGCAGCATCTAAGCCGACAATTGGTGATGCACGCAGAGGGCAACGAGTTTTTGCAATGGTTGATAACTGCCAGGAAGAGCATCAGGGCACAATGGTTGAGACATATGGTATGTTGATGGGTAACCCAGTTACCAAAAATATTTTATTCTTGAGCGTTAGACTCCTTCATTTCTTCTTCCATCGTGATGTGATGTAGACTAGGTACGATAAGGTAATTCAATAGGTGGCAAGTAGACTTAGCCTTAGGTGTGAAAATCCCATCCCATTTCCTTGTACCAAAGTGTAGATTGGAGATTGGACCTCTCCATACTACGATGGACCTTCAAGTTATTCCTTTGGGTTCTTATTACATTGTCATAGGGATGGATTGGTTGGAGGCACATAGTGTGGTCATAGATTGTCGACGTAAGTTGATTCGATGCGTTGAGGCATCTGGCAGAGAGGTAGAGATAGTGGAAGTCTAGAGGCCAATTTCTTTGAGGGTCATCTCAACTATGCAGTTGAGAAGGTGTGTGCATCAAGGTTTGCAGTTGTTTGTTGTTATAGTGGATGAATTGGATTGGGGAATTGGATTGGAGAGTCACCCCATCCTTCAAGAGTATTCTGATGTCTTTCTAGATGAGATTCTAGGGAGGCCATCTTAAAGGGACTTTGACTTCATGATTGACCTTGTACCTAGATCAGAACCCATTTCACGAGCTCCTTATCATATGACCACCCAGGAGCTAAAAGATCTTCATTTGCAACTTGAGGAGTTATTAGAGAAGGGATTCATTCGCCCTAGTGTTTCACCATGGGGAGAACCAATTATCTTTGTGAAGAAGAAGGATGGTTCACTTTGGTTATGCATTGATTACTAACAATTGAAAAAAGTGACCATCAGGAATCAATATCCACTTCCTACGATTGATGATCTATTTGATCAGATTAAGGGTGCCACCATCTTTTCAAAGATTGATCTTAAATTAGGATATCATCAGGTTCGAATCTTTGACACAGAGATCCATTAGACAATGTTTCAAATGTTGTATGGTCACTATGAGTTCACAGTAGTACCATTTAGGTTGATGAATCCACCCTTTGTGTTCATGATTCTAACGAACGGTGTATTTTGTACATACCTAGATATATTTGTCCTTGTGTTCCTTGAAGACATTCTCATATATTCCAGGACAATGGTAGAGCATGAGGAACATTTGCGGCAGGTATTGCAATGCTTGCGAGATAATCACCTATTTGCTAACCTTTCGAAATGTGATCTCTTCAAGACTGAGGTTCGGTACCTTGGGCATGTAATCTCAAGGGAAGGTATTTCAGTGGATCCTGCGAAGATCCAAAAAAATCTCATATTGACCTGTGCCCACAAATGTGGCAAAGATACGTAGCTTTATGGGGCTAGTGAGTTATTACAGGAATTTTGTGTAGGGTTTTTTGAAGATAGGTTATCCTATCACCACCCTTTAGAGGAAGAGGAAGAGTTTTGAGTGGTTAGAGAAGTGTGAGGCATCATTTCAGAATCTAAAGGAGAAGTGGAATAGTGCACCAATACTAGCAATACCGGATCCGACTGTGGACTTTTTAGTTTATACAGATGCATCCTTGGAGGGTTTAGGTGTAGTTTTGATGCAGGAAGGTCGATTCATTGCATGTGAACTTCATGAAAACTGAAGGATCATGATTTGAACTACCCCACACATGATTTTGAGTTAGTGGTAGTTGTGCATGCATTGATGAGATGGAGAAATTTCCTACTTGGCCATAGGTTTGAGTTGCACAGCGATCATAGGAGTCTCTAGTATATCTTCACGCAACCCAACCTTAATGATAGGCAGAGGCATTGGATGAAGTTTCTCTGTGAATATGACTTCGAGGTGAAGTATATTCAGGGAAAGGAGAATGTCATAGCGGATGCACTCAATAGACAAAGACATGAGATATCTGGGTTGACTCTTGTGGATTTGCGGAGTCAGATTCTTTCTGCCCTTCTAGTGGATAGTTGGTATCAAGAGGTTAGGATGGTGATAGAGGCAGGCAGACCTCTTGAAGGTAGACATTCAGGATATTCTCTGGATTCAGATGAGATTTTGAGACACATGGGATGCATATACACTCCTTCATCAGGTGGTCTTCACACCTTGGTCATGACTGAGGCACATCGTGCACCTTATTCAACCCATCCTAAGGTGAAGAAGATGAATGAAGATTTGTGTTAGTTGTATTTCTAGCTAGGGATGAAGCGTGATATCACAGATTATGTGTCGCGATGTCTAGAGTGTCAACGAGTTAAGGCTGAACACGAGCATCTAGTAGGGATTTTGCAACCATATTTAGTACCAGAGTGGAAGTGGGATATCATCTCATTGGATTTCATTATTGGTTACCTAGCTCTTCGAGACGACATGATGCGATTATGGTGATAGTTGATAGGTTGACGAAGGTGGCACACTTCTCACTTATGTGCTCTTCCTACACTCCATCGTTCATAGCTAGAGTGTTCATGGAGGATATAGTGAGGTTACTTGGTATTCCACATTGGATTATTTCTTATAGGGATCCAATGTTTACCTTAGCTCTTTTCACTTCATTACAGCATGCAATTGAGACACACTTGAAATTCATTTCAACTTATCAACCTGAGACAGATGAAAAAACCCAGAGGGTCAATCAAATCCTTGAGGATATGTTGCATATGTATGTGATGTACCAACAGACACAATGGGAGGATTATCTCTATTTGGTAGAGCTTTCTTATAATAATGGTTTCCAGAGTTCTATTTGCATGCCTCCATTCTAGGAATTGTAGGGGAGACCCTGTCGTACTCCCTTGAGTTGGGATCGACTGGAGGACAAGATAGTCTTGGGTCCTGAGATGTTGCAGGATATGGAACAATAGGTGGTTAGGATTAGAGAGCACTTGGTGGCAGCACAGGATAGGCAGAAGAAGTATGCAGATGTGTATAGAGTGGATCGTCAGTTCGCTATAGGCGATAGAGTCTTCTTGTAGGTGCATTTGTGAAAGAGTCCCATCCTTTATGGGAAGGGCTCTAAGTTGGTGCCTCGCTCTATCAGACCTATCGAGATACTCAAGAAGATTGGTCTAGTTTCTTACCGTCTTTCATTACCGCCCAGTCTCTCCCGCATTCATGGTGTTTTTCATGTTTTAGTTCTTCGACTGTACCATTGAGACATTTTTCATGTCCTTGATTGGAATACATTACAGGTAGAGGATGGGCCGATGGATTTGGAGCCCGTGGCCATAATGGAGTACAAAATGCTCACTCTTCAAGGGTGAGATATTGATCAGGTTAAGATCCAAGGGGATCCTAGGGATGACACATCATCCACTTGGAAAGATGCAACTAGAATGAGGGAGCTTTATCCCTATTTGTTCGTAGGCTTCTAGGAGTAAGCCTGACCCTAGTGGGAGGATGTAATACCCCTCCATTTTTCTCTATTGTGTGACCAATGTTGTTCTCCTTTTTATGTTTTAGTTTCTGTTTGTACTTTGACTATGTACTTGGTTACGGTTGATCACTATTTTATCGTGATGTATCTTCATGTCATAATACTATATTTTGATGTTATTATGATAGCATGTTTTGAACTAGCATAAGTGAATATTTGAATTAATGATATTTTATGCTTTTGATTAAAGTAATATGTTAGATACGTCAGTTAGTAATACTATATTGGTGAAGGGGATGGTATCACATCACTCGCTTACGAGCGCCCTCTGATTTGGTGATTTCCTCTTCACGGTGTGTTTTAATTATGACATATATATATGCATGTGGATATACTCTTTATTCATAGGTTGATAGGTACATGACATCGACTCCACCCAGTTTCACAGGTTTGAGTGTATCCATTGCCCAACAACATTCGATTGGGAGATATTAGCTAGGTTTTTTGTGCCAAGCCATCACCCAAGTCATAGCGTGTCGTCGGGTCTTAGTCGGGTTAAGTTGCGTTAAATTTGTCCCTTCTCTTTGATTTTGATCATTTTTTATAAAGGAAAATAAATTCTTCTCTAGTTAGAATTATGAATTAAAATTGATCTGATATTATGTTAATAATGTAATTTATTTTATTAATTCATTTAATATAATGAATAAATAATTTAATCATCGATTAAATTAATTTTATCGATTAATTAAATTGACAATGTTTAAATTAGATAAGTTATTCTTTTTAAAGTTATGGATTTATTGTTGAAATTAAAAAACTAAAGAAAAGGTTTCAAATTACATTTTTAGGAAATTTGGAATTCAAAAATTAAAAAAAAAAAGAAAGATATTTTTTATTCTGTTTCTGAAAATTTATGAGGGTTGGTGAATGGATATTTTGAAATTTTTCTTTATTATTTGAATTTTCTTCATGAGTTTTTCTCAACAAGTATGAAAATTTGAGAATAGAGGAGAGGAATTTTTTTTTGCATTTTGTGGGTTTTGGATTGAAGCTCTTGAATTTGTTGAGCTGAAATTTGAATCAAGGTAGGAATTTGTGCACCATCTGGATCTGCTCAACTCTTACATACCGAGTTCATGTTTTCAATTTTATTTGTTTTGAAAATATATTTACATATGTTTTGTTGTTGAAAAAATCATGTTAAAAGCATTTAAATCTTCTATTTGATTTGCAAAACAAACCCAATTTGATTCTTGTTTTCAAAGATTTGGAAGAAAACCTCTATTTTGAAATGGATATTTCAAAAGAAAAATGATGTTCTTGATTGTAATTGGGTATTTCGATTTTTATTTGCTCAATTTAATTACAAACTCAGGTTGTGTATATATATATTTTATATTTTATTATGGTAAGATTATGCTGGAAAATTTTAAAAAATAATGCCCAACTGGAAAATTGAAAATCCACAGGGGTTAGAAAACCCTTTGTTTTTTGTTTAAAAAAACTTTTGTTAAAAAGTTTATTGAAAAAAAAAAACAAATTGTGTCCAATGAGGCACTGGGGGCTCAACCCCACCATGCCCCCATGGGAAGCACGCTGGGGGCTCACCCCCACTGTGCCCCCATGGGAAGCGTGTTGGGCGTAACCGTGCCCAACGCGACCCCCGCAGTCCCCTCTCCCCGCGCGACGCTGTGCACAGTCGCCACCACCATTGTTGGTGGGCAGCTGTGCAATGCACAACGCCACCAACAATATCAGTCGGTTGTGTTCACAGCCATTGGTGCCCCTACTAGCAACATTGGCTATGCTTTACAGAGTCGGCAGAAACCTTAGCACATGGCCTTAAAAATTTGTGGCTCAACCCTAAGGGTTGGCGTGTGGACCAACGCAAAATTTGCCCATTTCCAAAAAAGAAAATAAAATTCTATATTTTAATACTATAATATTTATTATTATATTTATAATATTAATTTATTAATATATATTATAGTCAATATAGTATATATTAATAGTTAATATTATATGATATAATATTATAATATTATATATATATATATATATATATATATGTTATGTGTATGTGTTTTTAAAATTATGTTTTCTTGAGCGCATGGAAATAGTTGGGGAAAATAGAAAATATATTAACTTTAGTTAAATCATTGTTTTATTTTAAAACATTATTTTAAAGGGGAAATAGTTTTGATATTAAATAAAATGTTTTCAAGACAAGTTGATTGTTTTTAAATGGTTATATTGAAATGAGGAGGCGATAATTATTTTATAACATTGAATTTTGATTTATATGATAAAATAATTAATTTATACTTATTGAAATGTAAGTAAAAAAATTAGCTAATTGGTGTTAATTTCTCTCTTATTTGAAAGGATGTATTTCATTCAGTTTATTTAATGCGATAGATCATTGTATGTTAATGAGGAAATGGATTTAGTGAATCCAAAGTAGAATTTAATATTCATCTTCTTGTTTTTCTTGATTGTGATTTGTTTTTTTATCATTTGGGGGAAATTGAGTCATAGAGAATGATAAGTTTTCCAAATGGGTTTTCAAGTATGTGGGTTGTCGTACTAGGTTAGTCAACTTTTGGGATTGCCTTGGGTAGTGCGTTTAAATGTATCCAGTTTGTTACCTAGTTATCATGAATGAGAATGTGTTGACTGTATGTCATGGATAGGGATTTGATATCCTTAGGTTGCACTTGTGTACCCTTCGGTTGTGGAGTCGTTCCACATTTTGTCTTACAGAAGTGGCTTGCAATGAGGGCTAGCACACAAAGTGGTGCCAGGATAACTCATTGCAAGTTATTTAATCCAGTGATAACATAACTAACTAATTAGAGTATCACATAGTATCAAACACTTAATAAGTTAATAATGCCTCGCTCATGGACACAAGGGCTTGTAAAGACTTGGGTTGAGACGAGAAGGCCTAGAATGGCAAGATCATTATCTTGTCTCTACGAAAGATAACTAATTCCATATTGGATTACATGAGGGGCCAAAGTTCATTAGAGGTTACTAGGATAACCCGAGATGGGGGCCAGGGCCTAGGAAGACTCACCATGACAATCCATGTAACATTGTGATGACACTTCTCCTAAGTCAACTGTATGTTCGCATCAGTGATACAATTGATTATCTAATTCTAGAAGCCATGTAACCTTTGTGTTAAGTCATGTTTTGTATTTAATTTAGTCCGATTATGTTTTAGCCTATGTCTTGAGGTAGATGGTCTTCGATAGAAATACTTTTTACTATCTCCTAGCATCGGAGGTGGACCTTTGGGCTCCACTTGGTTGGGTGGAACGTGCACCTTACTCCTTTGGGTTTTTATTCTTGATTGTGTGGACGAGATTTCCAGTTGGAGAGCTCATATGATCCAGTTTCATTTCATGCCTTATTTATTCCAGTTGATCTTGTGATTTATTACCCCTCATTTGTTATCGAGGTGGAAGTTGTAATTGTAACCTTATTTATTAGACTTTTCTCATTCGTGGTATGAGAGATGTAATCTTATTGTTTAATTATAGATAAATGAAATTGAAATTTATCTCTTATGCTTTGATGTAATTTATCTTATTTGGAATGTATGTGTTTAATTTCATAAGTAATTAAATGACATTGTTTAGATTCATGTTGTTTATTGAGGTTCTATATAACCTCTACCTCATAGCTTTAGAGGTTGTTGGCATTAGGTGGTGAACATGGATGTTAATTGTTCTTAAATAAACAAAAAAAATTAGTCTATTTCAATAGTTAATTGCAACTTCCTCTAGGGTTGTGTGGCGAGGCATTACATGAAAGTGTGTTACAACACCTGAATAAGGTATAAATTAGGTACATTTCATTAAAAAGGGGTAAATTAGGCTTAAATAAACAAATAGAGCTTAGAAAAGTGTGAAAGTGTGTTACAAACTAAGGAAAAAATAAGTTAATTCAATGTTCATAATTCCTGAACCAAGGAAAAATGATAACTTTTCCATTACTACAGTTTTACAACTTTTCCAAAATCCCACTGGTGATAGAAAGTTGAAAGAGATTTCAACTATGATCAATATTTTGATATGTTCAAAAACCATTGTCTGTCCCCAATAGGGTTTCATGAACCTCCTATTCTACCAACTCTAGAAGCGCTATTCTCAAAGAATACAAGGGTAGAAAAAGTGCAAGTTTTCGTAAGTGTAGCAGATTATGATGGAATTTTTAGAATTTCCTAAATGAGCAATGATAATGTAAAATCAATGACTACTCAAATATGTGCAACCATTGAATGCTCATATGCAAGAAAGTCAACATAAATGAATACCATTGCCAATTATAGTAATAAGATTGAAGCATGAAAGAACTCAGATAAAGGAAAGAAAAGAACATCAAAGTATCAAAAATTTTATATTGTATTATATTTCAATATCATCAGTGTTTAGAAAATTTGTATTTGTATTACAAAATGGGGTTATCAAAATTTTATGTTCAAGCACAAAGAACAAATATCAGCACACGAATTCCTACCACCACCTCTTAGAGATGCTCAATTTTGGCTGGTGAAATTAGGTTCTCATGTGATTGAAGAAAATAGGTAAACAACCCCATATCATTTCATAATAGTCTCATGCAAAGGATAGTAATTTATTCTTTCGTAATCTCATATTGGGTTGTAGTTACAATACAGATAAGGGTATGTGCAGGATCATCATGGAAAAAATAGGCCCTTAAGTGGCAATAAAACTCAGAAAATTAGAGTTAGGAAACTTGATGTAAAAATTTTAACAAGTTATCTATATTATTTCAATAACATGTAAAAATAGAATCTATAGAAAATTGAATGTAGTTTCTAAACTACTAGACCTTTATTTTAAAAAAAAAAAATCTATTTGGTCAAAATTTGAAATCTCAATGCAGTAGTACTTAAATTTCAAGGTAAAAATAAGAAGTAGGTGTCTGTCTGACCACCGTAACCACAATAAAATGATAATATTTTTTTAAAATCTTGTAGATATAAGTAGAGGACTCATTTCCCCATGTGATGCATATTTTTTTTTTATTTTTTTCCAAGTAAATAATTAATTATGATTTTTTTATTACAACTTTTGAAAAATATAAAAAATCATCTATCTAACCACCTTAACTTGGTAAAAAATTCATGAAATTCAAATTTTGTTTTTTTAATACTATAGTATGTGAACATAGAATGCGATGCATGTTTTGGATTCAAAAAATGTGATACCATTTGAAAGTTATAGATTTTTTTCAATCAGCCTATCAATCAGGACTTTTTTCATAATTCAAATAGAAAATGAATAATAATTATTTATTAGATTCAAAGTAAAGTATAATTTATATTGGTAAAAAGTTGAGAAGCTCCTTTAAAAACCCTTTTTGTTTCATCAATTTTGGGTTAAAAAAAATTTGTCAGCTACATGGGTCATCATATCCCTTGCATATCACCACTTTTTGGCCCATCATGATCCTGCACATACCCATAGTGTCTCCCGTGAGTATAGTTCTTCGAAAGTGGTTGAGTCCTTCACTGGCCACCCTGACTCTATGAAGGTATTCGGGTCAAACTAGACGTTCTATCGCCCTCACTCCCCAATCACATTACTTATAAGTGCAAACCACATTGTAGACGAAACACTCCAAATGTTTTGCATTATGTACATGAACCTGGTTAACGAACTTCTTGCCCAGGATATCATGTAGTACTTCATCCTCTACCTCTCTCTTAATAAAAAGGTACCTCCCTCAATCGGTACGAAAAAATCCTAAAGAAGGGCTACGTTCGACTTCTTCAATCACTATGAAGTCATTCATTGAAGCACCATCACTCTCTACACTTTCCATTTTTAGGATGTTTAGTTGGTGAAATGGAGCCATTTCCAACAAGTTTATAGAAATCAAGGAGCATATCAAAGCTAGATCTCATTGAGACTTGGTAAATGAAAAGACAAAGATGTGGATGTTAAATGTTGATGTGATGAGGATTTATTAAATTTTCTAAGTTGTTTCTCTATCTTGGTAGGTTGTAAGTGTGAGCTTGTGTGAATATGAATTTGTCATTAAATTCAGCTTCTTAGAGCTGCACCAAATTGCAAATATGACATGCCATGGGGAAAGATTTTGAGTGAGAAATATTTGGGTGACTACCAAAGGCCACATCAATAGAAAATATAATTATAATTATTCATGACCATTAATCCTCTTTTGATAATTGGTTTCCAAGGTAGGTGATTAGCTGGCAAGAAACTACCACTCTATTTGGCAACCACTTTTTGCAACAACCAAGATTTGGGGATTATTTCCCTATGTTAATTTTATCAGAATGATTCTTTGAGGGTTCATTTTCTTTTGAGGTGCATTGTGATGTAATAATGAAAAGAGGAACATTTTCTACTTTCATTTACACTTACAATTACTTCCAATCAATGACCTGTAAGTTACGAGTATGATATTCATTGTATCAATTTGTTGGTTGCATGTGTGATAGAAGCATATTCTCTATGTGGGATGTACTCTTAACATTATATTCATTAATTATGATCATAATATTAATTTGATATCTTTCTTTATGAGTCATTAACTATCTAATTCTTTGTTCTTTTTTAATTCTTTTAAAAAGGGGTTAAAATTTTATTGATTCAAAGAAACATTATAGAGCAAAAATCATGAACCACCAAAAATGACCAACCAAACCCGCAACCAAAGTCCCCAAAGGAACCCAACAAAGGACCTAATTACATATGAAGATCTTCCATGATTATCTTTTTGAGGGACAATGAGAGCTCTAGGGATAAAATTCCTAGTCATCTATATTCCAACTCTCCACATGCTTCAAGGCCCACTTCACTAGAAGATCAACCACCCTATTACATTCCCTAGGAATATGGAAAAATGAAACAAAATCCAAAGAATATAACAAATTCACAATATGTTGGACCACCATAGCTAATTTCTAGTTAACACCATCAAATATCTGCTCATTAAGCATATCAACTACAATCTATGAATCTAATTCAAAGATAATCATCTTCCAACGCAAAGAATAACCTCTTTCAATAGCATGCAAAATAGAAAGAGACTCCATAAGATTATTTGAGTGATGACCCTTCTAATTAGATAAATAAAAACACCACACCACCATTACTATCTCTACCAATACCACGAGTCACAACATGTCCAGGATTCCCCATAGAAGATCCATCAGTATTTTTCTTCAAAATACCATGTGGGAAAGGATGCCACCAACCCTCCCGATGAACCTTCTTCTTGACTAGATGAGGGCCATTACTAGAAAATAAATTAAACCTACTACCCTCCAAGTGTAGATTTCTCAAAAAGGGAAGATCACCTTGTTCCACAGCAACCAAAAGATCACATTTAGCTAAAATAGTCTCTTGAATCTTGCTGAAGATATTTCTCCATAGAATATCCCCATCTTGCTTGATATCTTGAAAAATTATTCTATTTATCTCAAGCCAAATATGCCAAATAATAAAGGTAGGGCCAATAATCTAGGGAATCTGAAGAAAATAATTCTTAGTAGGGGGTCTCCCCAATCTCTCCCAGAACTCTATCAAAGAAGAGGCATGAACATACGGGTATCCCCAAACCCCCACCAAAAGTGCCAAATACTCCTAATGTAAATACACTAAAAGAAAAGATGTGAAGTATCCTTCTCACAATTATTGCACAAAACATAGATGGAAGGATCCTGGAAACATCTTTTCAAAAAAAATTTCCAAGTAAGGCATCTATTTTGAACCATTAATAGCTAATGTTGTTTTAGTTTTCTCACACTAACATCATATCTATGAATTAGTGTTTGTTTCCATTTTCTACTTTCGAGTTAAAAGAATACCCAAATAAATCAAATCATACAAGGGATTTGTACCTCTAAAATTTAGAGGAAAGTCACAAATGCAATTGTTTCTTTTCTAGAGCTGTTAGTAAAATTGGTCTTTTGTGTCTTAGGTAATATATATGATTTTTTTTTTTTAATTACAATAAAGGTCCAATCTATTCATGAAAAATTAAGAACGATTAGGAGGAACACCTTGCAAAGTTGAAGAAAACATATCAGGGTACTCTACCCTCATCAAGCTAATATGTAATTTTTTCTTTTTATATCCAATTGTTTTATTTCAATGTACATGTGTGGAGTTATTGCATAGTGTTGTAGTACATGGTTTTGGTAATGAATAAAATTGTTAGGGGGAACCACTTTGATGTAAATATTTCTCTAAGGGAGAGACTATTGGAGACGTGTGTTGTGTATAGGAGAGAAGAAAAAAGGGGGAGATACTCTCATGTACATATATCCATTTGGCAGAGTGATCTAGTGAGCCCTTTGTCCTTGATTTGAAAGGGGGAGTAGTTTTGAGTAGCTTTTGGGAGTGTGTTGCCATCAATGACAAAGAGGGATATTATTGGCAACATGAGCATGATGGTGAATGGATGATGTATGATTTTCTCATTTATGGGAACCCATTGCAAAAATATAGAAGTGTTGGTCTAGAGAAGACCAAATGTTTTGGAGAATTGGCTAAGTCTCAGTGTGCTTTTTCAATATTCCTCTAAATAGCTTTGTCGCCCACATTGATCCACTATATAGAATCTTGCAATGTTTTTTTAAGGTAATATTGGTGTATGTTGAAGGTTTCTACATTCCATGTTTCAAGGTTCTATGTCTTCCATAGTTGAAGATATTGTTAACAAAGTATCTGTTAACTTATGGAAGAGTTATAGTTGCAAAGTGTATATTTTTATGTTGTCTAGTTTTGAGGATGTGATTACAGGTATCAAAAGTGTGTGTGGTCCAAGTGGAAATTGATTTGGTGGTTTGTGTGTCAATTTTTGAATGAGTAACTAATTCATTTTTGTGTTTCTCCACCGATGGTACCATCTGAAACATGATAGGGTCATGTAGAATTAAATTATGTACTAAGTGGATTTATGGGAGTTGTGTTTTACACATTTTGGTTCTCTTTGTATGTCATGTATGTTGAAGTTTTGAGTTGATAGGTTCTGGTGTGCATGTTTGATATATTTAGGCCGAACAAATTGATGTTTTAGTTGTTTATGATATATATATATATATATGGGGTTAATTCATTGTTTGAATTATGATTTTGATCAAAGGTGATGTGATTAAGTGAATGTGTGAGATTTGATGTAGAGTGAAGTGAAAATTGAGATAGTGGTGAAGTATGAAGTGTGTAAGGTAAGTTTTTATGGCCTAATTGGAATTGTATCTTTATTATATATTAGATGCATTGTTAGCAGTTCATCTTTGTCAATGAACCACACCTTCTATCTTTTTCTATTCAGGGAAGTGAGCCCTTCATAGTGAGAAATTCTATCTTTCTCAACAACCGGTCCACAATTTTGTAATCTCTATTTAATCAGATAAATGTATTATGTTATAATCCTCATCATGGTTTTTCTCTTTCAATTTTTTTCCACATAAATTTGGCATTTTTTAATTTCTTGATGTGATGCATGCGTAATATGTTCCTTTCAATCATTGCAAGTTTAATATGATAACTTGAATGCATGCTTAAGTTGATGAATTTAATGAGTTTTAGTGAATACTGATTCTCCCTCCCCCTCTCTATATTTTAGGTGTTGAACATAACATGGCCTCTAGATGGTACCCATTTCTATCTCTTTCACTTTTGTTAGAGTTAATAATCTATATATTCATGAGTATACGTAAGTGTAATTATGTTGATGAGCTTATAAAACATTTTGTCTAACTCAATGTGCAATCTTTAAGCCTCTAGAAGTTAACAAGTTGTTTTGTAAACCTCATGTGTTACATTTTTAAGATTGAAAAAAAATCATCTCGAGTCTAAAAGGTCACTCAACACTTGGCATCAAGGTTGATGACTTGGTCAATTAGCTTGATGGTTTGCACATTCCAAGTGATCCTAAGGTTGACACCTAAAGGACACTTGTCTACTCTTTTGTGTCACTTCATGAGGCACTTGTCAATCCACATCATAAGTGTATTGCCTCTTCCTTGCCTATATATGAAAAATTTTATACTCATTTTAATTTGGATCATTTAAATACAATATTTGCATTGTGCAATTGTACTTGTTAATTTATGTTATTATCTCTTAATTCTTATAATCCTAAGTACCAAAACTCCCTATAAAACTTAAGAATGATGATTCTATGATGACTTTCTAATGAAGGGATGTAGTTGAAACTCAATAACATAAGACTATCTTGTTTCAATAATGAAAATCGATAGACTAAACCAACTTAAAATACTTGATCCATTAGAAAAATGAGAGTAATGAGGTATTTATAGAATTTCTATGGTATTAGAGCAACGATGTCGATATGATCGAAGACCAATAGTTAACTCAAAGAGGTGGAGAAGATGGCTAGACAGGCTATGAAGATGGCCAATATTCTGAAAAACGTAATTCCAGTATGACGACTACGGTGGTGGTGCAGGTGAAGCGGTTGGGGTCGGATATTCGGAAGATTCTTCAGTCTCTGTTAATTTGAGCTTTTGACAGTTTGCGCAATGCCGTCCTACACGACAGATGAACCATTAACGGGCGGACTGTGGGATGGAACATACTTTGGCGTATCAAGCCGAACTCGTTCAATACGAAAATTGAAATAAGTGTAACACAGAGAATACCGAAACTTACTTCAAACCGTTCCACGCGTCTCCTATACAGCATACAATGTTTTCACGACGTTTTTAATACGCCTTTGCCGACGGCAGAAATGTATTCAATACATCTATTAGATGCTTGATATCAACGACATCGTATTTAGTTTTCCAAACTGCTCGAAGCCTTCTATTTATTATTTCTTTTTACATTCTAAATTATAATTTATATACTTTTTAGTTGATTTTTGTTTTTAGTTTGAAAATTTTGATAATTGATTCTACAATATTTTTATTCTTATTTTTTACGAGTGAAAAAAGAAATGTCTTTTGGAAAATATGACTTGAAATATTAACAAATTCTTATTCTTTGTTGTTGTAGAGTTATTTACAAGTATAAGGAAATAATTCATGTGTATCATGTTTATTTTTCTTTTCAAAATCTACAATGATAGATCATGTACTTGTATGTTGTTCATCCTTCACATTTGTAGATCACAAGCCATATGCATTCAGCTTTGGTGAAATTCCCTTGGAATCAGCCTATAGAAGACAAGCAATTGATTTGTGCTTAGGAAAAAATCATGTAACTTGTTTAGAGCATGTGCAATTCCTACGGGTAATAAAGATCATTGGATTAAGTAAAACTAGACAATAATTAGATATGAGAGTTTTCTTTTGGAGAAATGAATTAGTGAATAACAGGATTGTGATGCTCTTTCCTAATGTTGGGAAATAGGTCCAAAATAGCACAAGAGCTTAAAATCATCATCTTCAAAAGTTGCAAGTCAAATATTTAATCTACAAAAGTTAATTTTATCCATTTTTATTTTTCTCTTGAGGGATCTTACTCTCTTTTTGGTTGGAATTTTATACATATTATACCACCTATAGACATGCAAAAATAACATCATGCATCATGCATTCTGCTCTAATTAACGTTCATTTCTTCTATTAATCAATTAAAATATTTTATTGCTTAAATCCCTAATGTTCATCAAACTTAATTAAATAAATCAAATTATTTCATTAAGTCCTAAGTTCTTCTTATTTGATTTGATAAATCAAACTTATTTAAATCAAATATCAAATCCCTAAAATCCCCCAAGTTAATTAATCTAAATTAATTAACTTCTAATCATAATCAGTCATTCTCTAGCTTTTGACTCAACTTGAGTCAAATCTAAACTCTCAACTAACCCACCCACTTGCACCAATAAATCAATTATTTGATTTATCAATTCTTCTAATTACTTTCAAAAGGGCATCAAGATGGAATATTCTTCCAATTTGAATCTTCCCTCCACATGACTTGTCCCTTCCAACAAGCATTAAATGCTCTTACACATCTCTTGCACAAGTCAAACTTGGCATTTAATACACCTTTCATCCCCCCTAAACATGTCATTTCATCCAAAATTCAAATTTGAAATTGGCACATTGGCCAAGACTTGCACATTCCTCACCCTCTCACACCTTGACAAGTGGCATCTTGTCACTGGCCCATGAATGATCCCACATTCATCAGTTTGGCCTCTCCTCTCTTCAAGATCAACTATAAGTTGAAGGCTTCTCTCCTTCAAATAGAAGACAACAACACTTTTTTCATGCAAGGTTACTCTCCACATAAGAGAACTAATCTTGCTCATCACAACAACACAATTTGACAACACACATTGCATGCAAGGTCACTCTCTCCATTTGAGAGTCAATCTTGTCCATAATATCATCTTGCTTATCAAGGGGGTGGGAAAGGGCTTTTCTTTCCACATTTCAAAAGGCACCACTCCCACTATGGGATAGATATGGATATTGTTTGAATATACTTTCAAGTTTTCTTATTTGGTCTTTTAGAGTTTTTGTTTAAGCATGTTAGACATGATTCATTATCTCATAGGGATGTTGTGATTTGCTAACAATGCTAACCTTATGTCAATGTTATAACATTTTGCAGATTTTAGAAATCCTAAAACGTGAAAAATATGGACAAATGGGTTCCCCTGCTATGGACGCCTAACTAGATGGGTAGACAAATGTCATTGCGACGAATGCCTAAAATCCTAAAATGTAAACTAGATGGACAAACGAATGCTCCTGTGATGGACGCCTAATTAGATGGGTAGACAGATGTCATTGCGATGAACGCCTAAGGACTGACCCTAAATGTAAAATAAATGGGCAAATGGATTGCCAATGCGATAGACGCCTAAGGACTGACCCTAACTGTCTCGGGGGATGATCAAAGATCGACCTTGCCTAAGTTCAAGCTCAGAGACGATGCAGTTCGACAAGGTGAAATACTGACAAGACTCAATGATGAATTTTTTTGAAGATTTTCCGATATTTCAACAGGTTTTTTGATTTTTTGATTGATTTTGAATGTTTTCAAACTTTCGCATGATTTTTTGAATTTTTTTGGATTTTTTTGATGATTTTTGGATGTTTTCGGATTTTCTGATGATTTTTTGAATGTTTTTGGATTTTTTTGATGAATTTTTCTGAATGTTTTTTGGTTTTTTCAAATATTTTGATGATTTGGAGGTGGATATGAATGAGGATATTAGTGCTCTGTTTTGGGATTTTGTTGAAAACCAAACTTAATGTTGATCAATCAGATTGATGGATTGATTGTTTGACTAGGTGTGTTAAGTCCAACAAAAGTGATAATGCACTCGTAAGTTCCAGGAAGTTGTGTTATCCCAGAGTAAACTCATACAAAAAGGATAATTTGGCTAGGTCTGTTAAGCCAAACAAGGTGATTATGGATTTGATAATTTGGCTAAGTGTGTTAAGCCAAACAGAGTGATGATAATGAACTTGTAAACCCAAGGAAGTTGTGTTATCCTAGAGTAAACTCGTGCACAAGGTGATAGTTTGACTAAGTGTGTTAAGTCAAACAAGGTGATGATTGATTGGATTCGATTGATCAAGATTGATGGAGCTTGATTTGGAACAAAATTGTTTTGATGATTTGATGTGATGTTGATGCACAAGTTAGATGCAACTGATATGAATTGTTGAGATTGATGTTTGATGAAAGATAAAGCTTCAGGAGGAATGCCTTCTTGTCAAAATATGTCATGGGCTAGTGATTTGGATTTTTGGTTCACAAATGCTTGGCCAAGTTGATGTCACGTTTTTCCAATGTTCGAATTACCACATAAGTTGCATGCTATATATCAAGATTTATTCTTGAAGAGAGATGCAAATATCTATCCCCAGTGTCTAGCAATGTTTGGAATGCCATGCGTGAACGATTGGATAGGTGTGTGGATGGATGGATGGATATGAATTATCTTGCGATAAGATAACGGTGCTCAGAATAGAGGACGCTCATTCAGATATTGCTCAGATAGCGTTGGGTAGGATGGGATCAATGAAAATGACTCATGTCAAGATGTCTACCATAAACAAGTGTAAAAGCGTGCACCAAACCGTCATCAAGATCAAGATAAGGGTTGGATAAATGGCAATGTGTTGGATAAACAGTTCATGGATGAACGAATGATATGGCTGAAATTTTGGCTTTATTATGGATGTGATAAGATGCTTTCTCTTGAACTGGAGCACGTAGATGCTCGATTCTACACATGACGCCTGTTTGCCAGGTTTTCATCATGGTACCTATCCAAAGCCCCACCAAAATGGTTTTCACTGGAGGACGATTTTTTTTCTTTACTATTTTCAATCCTCTTTTTGATTTTTTTGTATTTTTTGAGATATTTATATTTTTAGATTTTTTTGTTGTCTCCAAGACGCCTATTTGCCAGGTTTTCATCAAGATGACCATTTTTTTCAGGACATTTTTATGATTTTTTTGTATTTTCTAAGAGATTTTAAGCTGATGTTGATGCTTCTATCATAACATGCCATCGGTATCATACTTGAAGAAGTTGCTTTGCCAAGACACATGCACTTGAAAGAAGATTTTGAGAAATCTATTTTGCTTTGTTGATAATGGACTTAACTCTTTCTTTGTGTGCACATCGCAATAGAGTGCCTTCTGAATCCTTATGATGAAGGGTTGTTTCCAACACATGGTCAATGTGAGAGTTGGATATCATGCGTGGAGGTTTGGATGGAGTGTGTTTAGGAATAAAATATGAATTGGTCGATAGTTTGGAACTTTTGAATATCCAAACTTGGGAAGATGAGCAATGATGGGTGGATACAGAAGTGTGTGTGGAATTAGGACCAATAGCTCAATAGACTTTGTACGTCATTTGAGTAGCTTGCTTTTGCCTTTGTGGACTTATTTGATGGATACTTTTCCATTTTTTATTTTGCCCCATAGTTTCTTTGACTAATGGAGTTTGATAGGGATAGTATTTCTTTGTAATCTTTGGTATCCATTTGTATTTGATTTGTCCTTTATGCTTCAGTACTTCTTTTTCTTTAATGAAATTCTTCGTGGTTTGATTCAAATCTTTCTTTTGTTGTTGGTCCCAATTTGTGGATGGGGTGATGGTGGATGAAGATTCATGACATGGTAGGTCATAGTATTGGCATCAGTTTCATCATAAGGATTCTTCGTGCTTCCTATGTTGAAGTTTTCTCGAGATGAAGTTGCCCCTAGTTTTGTGGAAGTATCACCGATTTGTTTATATCCGTTGATTGTTGAATAACCAAGGCCTTGATGCTTAGGATTGCCAACAATTTGCATTGGTTCCATGATACCTTGTTCATGTAGGCCTTATCCTTTGCCTTGATAATTCATCCGTTGAAACATTTTGTTTGCAATAAGATATGATTTACCTTGGAAACAAGGTGTTAATCCTTCTCTGCTCTATCGTGGACCTTCAAAAGTGTCAGCTTCTTTATTGATGAGATAGCTTGCTGTAAGAAAGGTAAGTGATCCAACTTTATAAGTGATAGGATCCTCCACATGTGGGATGAATGCCTAATTGATAACTTTGGCTTCATCTTGTGAGATATCAAATTGTATTGCTTCTTCAAGAAATGTTGATGCTTCACTGTCCACACAAAAGTCTTTGTCATGACTCACTTCATAGGATGTTTCTGATTCACGACTTATGTAGAAGCCTTCTTCACGACCCATCTTTGTCTATATCTTGACCATGTTTATAAATGTTAAGAGTAGGAGACTCTTGTTCCTTGGTAATGATGTCAAGAGTATGAGACTCTTGTTTTGAATGAAGATCATCTATGTGTCCATCCAAAGAAAGCATCTCATGGCTAGATAGGGGAATATGTGCTATATGGATATGATCATCATTTGCAGCATCTTGTATAGATAAAAGAGTGCCCATTAGATCATTATAGTATCTTGGAGATACGAATTCTCGATCTTGAGTGATTTTAGAACTATTTTCAACATGCTTTGGATCAAGTTCTTGACATGGATCAATTTCAAAGGATGGATTGCATGGAAGGGATTCTTGGACATCGTCCTTAGGCATGGGAAGTGGATTAATATCCACTTGTTCTTTGAACGGATTTGGATCAAATGGTGAGTTAAGGATTTCTTCAATATCTATAACCATGAGGTCAAAAGATGTCAATATGTCTTAGAAAGGACCATTGCTAGACTTAACTGAAAGATGTCGATCATGCTTCAGGGAAAAATCTTGAGATATGTCCTCTAAATCATTAGGTGATGTAGAGACACTTTCAACATGATCATTATTTGAAGGATCACAAATTATAGGATCAAATAATGTTAACCCTCCTTTGAATAGATCATTGTTGGACATCATTGGTGAGTTTTGATCATGATTGAAAAGTGGCTTTTGGCATGTGTTGATTTGATAATCAGATGAGATGGAAACATCTTCAAGGTGCTCATTGATGGGTTGATTTTGATCATTGTCCTTAGTCGTTATGGTGGAGAGATTATCAATGTCCTCAACCATAAGACCAAGTGATGTTGACATTTCTTGAATTGGATCATTGTTGGGAATTGTTGGTGAGTTTTGATCATGATTGGAAAGTAGCTCTTGGTGTATGTTGATTTGATCATTGGTCAAGGTGGAAACATCTTCAAGGTGCTTATTGATAGATTGATCTTGATTTTTGGTTTCAACAATTGTGGTCGAAATCTGTTGCAAGCTTTGTTGGGCAAGTAATGCTTGTGTTTTTTGTTGAGCCAACAATGCCTGTTGTTGGTCCTGTTGCTGCTGCTGCTGTGCCAACAACGCTTGTTGTTGGTCATGTTGTTTTTGTGCCAACAACGCTTGTTGTTGGTCGTATTGCTTTTTTAATTGGTAATCTTGCAAGGCTTGTTGATACGCTTCTTGTGGTGTTTGCAATTGAGCTTGGTATTGTGCTTGTGCTTGTTGAGATTGGAATTGCACTCGTGCTTGAGCGTGTGCTTGTTGGATTGCTTGTGCCATCTGAGTGGCATGTGCGGCTTGCACAGCTTGTGCAACTTGTTGGTTTTGGAGCACCTTTTTGTGGGAAGCTTCTTGAGCAGCTTGCAACATGATGGAAAATGAATTGGTCATGTTGTGTTTTGGCGGTGGTGGTGGTGGTGGAATGGGAATAGTGTTGATTGTTGGGTTTGCTTGGATGGTTGCCACCTATTGTTGCGATACCGATGGAAAAATGGGATGATTTGGTATGATGTTTTGATTCGGCATTATAGGTTGACTTTGAACATTTTTGCGGTTGAGAATCATATTGCCTTGATTTAGATAAATTTGATTTGCATGGGGTTACTTTGACTTGGATCAATACCTCGATACGTCAACATATTGCTTGGATTTTGAACAATATTGGTGGGATTTGCAAACATGTCTACCCCAAAGTTTACCAAGTGCAGATTCGAAATGGTCATGTTTGGTAAAGTTGTACTTGGCATGTATGGATTTGGAGGGATAATGTTTTTTGGAAAACACATGCATTGAGCATTTGGTTGATAGATTCACAGATTTGGACTTGGATTTAAATCTATCATTGGGAAAGGTGTTCCAAACTTTAGATTCAGCATACTCACATTCGTTATACTTTTGAGATTTGGAGGAGATAATGATGCCATGTTTGAATTGCATAAATGTGAGTTTCGATAAACAATTGGCATTATGAGACTTGGATAGTTTGGTTGACTTGAATTGCTCATGATGGATGGATCAAGTTTATATTCCATGTCCCTCTTATGTTGAGGTCGAGTTTGACCCATAAAATGAAGATCGATTTTCAAGAATGTAAGAGATGAACCTCTAATTCTTTAGATCGGTCTAAACCTTAGGCTCAAAAAATCGAAGAACTAGGATAATTGAAGGATCAAAACAATGACGAGGATAAGATAAATGAAAGATGAGTGATACAGATGAATGAAACTCTTAAAGAAACTTTGAAGGAAATGCTAAACCTTTTAGGACTTTGATTGATCGTGATTGGATTAATAGTTTGACTAAATGTGTTAAGTCAAATAAAAGTGATAAATGTAATTGTAAAACTCTAGGAAGTTGTGTTATCCTAGAGTGAACTCATACAAGATGGTAGTTTGACTAAGTGTGTCAAGTCAAACAAGGTAATGATTTGATAATTTGGCTAAGTGTGTTAAGCCAAACAAGATGAACTCGTAAACTCTAAGAAGTTGATTATCCAAGAGAGAACTCGTGTATAAGATGATGGTTTGACTAAGTGTGTTAAGTCAAACAAAGGGATTTGATTTTTCCTAGAAGTTTAGCATAACAGATGTTTACAAAGTTTCCAAGAGCTATTGGTGAGGTGAATTTTGACTGATTTTGATGGTTGAGAGATGGATGAAAGTGATTGAATTTGATCTTAGACTTGACCTAGATAACACTTCTTCTTACAAGACCTTGGTGTTGAAGGACACGCTATATTTCCTATGAGAGGAAAGCAAACCTTTCAAAAAGTTCAGAATGCTAGTGATAGTAAAACTCATACAACTCAGGATCTCAAGACGCTCCTCACGAGCCTTCAGACTAAGCTTCTTGAACTTTGGTTTTGGGATTTTGACCTTGCGGGAAATCATGTTAGAAAACACATGTGTAATCCAATTTGTCTTTTTATCTTGTCTTAGTGAATTCCTTTTACCAAAAGCATTTGCTTGATTATGTTTTCAAACTGAATGTCTAATGTCCTACTTTCTTCTTCATCCCACAAAGTCCATTATGTGGAAATCAAAGAAAATAGGGAAAAAGTCTCCTATGTTTAACCTTATTGAAAACAAATGATGATAGAATTCAAGCACTTAGAAACCTCTAAGGATATGATCCCTAGGAAAAGCAAGAGTGCTTAAATTCATCAAAGGTATTTGTTTCCTAAAAGGGGTTTAAAATTTTAGGCTCTTGTGAATGTCTGTTTTTCAATTGTTTTGACAACCAAGCAATGTATCTCTTACTTCCAAACACTTTTTTACAACCCTAGGATGATGAGGCAATATCTTGTTGGGTTCCCACTTGGATAAATCCAGCTGCGCATATCTTGTGCAAATGGCTAAATGCTTGACCACACTGCTCCCCTCCATGACACTCACTTATTCGGGTCAGCCAAGCATTAGTACCCATGAGTCTCCCATGGCATACTTCCATTTCAACAACAAGACCACATGTATAATGTGGGGCGGCTTCAAAGGACATGACCTTTTGCACCAACAAGATAGACAAGGTTTTGGTCTTTTTCTAAACAATGGGTTCTAATGCGGGCATTCTTTTCATGGGGGATTATCCAACATCGGCGAGAGTCCATTGCTGTCCATCTCATTGGAATAATCCTCGTGATTCTTGAAATTTCTTCAAGAATCCACAGTTATATACCGGTTGGAATTCGCTTGGCTTTAGCGTGTTCCTGGTTGGGTCGTTCCCTTGGGTGAGTACTTTTTCCCACAAGGCAAGCCCTCTAAGTTATACAAAAGCGAATAAACCCATTCGTAGTTCGATCAACATTTTTTTAGAAACAAAGGGAGAACACTCGCAACAAGTTTACTCACACTCGCAAAGATGTTTTGTTCAATTTTAAAATGCCCAAATTGAAGTGTGGAGACAATAATTTTGACAACTTAATATCATAAAAGACTTTTGATTCTCAAGATCACCGTGAGGCACGGGAGAAGCGCATACGTCTTTTTGATGATATTACTTTGTGAAAAATATTGGAAAATATTGAATGCACATGTTGATTTTAAGCCTCAAACCAGTGATGTGTTCGTTTTAAGCACCAAAATCCAAGTGTGAAGGTTGCCTTGTTTAATTTTAAGTCCAAATTGAAAACTAGTAAGTTTCTAGTGTTTAGTTTTAATCCAACTTTAAAAATATCAACTTAGTGATCAATTTTAAGTCCAAATTGAAAAAAGTGACTTGATTCAAAGCAGAAAACTGAAGTGTGAATTGAAGCTCTTGATTATAACCACAAGCATTAAAAAATTCTTTTCAAGTCTTCATTTTAATGTTCAAAGGTTAATTTTCTTCACTCCAATCCACTAGTTAGTTGACTCCTTTGTGAAAATGATTGCCCTTGTTTCTTGATGTGAACCTACAAATATTTACAAATCTATCAAAAATAAGGTTTATGATATGTCAAAAAGTCAACATAATGAATCCATTTACAAAGAATCTATAATCAAATAACATAAAAGTATTCGTTAGGAATTTTTGATGATATAGATATTATGCTTGATCCCTTCGAGAATTGGATAGGAAAAGTTTAAATTCCATCCACCATAAAGCTTGTTTAGACCTCTCGTATCCTCAAGTCATAAAGCCACAAAAGCTACGCTTGCCATAAATGAAAACCAAAAATATGTCAAGTGTTTGTAAACTCCTCAATAAACCTCAAAAAATATGTCAAAGAAATTTGAAGCAAAATATTGAAGAGGCTGTGATCACAAGAACAATTCCTTAAAGAATCATTGTAATGCTGGCCAAGAACAAATTATATAAGATATTATTTAAGTGGTTGGGAGACTTGGGGTTTGTGTGTTGTACAGTGGTATGGCCCACAACACCACTTTATTGCCAGCACAAAAAGCTTTATAATAACAAGATTACAGATTTATGCAAAGCTAAAGTCATGTTAGAAATCATGTTGGAAATCAAATTCATAGCTTTCTAGGTCCCTCTCCACACGTGATCAAATCAAAATGATCTATTTATCCTAACAACTCACAATGATTAGACCTGCAATTAAAACATCCATATTTGAAGTGCCATAGGTAGCTAAGCATAATGGACTCATTGAAAAAAAAAAAAACTTTGGATACTGTATACCATTTGATGCATAAATAGTTATACAGGGAAGGGGAATAATTTAGATATGATAGAAATGAGGAACTCCCCTATGTAGGCCAAAATCATGTGTCAACAATCCTATAAGAAAAATACAAAAAATAGCATCTCCCTACATGATAAAACACTTCGAAGATAAATGACACAGACATTATGTTGTTTCTGCCACCAATAGAGAGATTCTTAAATTAAAATCAAAATTGGAAATAAATGAAGTCCTGTGAGGAGGAAATTGCGCCTATGCATGTTATTTTTAGGCCTGCAAGCTTTGCATTGTGGATTTTAATTGACATAAATTCCCAACTATAACACCTTGCCTATGTTCCTACCTGTCGCTCATTTGACAAAGCTAGGGTATTCAGAAAATTGCTGAGTTCCACACTCAACAGTTCAATCCTGTAACTCATTGCTTTCTAGAAAGTTGATGTGATGCCCCAAGGGGACGTGAACTGCTACAAAAAATGCCTTAAATTAGATGTGGTGTCAACGACCTTTATGACAGCAAAATAGGTGAAAAGCGAAAAAAAGATTTGCTGAAAGATTTGCAGCGAATTGATTGTGGTGGTGGACTACTAGTACTCTTTGTCATCGACAGGCCTAACATTAGGCATTAATAAAGGCATCTAGTTAGGCAGAAGGCTTGTGTGTGTGGGTTTATGAGCTGTAGGCAACTATTCACGCCCATGATAGATAGTCAAGCTATGCTCGATACCTCCCAAGTCAAGCTCTAGTAGTGTATTGAAGGAGTATGCTCGGGTAGCTGTCAAAGAGAAATTCACGTTCACAGCTCTTAATAAGGCAGTTGATAAAATAAATCAATTGCATGCCTGAAGGCGTAAATGGTCAACATGACTCAACTCACCTATTGGAGAATCAATGCTCCAACCAGTGGTACAACACAAGTTATTTACTTACCGTGTGGTTTCAAAGACATATTCGAATGTATCAAAAGTTTGGAGGTTTTCTGACAAGACATTTTTTCTTGTAGACCGAATGCCCTTTGCCTGCAGCCATCTCTACCTGTGCAGAAATTGAAACATAAATAAGGCGCTCAAACTGTTTTCGAAATTCCTCAAAGAAACATATTCTTGTAGAATGTAATCACTACAAGAACTACACATAATGGACATTCACATCATTTGCTAGACAACCAGTGATTAAAATAGGACTGGGAAAGAGAACAAAGAAATTGACTTCAACGATATGCTACTCCCTCATTAATGGATGCCTTTCGCTTACACCGCAACTTGCAACCCAATCATAGCAATAGTAAGCATGTGAAAGAAAAGGCGGTTGCTTTAGAGACAAGGCTGACAGCGCACTACTGGTAGTACTCCTCTTAGGTCGTGATTTTCTCTGTGAGTCACCAATGGCAGAAATTATAACTTCAGAAACTGTGTTTGCTAGTGAAAGGAAGGGTTTGGCTTTTGGAGAAGAGCCTTCCCTACAAAAAAATTCTGTGGAATCAGGATTGTTTGTTGAAGAATATACTATTTGTAAAAATACTGCTACCTCTAGTACAGTAGAATCAAGAATACCCAGCCTTGCAGACAGGTTGCAAATTCTAAGAGACGGATTACAAACAATTAAAAGCAACTTGCAAGGACAGACACCATAATTATCTTATGCTACACCTCTTAGGAAAGGAATAAATCACAAGAGTATTGGGAGTACAAAGAAGAGCATGGTTCCTATGTCTGTAAGTCGATCCAACCTAGCTTTTGAAGGTGCTAAGCTAGTATCCACAAAGGAGAATTCCACCAACAAGACTCAACTTCACTTAAATAGGTGTCAGAGATCATACAAGGAGATTTTTTTTTTTTTTTCAAACAAACAAAATGTACATTTTATCCTTCCAACCACACAAGTAACACAATCAATGCAAGGTCACCTGCAAAATAAAAGGGTTAAATCCCAGGATTCCCATCACAGAAATTTACGGATTTAAAAGATTGCCATTTCTAAAAGTAATTCTTATGTAGGAATATAAAGAGTGACTCAAAATGCAAGACAAAAATAATAATTTCTTCTAAGAAATTACTGGTTTCAGCCTCTAAGACAGATTTCTCGCAAAATCCTTAGTTACTATGTATGCTTGCAGTTGATTTGGAAATGCCCTCCTTCTAGCGCCATTTTGTGGATGCTAAAATCTGCAAAATGCTTATAACATTGACATAAGGTTAGCATTGTTAGCAAATCACAACATCCCTATGAGATAATGAATCATGTCTAACATGATTAAACAAAAACTCTAAAAGACCAAATAAGAAAACTTGAAAGCATATTCAAACAATATCCATATCTATCCCATAGTGGGAGTGATGCTTTTTGAAATGTGGAAAGAAAAGCCCTTTCCCACCCCCTTGATAAGCAAGATGATATTATGGACAAGATTGACTCTCAAATGGAGAGAGTGACCTTGCATGCAATGTGTGTTGTCAAATTGTGTTGTTGTGATGAGCAACATTAGTTCTCTTATGTGGAGAATAACCTTGCATGAAAAAAGTGTTGTTGTCTTCTGTTTAAAGGAGAGAATTCTTCGACTTATAGTTGATCTTGAAGCGAGGAGAGGCCAAATTGATGAATGTGGGATCATTCATGGGCCAATGACAAGATGCCACTTGCCAAGGTGTGAGAGGGTGAGCAATGTGCAAGTTCTGGCCAATGTGCCAATTTCAAATTTGAGTTTTGGATGAAATGACATGTTTAGGGGGGATGAAAGGTGCATTAAATGCCAAGTTTGACTTGTGCAAGAGATGTGTAAGAGCATTTAATTCTTTTTTGGAAGGGACAAGTCATGTGGAAGGAAGATTCAAATTGGAAGAATATTCCATCTTGATGCCCTTTTGAACGTAATTAGAAGAATTGATAAATCAAATAATTGATTTATTGGTGCAAGTGGGTGGGTTAATTGAGAGTTTAGATTTGATTCAAGTTGAGTCAAAAGCTAGAGAATGATTGATTATGATTAGAAGTTAATTAATTTAGATTAATTAACTTGGGAGATTTTAGGGATTTGATATTTGATTTAAATAAGTTTGATTTATCAAATCAAATAAGAAGAACTTAGGACTTAATGAGATAATTTGATTTATTTAATTAAGTCTGATGAACATTAGGGATTTAATCAATAAAATATTTTAATTGATTAATAGAAGAAATGAACATTAATTAGAGTGGAATGTATGATGCATGATGTTATTTTTGCATGTCTACATTTTTCCCCTCTTTGAAGCAATCTAATTGTTGCATTGGTTCAAAGAATGATGCTGCCGACATCGAAATTAAAAAAATTCTGATTTTTTCAGATGCCCCAGCAAAAATAAGTGCATTAGTACACCACCATTCAAAGAAAATTGTATCATTTTCCACCTATCTTGTCCAATAATGTGGAGCATTTTCCTAGCTTACAACCAAGTATCTAATGTGAAAGGACTTATTTGGTATCCTAGGTACTGTTGGAAGTTATTGGAATTGATGTCAACACTAATTGATGGTTATCTTTGATGTCAACACATGGTAAGATTGTCTCATATATTTATCTATTTGCTAAGAGTTGTTGATGACAATATTAGGTAAATTGTATATGACTATCAACACTTGATATGTATGGAATATTGTTGGTATTAGTTGTCTTCGCTGTTAATACTTGAGTCATTGAAGCTCATGGTTGGATTACATGCCTTATCTAAGAAGAGTTGTTGAAGTTAATTTCATGTCATGTTCCGTTGTACATTATTTTTCTTTGCAGAGTTGTTCTTATAATGATATATTTTGATGAGGATTTTCTAAGCATGAATGATAGTGGAGAGATGTTGTTGAAGGTCTACAGTATGTCATGTGCTCTCTCATATTATTCCTAATAATGTATATGTTGGTGAATCTATGCTCTTTCCTCTACAAGTTGTAAAAGGGATTTTGTTTCATGAAGTTGTTTTGAATTTTGTTTGGGAGAATGCTCTACATTCCTTCAGTGTTGAAGATTTGGTCTTGCAGCTTGGGATCCATTTTTAGTGCTTTGTGGATGTTGCACTCCTATATTCTTAGGTCATGTATGTCTTCAAGGAGGTTTTATGTGAATTGTACAAGGTTTCCAATGTTGTTTCTTGTCAAAAGTAGTCTAAAAAATACTTCACATTTTTCTGCATTGATGTTTTGCTCCTAAAACATGGTGAGGCTGGTCTCAATGTCTATGCAGTGTCTCAGTTTCAATTGTATATGTTTAAATGGTCTGCAAGCTAATCTATTAATGTTATATTTCATGATTAAGGAATTTCTATTTTTGGAATGTAGTATTATATTCCTCTGTGATTTGTGATGGCTATTCGTGGCATGGTAATATAAAAGGAGTTTCTTAAAGTATGTTTTGATGTCAATGGAGAATCCCCACATGATTCACATGTTGCTAAATGATCTATTTGGTGCTACATTGTGTCTTGGCTTGTATTTTTTAGTTACCCATGGATATCTATCCAACATGGTATGTTCCTTTGCTTGTGTCGTGTACTTAGGGGTTTCCACCAACAATTGAAGAAGTGTCATGATAGATTTGGGTCATAACCTATCCTTTTTGTGAACACATCAGGTTAATTCACTTTAAAGAATGTTTATGGATTGGCTAGTTATGTGCTTCACATTTTATCCACACATTTCCTTGATACTGAATTATGTTTATGTGTGTTGATATGTAGATTTTTTTGGATCACACTGAACTAAGTGCAAATTTTTTTTTTGGCTCTCTATATATTCTAGATAGAGATGCATTATATTTTTATGGCCAACTAGTTGAATCCACTGTTTATCTTTTTCCTAGGTGACATAATTGGTGTTTTGAACTTTTGTGGTGGTTATAAATGTAAGATTATTTTGGATGTAAGAAGATGGATGAGTGTAAAAGTGTGAAGAAGGGAGTGTATAAATTTTATTTAATGTCTAACAAAGATAGTGCTAAAACTATGTGAAAGGAAAAATCAATTATGCTTTAATACCTCAGTGAGTGGATTCAATTATTGGAAAAGATAGTAATTTCTTCTAAAAAAATATATTCTAATATGAGATAGTGGATCTCATCAAGTCCATTATATCTCACTCTTGAATTTGTGTTGGCTTCAATTTTGTAAGTTCTTTTGTATGTTTGTCTAAGGCAGTGTGTCTTATTGCAAGTATTTTTGGCAGTAAGACTTTATATTGTGAGTTGAATCTCATCGTCATTTTTCCATCATTAGTTTTTTTTACATATATACTGGAGTTCTCCTTGTGCATGTATTTATTCTCTATTTATTTCTCACTACTACTAATCTAGTTGTTGCACTATGTTTTCATTAGTGTTTTCATTGATGTCAACTTGTAGTATGGTTATGATGAGGTGTTTGTGGTGTTGAGTAGGTGGTGCAAATGCAATAGGGTCACTTGGTTTCCAAGTGTTTTGAGAAAATTTGCATAGACTGTACAAAGTTATAGGAATGTGTTCTTTAATGTGCTCTACATTTCTTCATTCTTAAATATATTATTGTATGGTTTGGATGTGATGATAAGAAGCCTTTGAAGGTTTTATATCTGTAGTCTCAAGTTTTGTATTATGTGGTAGTAGAAGATATGTTTAAAAAAATTTGGCTTGTGAAGAGGGATATCTAGGAGAAATGGAATTGCTGCATATTTCTGTATGTTGAGGTTTTTTGTATTAAATATTTTTGAATATGATAATACTATTTTTACCTACCTTTCCTTGGATTTCTTAGTGTTTAGATGTTCTATAAGCTTGCTTCATAAGTTGTATCTTTATGGCAGTTTGACTAGTTGCACAAGATGATAGTATTCTCTATTTTATGTGTTTGTGCCAATATTTTTGAATATTACATTTGCCTATTGGAATATTTCAAGATTTTTTTTTAATGTTTCTAAGTGTTATATAAGATTTTTTCAAACCTGGTAAAATGTGAATTTGGTTGCTTGATTGTGTTAATGTTGGTTTGGGTAATCTGGCATGTTAGCGCTATTTGTAGATGTGTTTT
The DNA here is from genome assembly GCA_007115665.2 of Sequoiadendron giganteum. Lineage (NCBI taxonomy): Eukaryota > Viridiplantae > Streptophyta > Pinopsida > Cupressales > Cupressaceae > Sequoiadendron > Sequoiadendron giganteum. The sequence goes on from CM021108.1 coordinate 83,621,552, forward strand.
GTGATTTGTGGAAACCCAGTGTAGCATGTCAGTGTAGATTTGGATCTTGGTTAAACCTTTGTGTTGTATTTCTTCATTTCCTTCCATCGTGGAGGTGTTTAGTGTTAACCTATTTGGTGGTTGCACATTTCAGGTGCATACATTTTATTGAAGTTAGCCTAGAGAAAGTTATTTGATGTTGTGAAAGATGTATATGTAAGGTAAAATATTCGCAGAAGTGAGTGATGTATGGTGATGTGTATGTGATTGTGTTTGAGATATGATTACGATCAAGAATGCCTAAGACTACCAGAATTAGTGAGAAAAAGGTGTCTACATTTCAGTACGCATAAAGTTGCTAGAGGCGATAAGCAAAATTTTTTAGATGGTGAAGAGCTATTGTGGTGGTTTCTCAAATTTCTCTAAGGTAGTGAATCTCCTTATAACTATATCTTTGTAATCTCTTTGTACTCTAGAAGAAGTGATTTTCATGGGAAGTGAGCCCTTGCGAGTGAGTCCTTTAGGAAGTGAGCTCTTTGAGAAGTAAGCCTTTTGTAAGTGGTCTTGATTTTCATATAGTCAATAAAACCTTCATCGTGGTTTTTCCCTTATTAGGTTTTCCATGTAAAATCTAGTGTTCTATTGTGAATGATTGTGGGTATTTTGATGTTTCATTTTTTTACATTCATGTTGATACTTAATAAGGGTTTGAAGGTTTTAATTCATAATTGTTTCACCCCCCTCTCAATTATCATGTGTGTCTAACAATTGGTATCAAAGAAGATTATGCTTGGAAGAAGCTTAACTTCTTGAGGTAGATCCATATGTTGTACAAGAATGGTTTCAAAGTATCTATGTTTAATGGAACAAATTATAACTTTTGGAAGGCGGAGATGGAACTATTTCTTGTCTCATTAGGGTTTGGTGTATGGATATTAGGTTCATATGGGTATACTATGCTGACTACTCCTACAAAATGTGAAGATGATATCAAGGATTATGAGAATAATGGAAAAGTAGGAAATTTTATTTTGATTGGGATTTTTGATTGAAAATTTGCAAAGGTGATAAGCTAAAAATCTATTAAAGAGGCCTGGGAGAAGTTGAAAAGAATTTATGAAGGAGATGCTAATTTTAAGCAAGAAAAGATGCAAAATTTTAAGGCTAAATTTAGAACCCTAAGTATGTTAGAGAATGAAGATATTGCAAGCTACATGCATAAAGTAGCTAAAATTGTCAATTGCATCAATGGTCTTGGTGGAAAACTAGAGGAAAGTGAACTTGTGCAAAAGGTATTGAGATCCCTTCCTAAACCTTATAGTGATAATTTTTCTTCTTTTAAGCAAGCTCATAATCTAAATCAATATACTAGAGATCAATTGTTTAGTGCTTTAACTACATTTTAATTAAGAGGGTATGACAAAGATACTTCAAGGAAATAAATTTCTTTTCGAGTTAGCAAGAAAGAGAGGAATGATGAATCTTACCTAGATGATATAGATGAAGTGGAACAAAATTTTTTAAAAATATTGAAAAAGGGCATAGTTAAAATAGAGGTAAGCTACCTTTCAAATTTTTCAATTGTGAAAAGATAGGTAATTATGCTTCAAAATTTCTAAGTAAAGTTTCAAATTAAAAACATAAATATTATAAATGTAAATCCTTCTATAAGAGTGATTGTGTTAAGGAAGAATACTTAGGTGTTTATGAAAGTGAGAGTGATCTGCTAGTATTGAGTGACACAAGAGATTTGGGTTTCATCTACATGGCTGATTACTGTACAAATGGTATGGAACTCAAAATAACAATTAAAACTTCACTTTTGAAAGGGTCAGGTGTGAGTGATGTTTTTTTGATATTTTTAATGGAGTCTTTTTACTTATATAACATGATAACAGATGATCTAGGGGTTTCCTTAGATATAAGATCCTCCATTAAATTATATATCTTGACGATTAAAATTTTTGTTTTTAAAAAATGTTTTGTTGGAAATTCAATAAATGTAATTTGAATAAATATGAATATAGAGAAATAAATTTGATATTAATTAATTATTTTATTTTATTTCACATCTATTTTTTTTCTTGAAGTTGTATGAAAATTCACATCTATTTTTTTTACTAAATGGAAACATTATTTTTATTTGCTTTATTTTTTTCAATACATAGATGTGGATAGTGTTGATGAGGGTGTATCTTTATTTTTATTCATTGTTTATTTCAATAATATTATGTCTATTATTAGATATTTTTATTTTGATGCATACATGATTCTCAAATTGAAGATCAAAAGTAAGAATTTTTGTTACCACACTCATGCTATTACACTTCACCCATATTACCATTATAAAATATCCCTTATCATTATATAAAGATGTAATTTAATTTAAAAAAAAAATCCAAAAAATCATAACAATCTTTCTCCAAAATAATAAATATAAAATATTTTAATAATAAATTTAAATAAAAATAAAAATCTAGATAAAACAAATTAATTTAAATATCAAAACAATATATCTAACATATCCAAAGAAACCCATATAAACTAATAAATAAAACCAAACCCTTTTATCCTAGTTTTATTCAAAAGCTCTAGTGAATGATGATTTGTATAATAAAAGTATATTTTTCTTTGCATAATGCCACTAAGGTAAGCAATACTTATAATCGACTACCATCCATTTCAGCTTGTATCAAAGATTCAAAATAAAAAAACGTAATTTAACTTTTTCACCGAGTTCTTGCTTCGGCCTGCAGCATATAGTAGTTTTTCATTCGAGAAGATACAAGGGAACATTTTCATACACACAACTCATGGCTTTCATTCCAATGTTACTGAACATACACCAACAAACCTCGGACCAAATACCACATATAAATATATGCAGATCGACCTTCTTTGTTCGTTTGTTTCGAAGTTCTCAAAGACAAAATTGAAACACGAAAATAATAGAAATGGCCATGTCTCATTATAGATGACCGGTAGAATCTCGTAGTTCTGTACCGTCAGTCATGGCATGTTCATCTTATTCCGCCTTCTCATGATAATCGTATATGTCTTCAGTTCAATGTTCATCTTAAATCTCTCCTTCATAGGAAAGTTCGTCGATTTGTTTTAACTTGCCCATTATAGTCGTATGTGTCGTCAGTTCAATGCCAAAAATATAAAGCGCCATTGCGTTTGATCAATTACAACTTAAGATCGTTCGCCCAAATTCTGATAAACTAGAAAACCCTTCCGTGTGAATTGTCTGACGCAATGGCCAGAACTGCAGAACGTTTGGTTGTTCTGTTACTTGCTTCTCTTTTATCATCTTTGTTATGTGAAGGAACGCAATACATAGTGGGGGATGATGATGGGTGGGGGCTTGGAATTGATTATCAAAACTGGGCATCAGGCAAAGAATTTCATGCCGGAGACTCACTGGGTAAATCGATTTCGTCTATGCTTTTAATCTTTTAATTAGTAACATAGATTTTTCTGTAAATGTTTCTGGTTTACATTATGTTTGTAATTTTTTCATTCACGATTTGGATCACATTCTGTGATCCATCATCAGAATATCAGAAAATAAAAATAAAAAAATTACAAACACAATTTAAACCAGAAACATTCAGAAAAATCTACATGAATTGTGAAAATTTGTTATCTTAATTCTTTTATTGTTTTGTTGAACGCAGTGTTTAAATATGGTGGCGATGAGGAGACTCATGATGTGACTGTGGTGACCGGATCAGCGGTTGATGTGTGTGTAAAACAACCAAACTTGGGTGTTTATGAAAGCGGGAGCGATGAACTATTTTTGAGTGGTGCAGGAGATTTGGGTTTCATCTGCGGAGTGGCTGATCACTGTACAAATGGTATGAAACTGAAAATAACAATTAAAGCTTCGCTTTCGAAAGGCGGTTCTCTTTCTCCAGAGGCAAAACCACCTGTACAATCTCCTGCTCCTTGAACCTAAAACTCAAAGCCTTGCTAAAGCATTTAACATGGGTATCCATGTGAATACAAGTTTAGATAGTTTTGTTTAGCTGTTCTCGCTGAACAGATTTTAATCTGTTTTTATTTCTTACTGATGATAAGATTTTAGTACTTTATTTCTGAATTTAGTGCCTGGGGATTATTGCAGCATCTGTTCGTCTTCTCTGAATTAACTTCCAAGATAAGCCCTTTATAAAAGTTCGTTGCTTGTTTCTCAGTGCTGTTTACGCTTGCTTATCACGTAGGTTTTTACAGAGATAACATATTAGGTTGCAACTTTCTAATTATATAATTCCTGTAGCATGGAAAAAACGTATGAGAATTATAGAAGTCAAGAATAACAGAGTATTATATGTTTAACTAGAGCTGAATAATAAAGTGATATATATTTAATTAGTATATTTGTTTATAAAAAAAAAAATTATAATTTTTTGGTATTATCTGTATATATTTATTGTATATAAATCATAAATCTAATTAAAAATCTATTAGTTTAATTATATTTATGTTGTAACAAATTTTTTAATACAAAATATATCAAATCTATGATGAAAAAAATAAATTAATACATAATGTACTAAAATTTATTTATTAAACAAGTTACAATTAGTCAGATTTATGAGTTAATCGAATTTATACTTTATTTATTTTTTGAAAGTATTAATGATATATCAAGCTACTCCAAAATATTTAGGAAGCATGCCATCATTTTATGACATTTCATATAGATTTCAAGATTCTATATTATTCAATCTAATTTCCCACTAAGAATATTGAGGAACCACCTCATCATTTTATGGTATTTCATATAGATTTCAAGATTGTAAATATTATCCAATATAATTTCTCAGTAATCTTTATATACTTGACACAACATTTAAAGCTTTAATTAATTAAGAGTTATATTATTTTACTATAGATTTAAATATTACTATATTTTATCCACATTACTGATAATATCTTTGGGAATTACTTAAAGAATTATTTGGTTATTTAATAAGGCAGATGGGCAAGTTGTTGTTTGGACTAAATTGGAGAGCATGTAATGATTGCATGGAATATTGTAGTACCTCATTTTTTGTTATAAATGTGAATTAGCATCTTATATATCTACAACTAAGGTCTCAAGGTATGACTCATCATGTAACTCACAACATCAACATATCTAGTGATAAGTGCGCTAAAATTTACTTTTTAAATATTTGATGGAAAATTTATCATGGTATCTCTAGTAATTGAAAAGAAACTAATCATTTTTTATTACAAAAATGTCAAATTCTTATTTAAAATATAATATACATGCAACCTAAATGATATCAATACCTTTTGGTAACCATAGATCTTTCTTTCTTCGATATTTATACCTAACAAAAATCAACTAGTAGCTAGAACACACAAAAACTATTTTTGGTTATAACCTATTAGTATTTAAAATATAACTTATATTGAACTCTAAATAATCATAAAATATTTTAACAATCCTTCACATTTCATGGGGAAATATAGGGTATTTATGTTGGCATATGGCTTCTAGTGTTGTCATTGATGTCAACCTAATTCATTTCATTCAATATTTAGTCTAATATTTGTTCATACCGACAAAACATAATGCAAAACAAAGCATTCAGTTAAAGGAAAATATGTTGATCTAAATTCCTCACCAGACTATTATTTTGAGTTGTCGATCTCAGCGGAATGTTTTTTGATGTTTTTAGTAGCTTACTCAAGAATTATATTGATCTGCATTCACTGATGTACAATATAGGAGATCCGGTACACTAATTTTCTTGTTATTTGTGCTAGAAGACCGACATGGTGAAATTAGTCATCGCAAATGTTTAAAAAGTAATTGGTTAAATTTTTTTGTGGTCGAATATATTTATTTGGGTCCTCTCTATGTCTAGTGTAGTGTACATAATTTTCACAAAATGATAATCAAAGGTTAGGACTTTCACCTATGCAGAGTGTTGAAGGATCATTTGATGAAGAATTTGCAATTAACAAAAGAGACAGGCTACCCTTTTAGGTTTTGTACTTTGGTCATATGCTTAGTAATGTATTTTCTATTTTTTTTTGTTGATGATGAACAATGTGGTGTGGAAAATAAGAGAATCGGTATGCAGTCAAATCTAATCTCAGTCTAAGAGCTTGGAAAATTGGGATAAACAAATTGGAAATTTCTTTAAGAGTTTACTAGAAAAGTGTGGCCCAGTTCATATTTCTCTTTCGGTAAGAGCACTTGCAGTCGGTTCCTCTTCTGGTGGCATGGAGGAAAATAAGAAAATAGAAAAATAAACTCTTTAATATAGTCCTCCAAAATGCAAGATTCCTATAATTGAAGGAAACAAAAAGGGACAAGAAATTATGGATATACCAGATGAATAATTCGATGAAGAAACTAAGGATCCATAGGAAAATGAACCAGAATTAGCCAAATCAGAACAAGAAAAGGAAATGTAAGAAGCAAGTGAGGAAGAAAATAGCTTGATAAAAGAGAAGATCCAACAACTTATTCACAAGGAAGGTGAAATGAAAAAAAAATCAAATTATGGTCCATCAAACCCTCATATGATCAAGATATGATTTTAAGTGTTCTAAGTGCTGATATTGTGCAACGTCAGATCAAACTAGAAAATTTGCAAAATATCTTACCTAAAGAAATGATTGAATGTATAAAAGAAGCAATGAAATATCAGTATCAAGACAAGGAAGAAGGTGATGTTATCTCTCATTTGAAGGGGCAGTTCAACGTATCACTTATCAAATTGGAAATGAAAATGAAAATGAATGAGCTAAGGAAATGCATAAGTGCAGCTTATAACATCTACAACTATTGCATTTTTTGGCCTCATGTAGTTGGAAAATACAAAGAAAAAACTAGAGTAGATTGAAATAGAGTTGAATGGGATTGGAAAAAGCTTTGATATGTTTCAAGATTAGAATGGTAAAATCAAAGAAGGATTCAAGAGCTACAGTCCAAGCACACAAAATTTTAGTTAACTAAGAACACCCTTATGGACACTTATTGGAATGTGAACGACCTAACTGAATATAGACTAGAACATATGGTTATGATACTAAGGAAAGGTGAAAATATAGAGGAAGAGATTACAATTCCAGAATCCCTCACTGAGATTGTCAACAAGACATCCAAGAATAACAATATGATTATAATCATTGGGATTGCAATAGATTCTTGGAAGAAATTCCTTCCGGAGATGAATGAAAATCACAAGATAATTTTCTAAGTTGCAGTTGTTCTTTTTCAAAATTTTGAATCAATTTTGAAGTTTTGGTTATTTTTGAAAAAGGGGGAGAGAAAGCAACAAATTTTTTGTCAATTGTTGGCATAGCTTTTTCATTGATTTCAAAGGGTGAGAGAAAGTAGTGAAAAATACCTCATCAATTTAAGGCGGGGCTATGTTTTAGAATTTTGAAGCTTTGGCAATGTACTCATATTGATTTTGACACTTAGTCATTTTTCACTAAGTGTTGCCATCAATCCAAAAGGGGGAGATTGTTGGCATATGTCTTCTAGTATTTTCATTGATGGCAACCTAAGTCATTTTTGTGGACATCAAAATATGCAAATGGTTAGTAAAACACTAACAGACACATCTTGTTAACATGATTAATATTTCAAAACAATGCAAATATTCAACATCCATATGAAATAATACATCATGCTTCAAAATGCAAATAAATGACAAAGATAAACAAAGCATGTAAAATGTGAAATATACCTATCCCATATTGGATTGGTGCACCTTTCATAATTTGAAGGAGCTCTTTCCCAATCCTTGATAATTTTAATGATGATGATAGACAAAGAGATACTAAATGAACTCAAATTGCCTATAGTGAGAATGCCCAAATTGCTGATGAAAAATAAGAGAAAATGCCTTGAATTTATATTTGATTTTGAAGAGAGGAGAGGTCAAATTGAAGAATGTGGGACTAATCCCCAACAAATAGGAGAGATCCACTCGTCACAATGTGATTGGCCCATGATTGTGCATGTTTTGGCCAATGTGCCCATTTCAAATTTGAAAATGGCAATCAATGAATATGGTTGAGAGTTTTTGGGGGGAATTATGTTTGTCCAAAAAAGTCAAACATGAGAGTTAATGAGGGAATATTCATTGGGAATATGCCCTTGTGAGGGAAAATAGGTGTTTTAATAAATCAATTAAAATGATTTATTGTGCAAGTGGATGGGACATGGGTTTGTCTTAGCATTAATTAGGGATTTAACTAATTAAGCTAGTGCTTAGTTGATTTTGAAACTTCCATTTAAATTTGTGGGTTAAGATAAATCAAAATGAGAGGATATTAGATATTTAATTAAATATATCTGATTTAATTAAATCAAGAGTTTAGGACGTTTAATTAATTAATTTGATTTAATTAATTAAGAGGAAAGAATGATCAAATGTGATGTTTAATCAATAATGTTAATTTCATATGTCTACATTTTGGCTCTCTTTGAAGCAATGTACTCGTTGCATTGGTTCAAAGAATGATGCCATTGACATTGAAATTAAAAAAAAATCTGATATTTTCAGATGTCCTAGAGAAAAAGAAGTACGTTATTACATTGCCCCCTCGAGAGATTGAGTGAAAATATTGAGGTCGATCTCGTGACAAAGAGGTTCAAAATGGATGTATGGCTGGTTAGACTATATGATCTATATGATAATGATGAAAATGAGATGTTTGGAAGATGCTTAGAATAAAAAATTTATATTATCCTAAACAACTTAAATGATTATAAAAATGAGACGTTAGATGGATGTGATGGATGATGTTGTGATATGGTGATACAAAATGATTATGAAAGATGCAAGATGGATGTAGGATGGATGCATTCTGAGCGCAAAAAAGGATAGAAGAATGAGAGAGATCAACCCTTAAATCCAAGAAGATGTAGAAATCTAAAAAGTCTACTAGTTGTCGAGACTTTATTGGATATGATGATGAATGTTGATGATGTATTGCTTAACCAAGGATGGGAGAGATAAAGAGTATACCTTTCTTTATGTTTGATAACACATGTAGGTACGATGCATCAAGGTATTAAGAACAAGGTTGGTGTGGCGCCTAGTGTGATGGACTTTGACTTGTCAAATAGATAGGAGTACTCTTGTTCATACTTCACAAACATAACCTTATTCAAAATGTAGTTTAGATATTCCAGACATCTCGAGGCAAAACATAAAAAGTTAGGCCTTCTTATGTGGTCAACAAGATACCTAAAACATCCTTCCTACAAACAAAACAAAGTATGCATGACGGATTAATTTTACAAGAATATCCAACAAGCACAACAGATAAAAAGATAATGATCATTGCCCCATTCCTTTCTCTCTAAACCTAATTTTTTTAGGCATTATGGAGAGGTCCTTTGAATGAGCGCAAAATAAGATAAGTCAAAAAGACCAAATAAAGTAAACAAACAAGCTAATGTGCTTCATACCGCTAGCCAAGACTAACTACTGTGGGGTATCTAATGCTTATGTCCATTGTAGGAAAGCTTCATCCTAGGACATGTTGTGATCAAGGTTTTGATGGGACTGATTTGGGTGATAAGCTATTGATATTCTGAGTTGACCAACTTGCTTGCTTACTAATCTAGACTTGAGACTTTCACAATTAAGCATTCACTTTGGAACCTGCTAAACTTGTTTTTGACTGACTCACCAAAGTGTGAAAGTGATGACTATTTTATTATGAGTGATCAAATTCGTAGGTGAAAGCAAGATGAAATGGATGGACCATTTAGGGTTTTCAGATATTTTGAGGCTATTTTTGGTATTTTTACATTTTTCAATGTTTTTGGTATTTTCACATTTTACAATGTTTTGGATATTTTCAAGATTTATGATGAAGAGACTAACTTAAAGACCTATCCTAGGGGTCTCGGGAGTTGATCCATAGATTATCCTTGCCTACGTTCTACATGTAGATACCACGTAGTTTGACTGACGACGTAATGACTTGATGATAAGATGGACAAACGGATTGCCATTTTGATTGCTTAAAGGACTAACCTAAGATGCAAACTAGATGAGAAAATGAATTGCCAATGTGATGGACGCTTAAGGACTGGCCCTAACTTGAAAAATAGATGGGCAAATGGATTACCAATGCGATGTACACCTAAGGACTGACCCTATCTATCCTGAGGGATGATCAAAGTTCAACCTTGCCTATGCTCAAGCTCAGAGATGACGTAGTTCAGACAAGGTGAAAGACTGACAAGACTAAATGATGAATTTTTGAAGATTTTTTTATATTTTGACATGTTTTTGGATTTTTTGAATTTTTGATGAAATTTTTGAAAGTCTTTGGTTTTTGATGAAATTTGGGAAAAGCACAAAAGATACACACAAATCCGATCCACTACCAGTTTCAAGGACATGCCCCCAGCGTTTAAGCAATAGACTAGTTCGATATAGGTAGGACAAACTGACCTTAGGAATATGCCAAGTAGTACTATGGTGGAATATGATATGGACACCAGCTCAGGCTATGGTATGGATGTGAGCAAATGGGTGGATGGAGGATTAATGAAATGTGATGGAATGGATGAGTGGGTCATGTAGATCCTGGTGGATAGAGAGTTCTTTATTTACAATTGATGCCTATTTGCCAGGTTTTGACCAAGGTACTTGTCCAAAGCGCCACCGAAGTGGTTTCCACTAGAGGATGATTTTTTCTCGATTTTTTCTATGTTTTGATTTTTTTGTTGTCACTAAGATGCCTATTTGCCAGGTTTTCATCAAGGTAACCATTTTTTCAGGACATTTTATGATTTTATTTTGTACTTTTTGGTTCTATACCTTGCAAGATGTAGGCATAAAACTTTTCTAGATGAGAGCTATTCAAAGGCTCCTGGAGAGGCTCGCCTTCTCGTGTTGCTAGTTGATATGCCCCTGACATGTAACTTGCGGTGATGATGAAAGGTCCTAGCCAGTTGGGTTTGAATTTTCCTTTTCTATTCGGGTTTGGTACATTCTTTTGGTTCTCTTTTAGGACAAGGTCACCAATGTGGAAGGTGCATTGCCTGATCTTCTTGTTGGAGCTTCATTTTAGGCGATTCTGGTAGACCTGTGGATGATTTAGGGCATCCATGCATCGATCATCTAGTAACTCCAACTCATTTAGTCTTGTGACCCTATATTCCTCATTTATGATGAAGTTTTGCAAAGATATTCTCAAGGACGGGAACTCGATCTCAATTGGGAGTATAACTTCTAATCCGTAGACCAGGGAGAATGGGGTGGCGCCTGTTGGCATATGGATGCTGGTGCGGTAGGCCCATAAGGTGGGATTTAGCTGTAGATGACAGTCACAATGAGAGTCATTGACTATTTTCTTTAGGATTTTGAAAATGGTTTTATTGGTAGCTTCTGGTTGGCTATTGCCTTGTCGATAATATGGAGTGGAAAAGTGATGTTTGATTTTAAATTTTTTGCACAAGTCATAGACATCTTGATTCTTGAAAGGTGTCCCATTATCAGAGATAATGGATTGGGGTACACCATATCGGAAAATGAGGTAGTTCAGGATGAACTTGGATATCTGCTTTCTAGTGATGTAGTTCATGTGAATTGCTTCAACCCACTTAGTGAAGTACTCTGTGGTAGTGATGATGAATTTGTGGTTGTTAGATGAGGTGGGTGTGATTTTACCTATGAGATCGAGCACCCACTAGGAAAAAGGGCCAAGGTGTAACAATAGGATGTAATTCTTGAGGTAGTGCATGAATGAGGTCTCCATGTTGTTGGCACTGTAGACACCTTTGGAAAAAGTCAGATGCCTCTCTCTCCATTGTTGGTTAGTAGTATCCCATTCTTAGCAACTTCTTAGCCAAGGTCATACCACTCAAGTGTGAACTGCACATGCCATTGTGTACATTAGTCAAATCAGTCAGGGCCTCCTCAGGTTTTAAGCAACGTAATAGGGTTCCATCAATGCATCTACGGAAGAGGGTTTCTCCTAGGATGAAAAATCATAAGGACCTTTTGACAAAAGTTCACTTGAGGTTCGGGGTAATGTCAGCTGAGAGGATTCCTAATCTCAAATAGGTGTAGATGTCATGATACCAAAGATAACCAGAACCAACGAGTTTGCACACATATTCTGACTTTGGTACCTTGAACATTGGTATGAGAAGCTGCTCTACTAGGAATTCATGTTTCAAGACATTGTGATGGATATCTAGCAATGATCTAATCGTTGTCATTGCATCAGCTACTTTGTTGTTTGCCCTCGGTATTTTCTCAAAGGTGATATTGATAAATGATTCCTTGAGGCTTTCTACCACCTTTTTGTATGGTGTAAGCTTATCATCCTTAGTTTGGTATTCATCGTTGACCTGGTTAATGATAAGCTACGAGTCTCCATAGACCTTTAATGCCATGATTCGCCACTGTGCTACAATCTTGAGACCTAGGGTTAAAGCCTCATACTCTGCAATGTTGTTTGTACAGGGGAATACCAACTTGTAAGATCTTGGTTTATAGTCCCCTTGCGGGGTGATGAAGAACACACTGACTCCTGATCCATGTTGTGTGTGGGAACCATCAAAGTATAGTTTCTAGTTGTCAGTTGCACTAAGATTGAAAAGGGACTCATCTGGAAATTTTGATATGAGCAGGTTGTCTTCGTATATTGGAGCCTTTGCTAGCTGATCTGCTATGATTTGTCCCTTGATTTATTTTCACTCTACATACTCAATATCATGCTTAGATAGTATCATCACCCATTTAGCCATTCTACCTATAAGCATTGCTTTTGACAATAGATATTTGAGGGGGTCTATCTTGCCAATTAACTTAATTTGATGAGCTAGCATGTAGTGTCTAAATTTTTGGGCTGCAAACACAACTGCTACGCAAGATTTTTCTATTGATGGGTATGTGCATCATCATGGAAAAAAATAGGCCCTTAAGTGGCAATAAAAAGGCAAAAAATTAGAGTTAGACAACTTGACGTAAAAATTTGAATAAGTTATCTATATTATTTCAAAAAAATGTAAAAATAGAATCTAAAGAAAATTGAATGTAGTTTCTAAACTACTAGACCTTTATTTTTTTTTTAAATATCTATTTGGTGAAAATTTGAAATTTCAATGCAATAGTATTTAAATTTCAGGGTAAAAATAAGTAGGTTTTTGTTTGACCACACTAACCACAATATAATGATTTTATAAGATTTTAGATATAAGTAGAGGACTCATGTCCCGATGTGATGCTTATTTTTTTATAATTTGTTTCCAAGTAAATAATTAATTATGAATTTTTTATTACAACTTTTAAAAAATATAAAAGCTCGTATGTCTAACCACGTTAACTTGGTAAAAAATTCATGAAATTAATTTTTTTTTAATCCTATAGTATGCAAAACATAGAATGTGACACATGTTTCGAATTCAAAAAATTGTGATACCATTTGAAAGTTATAGATGTTTTTCAATCAGCATATCAATCAGGACTTTATTCGTAATTCTAATAGAAAATGAATAATAATAATTTATTAAATTCAGAGTAAAGCATAATTTATATTGGTGGAAAGCTAAGAATCTCCAATAAAAACCCTTTTCATTTCATCAATTTTGGGTAAAAAAAAAGTTGTCAGCCACATGGACCATCATATGGCTTACATATCGCCACTTTTTGGCCCATCATGATCTTGCACATACCCTGATGTGTAATTGAGCTCATTCCCTACCATTGTTCTATTGATATAGTAAATTTCCCGCTCGGTTCCCTTTTCATCATGTTGGGCTAAAAGGGCACCAAGGGTGGTTGTCGTTGTTGAGATGTATGGAATCAATGGTTTCCCTACGATCGGTGACATTAATAAAGGTGGTGTAACAGGTGGTGTAAGTAGATATTATTTGATTTTTTTGAATGCTTTTTTGCACTTGTCATCCCACCGAAATGCTACTCCCTTGTGGAGTAGGTGTGAATAGGCAATCTTCTTATCTGCCAGTTGTGCTATGAATCTTTGGATGGACTGGAGTCTACCTTGTATGCCTCTGAGTTTCTTTAGTGTTCTTAGCTCTCCCATATCAAGGATTTCTTTTACCTTTGCGAGATCCACTTCTATCCCTCTTATTGAAATATGTACCCTAGCAACTTTCCTAATTGTACCCCAAAGACACAATTCTTTGGATTGAGCCTAACCTTGTATTTTTCTAGTCAGTCAAAAATTGCACTTAAGGTCACTATGTTCTCTTGCCTCTTCTTTGATTTAGCCAATATGTCATCCACATAATCTTTGACAATTTTGTGAATCACGTCGTGGAAGATTAGTTTCATGGCTCTTTGGTATGTAGCTTTTGCATTCTTTAGCCCAAATGGCATCACATTCTAGCAGTAGGTGCCCTAAGGACTTGTAAAGGTTGTCTTATGCTCGTATTCCTTTGCTATCATTATTTGATTGTATCCCAAGAAGCTATCCATCAGTGATAGCATCTCATATCATGATGTGAATCAGATCTAGGCTATTTTTCCAAAAATACATGCTCACTCTAAGGCAAGAAAGCTATACCTCTTGATAATTTTGATAAGGTTCCAACAAACAATGAAATTTGAGATTCACGAGGTAAGAAAAACTTCATATTCTTGATACTCGTGAACAAATAAGATGGCATCATAGGCAAGCAAAGTGTGTAATGCAAGGTGGCCACAGAATAGAAATGTTGGAGCATGGGAAACACTGAGAGGGGGGATGAATAACTATTTCAATAATAAAATTCAATTCAATTTCAAGCATGTAACCAAATGTGATATCCAATAACAGATCCTTATAAAAAATGAAAACTCAAATGTTGCAAAGTACATAAAGGAAGAAACAAGACCAAATTGCATGAAACATAATTATCACATGGACCACAAAACAATCATAACACAATATTTTTCATGAGTGGAAAACCCTCATAGGGATAGAAAACCACTCGGTAAAATGCCTCAATGGCTTAATCAAAATCCACTGATTATATAGCCTCACTGGCTACTATTTATGCCTCACTAGCTACAAAATATGCTTCATTGGAAAATGAACCTCATTGGTTAGAATTATGCCTCATTGGAAAAGCTTCACTGGCTAAGGAACCTCACTAGTTACAATATCATTGGCATATTACTGTCTCATTGACTGAACCTCCATGGTTTTAATGACAAATCACTAATGAAAGAAGAGATATAACTTCAAGGGGTTACCCTATTACAATATGCACCATCGAAATACACCTTCAACACCTTGAATACAAGGAAATACTTTGCATACATTTTTACCCTCACATATTCAAGAAAAGAATGAAACAATACAACTTTGACAAATTCACTCACATTGAAAACTTCATCATTCAATACATGATTATGTTCTAATTTAGAGCATACACACTATTTTGGCTTCAACATGAAAACATTAACTTGTGTTAACTCTCAGATCACACATATCTATGCAAAGAGAGATACATTTCAATAGTTACTATTGTACAAATCCTACCATAACTTAATCTTCTTCACTTGCATGATCTTGGCAATAAACCAACTCCATATGCTTGTGATTTGATATAGATGATTGTTCTATATAAATAAAAAGACACATTTTATGGATACAATAATATTGAGTAAACATGAAAGCCTCTCATAACTTGATCTTCATGTCTTCTTCACTATGTATAATACCACCATAAAATTTGTATCTTAAGATCAAACCTCGCTTGAAATATCCTCAACTCATTGTAATCATTAGTGACTATGAGCACACTAAACTAAGTAAAGAAATCATCTTCTATCACAGACATACATAGGTATTATTTAAAATTGACATTAAAGTCTTCCATTGTATTTTCTTTACAAGATCATGATATCATTAACTTCGGAATAATAAATAAACCTCACACCATGCCTAGATCACAATTTTAATATATCTCCATACAATAGTAAAGATACCTCAGCTCATCACTACTTGTAAACAGTTATAAAACCATGAGTAACCAATAAAACAAATGTGGTGATATTCACACTCATATTCATGTCATTAAGCAGGTCACATAAAATAACCATTCACTCTTTAAATGTGGACCTTTGATTCTCAAAGCCCGCCAATCCCATAATTAAATGAGGACAATCAATCTTATGTTGAGCGATGTAATGTAAGAGTTTAACCTGTATAGCCAGTATCACCTAAGATAAAGGATTGGTTTGCCAACAAACTTACACCCTCAACTAATTACTAAAGTGATTTTCTACTGAGTATAGCTAGTCATCAAACAAATATAACATAAGCAAAACCTTTCTTTGAAGAATTTCAAAAGATATAAACCCTAGGTCTTAGGGTATAGTGAGTCTTAGTGTCGTAGATTAAAGAATATGAAGAGTTCAACAACCCAAACCCTTGATCCTCCCAAGTGCACTAAGAGAATATCTTAACCATGTCATTTCCCATATTTCTCAACAACACCATGTAGCAGAAATGACACAATACTATCACATCGGCTAGAAAGAAACTATTGCTCTATTTGGCAATCGTTTATGCTAACTACCAAGATTTGGGAATCGTTTCCCTATATGTTTGATCAAAATGATTCTTTGAGGGTTTGAATTTTCTCAAGGTGCACTATGATGTAATAAGGGAAAGAAAAAAAAAAATTCATTTTATTTATGCTTTGCATTACTTCTAATTTGTGAGTTGTAAGTTATGAGTGTGGTGTTCATCATATCAATCTATTGGTTGCATGTACTATGTGAGAATATTCTCTATGTGTGATGTCCTTTTAACATTATATTTATTAATTTTAATCATAATATTTTTTTGATACCTTTCTTTATCAGTCATTGAATATCCGAGTCTTTGTCCTTAATAGTCAATTGTGTTTTTGGTTTTCTTGCACTAACTTAATATTTATGAATTAGTGTTTGTTTCCCTTTTTTGCTTTTGGGTTAAAAGCATATCCAAATAAATCAAATCATAGGAGGAAGTTGTACATCAAAAATTTTGAGGAAATTCACAAATGCAATTGTGACCTTTCCAGAACTATTAGTGAGATTGGTCTATTGTGTCTTCGACAATCGAGGTTATTTATTTTAAAGATTATAATAAAGGACCAATCTATTTGCTAACAAATTTTTGGTGACTCTGCTAGGGATGATTTTTTTTTTTTTTTTATGGATTACTAAAAGGCTATGCACCAAATATGTTACTCCCACATAAGAACATTTTCCCTATGGTTCAACCTAGCTAAAATTGGATGTAGGCAGAATAGGAAGATATTATCTCTCAAATGAATACACTTGCATGGAGCTATAGAAGGATTGTCATAGATAATATGTAGACCGACCTTGTTTTCGAAGAAGAATAAGAATGGGCCTAGTGACCACTGAGATGGGTAGTTGAACGTCCTCCTAGATTGGAATTTTTTAACTATGATAATCTACCTCCTCATCCTAATCAATGTCTTAATCAGTGCCAAACCCCCTAAAACTCAACCACCACCTAGGAATTGACCTAGGGGTGTCTTCTCCTCCTACTCTATAGATTTCATGACTTTAAATATTCAATGGATTCAAACCCACGGGGTAATTTATTCAGACCACTAGCCCTATCTCAATACAATGATTTACCATATGGAACAAGAAATAATCTTATGAAATTATCGTGTGGGGACTTGCAAGATCTTGAGGAACACATCTTGGCTATGACTACTATAAGCGAAATCCTAGGAATTCAACAAGAAAATGTTTTTTTAAGAATTTTTTTCAATAGCTTGATTGAAAATGCAATGGAATGGTTCAAGGGACTTGAAAAAGGATGTATAACTAGTTGGAGCATTCTTGAAATGAAATTTATTGGATGGTTCAAAGAAATTGTTAATATTATTTAGTTACTATAGAACTTATTTTCGATTTTAAAAAGAGAAAAATAATCTATGAGGGATTTTTTTTATCATTTCAATTGAGATCTTCAATAGATTGTATTTCTTGAGAAACCTAGCAAGGTAGCTCAAATTTAAATATTTACTTTTGCTCTAAATTTTGAAGTTCAACTTATTCTAAAATGGGACAAAGTTTGTGGAATTGAACAAGGTCAGTTTAAGGTTGTAAGCATTGAATATGATTTAACTACTATGGGGATATGGAAACATGATCGTGCTAGAAATGGTGTTTATATTCGTGAGTCATCCATTTTTAGGTCTTCAAATTATAAGTACATACCAAATCATCCTTGCATTATCATTGAGAACAAGAATTTGACAATCTTTGCTCCTACACACTTTTGAAATGATATTAAGGTAAATGAAGGAAATGGAAACCAATTTTGGAATGATCAGGTGTATATTTTTAGTACTACTCGGATGGAAGGAGACCTTAATTCATCAAGTGAGGATGGAGATTATTCACCCCAAGTAAGACATGCTCTCACATTGCAATATGTTTTTCTTAGTTCTCCTATGGTTGATATGATTTCATATGACTCTTATGATAAAAATTAGATACCATATTCTTTGTTCACCCTAGAATACAAAGTTTTCACTTTTGAGAATTTTTATTTTGGATCTTCAAATATAATAAATGGAGAAGATGAGGGTCCTCTTGTTGAGTATGTTGTGATTGTAAATTTTTTCAGTATTAGACAATCCATGCTAGTTTTTTCTCTGATCCAAGAGAGAAAGGTAATATTATAGTTGGGAATGGGAAAGATGAAGCGAAGAGGTGTATAAATTATAATTTTGTATTTATTTTTTATTTCATTTAAACTACTTATTAATCCCCTATTTGAGTGTTGAAGATTTTGTCTCCAAGATGATGTGGCAGGTGAAGTAATTTTCCATATGAGTTTTGATGACGTAAATAATTCTAGATTGATGAAGGTTAAGAGTATATATGAGTTGAAGGAGCATAATAATGATGAAGTGGAAATTCATGTAATACAAATCCCTATTGCCTCAATTACATGAGAAGATCAAAATTTTATTCATGAAGGGAATTATTTTTAGATTTTTGAGTCTTTGAAAGAGATAGCATGTAACATGGGTAATACAAAGAAACTTCACCTTCCTCAAAGAGAAGAAGTTTACAATGAGTGGTGATTGTTTAGTAATGTGATGGTTGGTAAAAATTCCTTCAAGTGTTTTAGTGTTTTATGAGAAAATATTATCTTTTTCATCCTTTAGAAGTTGCATGAGAAGACTAGGTTTTTTAAGTATGGCTCATTCTTTTCTCATCTATTCAATGGTTTTGTATGAATAACCTTTCCCATTATTTCGGTAGCTTTTACCCTATCCTATGCATAGTATCCTTTTTAGGTGTGTCCTTTTTGTTGTTCCTAGTTTGGGTTTGGGTTTCCTTCTTCCCTTTTCTTTTTTTTTATTATTTTTGTTTGGTTATTTATTTATGCATGAATTTGCACCCGATGTTTAAAACACTAGATTTAAACATATCTCTAGGTTCCTTGCTTTATCCTTTGAGTCATTGTCCCTATATAGAGCCATTGTTACTTTGATTTTGGTCATTCCCCTTAAAATTATTGTCCCTACTTGAATTTTTTCTAGGACTAAGTATTTTTAAGTATTTTCCTAAGTTTTACTAACCTTTCCAAGTGTCACTTAGGTTATCATAACCCCTTCTTACACCGACTCCCGTTGGAAATATTTAACTCACTAATTATCTTATGTTGTCAACCTCTTATGAAGTTTCTATAGCTCTCTAAAATATAAAAATGCTTTGTGAACTCTTAGGTTTAAATCCTTAAAAGTTGTTGATTTGTACTTAAATTTTCTACAACATAGAAAAAGAGGTTCACCATCAATCAGGTATCAATGATGAACCTATTTTTCATTGGGTGGATGTTTCATTCAATTATGAGGGCCAAAACATGCAAATAAAAATAAAAAACTAATCCTAACTATTATAGCCATGAAAATGGGAGTTTTGAGAGATTAAATTGATGTGTACCTTGTAAAAAACTTTTTTTTAGGCCGCAGAAGACTCAATCTCCTTTAGTGTTGAATGAGTTCCTATTAGGGTTCTAAAAAATGATTTCGAGGCTTTATTGCTCCTAGTCTACACTCCAAGATCCTAAATTTTCACTGTTACAAGACCTACTGAGGACTCATTCACCTTTAGTGGTGAATGGATCATTTTAGGGTTTAAGAAAACTGATTTATGGGTCCTATAATTCAATTTTCAGACTCTTAATTTGCATGTTTTTATCTCCTAAAATTTTGGAATAAATTTTGTATCCTTATTTTCGTGTTCTTTCACTATGAATGACAAATTTGTAACATGACAACTTAAACAATTGTGTTTCAAACTTCTCCACTTGATTTTCAACCTATAAATCTGTATACACACATTCAAGAGAAGAAAAAATTGTTCATTGTTAGTGAATAGGGGTTTGCCTAAGTCAAAACCCTTGTAGGTGATTAAACCAAATGATGAAATAATGAAATTGAAGCATGAACATGAAATAGATAATGTTGATACCTCAGAGATGTCTTGAAATATAAATATGCAATCTAACATGTAGTGGGCATGAAGAATGTAGATCTTGATCCTTGAATAAGATGTGAAATAATGCTTGCAAGTAGATCCTCAATGCTACATCCATTATCTTAGCTCAACAACATGTATGAATGCACTATTCCTTAGACATGATGAAATGATCTTGAATTTCTACAATAAAACCTTGATAATATTCCTTGAAATGCCTTTATAAATTCTATTGAACTGATCTATAATTCTCTTGTAATGTATTAGGATTATCTCTTGAAAATCTTAGATGAAACTATGTGAAGTAACCCCTTATTTATACTAAATATAAAGATTAACCCCAAGATTTAAATAATTCAAGCTGACCTCAGATTTGGGTATTAAAATCATAGCGATCCCACCATAATTAAATTAAAAAATGGGTGTCCAACTCAAAGAGGACGCATTCATCACTAAAAGCGAATGGGTTAACATAATTTCTAGGACCAAGCTTTCAGGAGGTGAAATAACATAAAAACCCACCTCAAATAGTACCAGTAAAGGTGATTAGGTCCTAGTAGCACATTTTAGGACACCAAATTTTTAAAATTAAATGTCATACAATATCGTTTTGGGTATCAAGATAGATCCTTGAAAAGATGGCTTGAATTTGAATTAAAGACTCGAGTTAAAATACATTACCACCATTAATTAATGAAACCCTAGATAAGTGTGAAATGTAATGCCCCTTCGTTTTGCCCTATTGTGTGAACAATGTTGTTCTCCTTTTTATTTTTTAGTTTTTGTTTGTACTTTGACTATGTACTTGGTTACGGTTGATCACTATTTTATCGTTATGTATCTGTATGTGATGATACTATATTTTGATGTTATTATGATGGAATCTATTGAACTAGCATAAGTGAATATTTGAATTAATGATGTTTTATGCTTTTGATTAAAGTAATATGTTAGATATGTCAATTAGTAATACTGTATTGGTGAAGGGCACTGTATCGCATCACTCGCTTGTGAGTGCCCTACGATTTTGTGATTTCCTCTTCATAGTATGTTTTAATTATGGCATATATATGCATGTCTATATACTCTTTGTTCGCAGGTTGATAGGTACAGGACATCGACTCCACCTAGTTTCACAGGTTTAAGCATGTCCATTGCCCAACGACATTCAATTGGGAGATAGTAGCTAGGTTTTTTGTGCCAAGCCATCACCCTAGCCATAGCGTTTTGTTGGGTCTTAGTTGGGTTAAGTTGCGTTAAATTTGTCCCTTCTCTTTGATTTTGATCATTTGTTATAAAGGAAACTAAATGCTTGTATACTTAGAATTGTGAATTAAAATTGATCTGATATTATGTTAGTAATGTAATTTATTTTATTAATTAATTTAATTTAATCAATAAATAATTTAATCATGGATTAAATTAATTTTATTGATTAATTAAATTGATGATGTTTAAATTAGATAAGTTATTATTTTTAAAGTGATGAATTTATTGTTGAAATTAAAAAATAAAGAAAAGGTGTCAAAATGCATTTTTACGAAATTTGGAATTCAAAAATAAAAAAAAATTAAAAAAAGATATTTGTTATTCTGTTTTTGAAAATTTATGAGGGTTGGTGCATGGATATTTTGAAATTTTTCTTTATTATTTGAATTTTCTCGATGATTTTTTTTTCAACAAGTATAAAAATTTGAGAATAGAGGAGAGGAAGAAATTTTTGCATTTTGTGGGTTTTGGATTGAAGTTGTGGAATTTGTTGAGCTGAAGTTGGAATCAAGGTAGGAATTTGTGCACCATTTGGATCTTCTCAACTCTTGCATACTACGTTCATGTTTTCAATTTTATTTGTTTTGAAAATATATTTATATATGTTTTGTTGTTGAAAAAATCATGTTAAAAGCATTTAAATCTTCTATTTTATTTGCAAAAAAGTTTGATTCTTGTTTTCAAAGATTTGGAAGAAAACCTTTGTTTTGAAATGGCTGTTTTAAAACAAAAATGATGCTCTTGATTGTAATTGGGTATTTCAATTTTTATTTTCTCAATTTAATTGCAAACTCAAGTTGTGTGTGTGTGTGTATATATATATATATATATATTTTATATATTTTACTATGGTAGGTTTATGCTGGCATTTTTTTTTAAATGCCCAACTGGCAGATTGAAAATCCGCGGGTTAGAAAACCCTTTGTTTTTTGTTAAAAAAAATAAAAAATGTTTTTGTTAAAAAATTTTTATTGAAAAAAATTAAATAGATAAATAAATTGTGTGGAGGGAGGCTCTAGGGGCTCACCCCCATTGCGCCCCCATGGGAAGCACGTTGGGGGGAGCCGCGCCTAGCGCGAAGCTATGCACAGTCACCGCCATCATTGTCGGTGGGCGGTTGTGCAATGCACAATGCCACCAACAATGTCGGTCGGCCATGCCCACAGCCACTGGCACCCCTACCAACAACGTTGGTTGTGCTTTACATAGTCAACGGAAACCTTAGCACGCAGCCCAAAAAATTTGTGGCTCAACGCTAAGGGTTGGCACGCGAACTGAGGCAGAAGTTGCCCATTTCCGAAAAAGAAAATAAATAAAATAAATCTTTATATTTTAATATTATAATATTTATTATTATATTTATAATATTAATTTATTAATATATAATATAGTCGATATACTATGTATTAATAATTAATATTATATGATATAATATTATAATATTATATGTATGTTATGTGTATGTGTTTTTAAAATTATGTTTTCTTGAGAGCATGGTTTAGGTTTAGTTGGGGAAAATAGAAAATATATTAACTTTAGTTAAATCATTGTTTTATTTTAAAACATTATTTAAAAGGGGAATTAGTTTTGATATTAAATAAAATGTTTTCAAGACAGGTTGATTGTTTGTAAATGGTTATATTGAAATGAGGTGGCGATAATTATTTTATAACATTGAATTTTGATTTATATGATAAACTGATTAATTTATCATTATTCAAATGTAAGTAAGTGAATTAGCTAATTGGTGTTAATTTCTCTCTTATTTGAAAGGATGTATTTCATTGAGTTTATCTAATGATATAGGTCACTAAATGTTAATGAGGAAATGGATTTACTAAATCCAAAGTAGAATTTAATTCGCATCTTCTTGTTGGTCTTGATTGTGATCTATTTTATTATCATTTGGTGGAAATTGAGTCATAGAGAATGATAAGTCTTCTCGATGGGTTTTCAAGTAGGTGTGTTGTCGTACTAGGCTAGTCAACTTTTAGGATTGCCTTGGGTAGTGCGTTTAACTGTATCCGGGTTTTTACCCAGTTATCGTGAATGGGAATGTGTTGACTGTATGTCCTGGATAGAGATTTGATATCCTTAGGTTGCACATGTGTACCCATGGGTTGTGGATTTGTTCCATGTGTTGTCTTAGAGGAGTGGCTTGCAACGAGGGCCAGCACACAAAGTGGTGCTAGGATAACTCATTGCAAGTTAGTTAATCTAGTGATAATGTAATTAAATGATTAGAGTATCATGTAGTATCAAACACTTAATAATATAATTATGCCCCACTCATGGATGGAAGGGCTAGTAAAGACTTGGGTTGAGATGAGAAGGCCTGGAATGGGAAGATCGTTAGCTTGTCTCTACGAAAGATAACTGATTATGCATTGGATTACATGAGGGGTCGGAGCTCATTAGAGGTTACCACCTAGATAATCGGAGATGGGGGTTGGGGACTAGGAAGACACACCAGGATAACCCATGTAACATTGTGATGACACTTCTCCTAAGTCAACTGTATGTTTGCATCAGTGATGCAATTGATTATGTAATTTTGGAAGCAATGTAACCTTTGTGTTAAGTGATGTTTTGTATTTAATTTTTTTTGGTTGTGATCTATCCTGTGTCTTGAGGTAGATGGTCTTGGCTAGAAATTATTGTTACTATCTCCTAGCATGGGGGGTGGACCTTTGGGTTCCACTTGGTTGGGTGGAATGTGCACCTTACTCTGTTGGGTTTTTATTCTTGATCGTGTGGATGAGATTTCTAGTTGGAGAGCTCGTATGATCCAATTTCATTTCATTCCTTATGTATTTTAGTTGATCTTGTTATTTATTACCCCCCATTTTTTATCGAGGTGGAAGTTGTAATTGTAACCTTATTTATTGGACTTGCCTTATTTAGGGAATGGGAGATGTAATCATATTTTTTAATTATGGATAAACGAAATTGAAATTTATCTCTTATGCTTTGATGTAATTTATCTTATTTAGAATGTATGTGTTTAATTTTATAAGTAATTAAATGACATGGTTTAGATTCATGTTTTTTGTTGAGGTTCTATATAACCTCTTCCTTGTAACCTTAGAGGTTGTTTGCATTAGGTGGTGAACTTTCATGTTAATTGTTCTTAAACAAAACAAAAATTACTCTATTTCAATAGTTAATTGCAACTTCCTCTAGGGGTGCATGGCGTTGCATTACACATGGTATCAGAGCTTAGGTTTAGACACTGTGTACTCTAGGATTATGATGGACCCATTAAGCTTTTATATTTTTAGGCTTTTAAGTTTTGTACCTTGCCTAATACCTTGATGTGTCTGTACAGGATTATGTCTCCCAGATGCGAAAGAGGTAGAGGGTGTGGACGTGGCTGTATAGGTGGTCATAGTGGGAGTCAACATGACTCTCCTCTTGTTCCTCTTATACCAGACTAGGAAGATCATCAGGCATCTCAGAATGCACCAGGGGTTATTGATCATCAGCAAGATCTAATAGGGATTGAGGCTACACATAGAACACTTAAGGAGGCTTTGTCACTCCTAGGTCAGAGGCAGGTTGAGGTTAAGGAGAATCCAGTTGTGAGGGATGTTCCAACCTAGTCTGAGTAACATATGAGGGACCTATTGAGGTCACATCCTCCATTGTATGATGGATCAGGCATTGGTTTAGAGGTTGAGACTTGGCTTATAGATCTGGATAGGTGTTTTTCCATGCACCCATATGGCAGTAACACCAAAGCATGTTATACTATCATGCAGCTGAGAGGGTTTGCATCCACTTGATGGAGACTAGAGGATTAGAAGCTTCATATTGATATTCACTCAGTACCTTGGGAGATCTTCCTAGAGTGATTCAAATATCGTTTCCTATTTGAGCATTGGCGTCAGCGACGAGGTGAAAAGTTTCATGTCTTGCGCAAGATGGCCTTATCTATTCAGCAATATGAGCGACGCTTTCATGAGCTCAAACAGTTTGCAGGGATAGGTGATGATGAGATTATGTTGGTGCACCTTTTTTTCAGGGTCGTAAATGCTTTTCTCAACAGTGGTGTGAGGGTTTTCGAACCCAAAACCATGGAGGTAGCAGTGGAGAAACCACGCCTTGTTGAGGAGAATCTAACTATGGTATTTGGAGGTCACATGAGTGTATCGATTGGCAGTAGTTCAGTAGCAGGGAATAGTGCTCATGGAGGTCAACCTCAGGGAGGTGTACCTCTTAGATCTTAGTAGGGGCCATCTCAGGCTGGTCAGCAACAATAGTAGGTATCGCAACAGAAACGTAAAGGTTTACAACAAAGGCAGGGAGACAAAAATTGGAGGCATGTGAAACGCTTCAGCTATGATCAGCCACACAGAGTTCATAGTCTAATTTCAAGGGTAGTGCACAATAGTCTAGCACACCATTTGGAGGTAGAGGCCATGGTAGAGGTACAGGGTGTTTTTCTTGTGGCCAACAGGGTCACATAGCTAGAATGTGTCCCAACAGGGGCACATCTAGTTTTTCTCAGGGACTAGTAGCATCTGAGCTGACAATTAGTGATGCACGCGGAGGGTAGCGAGTTTTTGCGGTGGTTGATAACCGCTAGGAAGAGCATCAGGTCACAGTGGTTGAGACATATGGTATGTTGATGGGTAACCGAGTTACCATTTTATTTGATTCTGGAGCGTCAGACTCCATTTCTTCTTTTGTTGTGACATGATGTAGACTAGGTGCGGCAAGGCAAGTTGATAGGTGGCAAGTAGAGTTAGCCTCAGGTGTTGAATTCGCATCCCATTTCCTTGTACCAGAGTGTAGATTGGAGATTGGACC
This sequence comes from Sequoiadendron giganteum, assembly GCA_007115665.2. Taxonomy (NCBI): domain Eukaryota; kingdom Viridiplantae; phylum Streptophyta; class Pinopsida; order Cupressales; family Cupressaceae; genus Sequoiadendron; species Sequoiadendron giganteum. The sequence goes on from CM021108.1 coordinate 83,648,101, forward strand.
TCTCCATACAATGATGGACCTTCAAGTTAGTCCTTTGGGTTCTTATGACATTGTCATAGTGATGGATTGGTTGGAGGCAGATAGTGCAGTCATAGATTTTTGACGTAAGTCAATTCGATGCATTGAGGCATCTAGTAGAGAGCTAGAGATAGTGGGAGTCCAGAGGTCAATTTATTTGAGGCTCATCTCAACTATGTAGTTGAGAAGGTGTGTGCATGAAGGTTGCCAGTTGTTTGTTGTTACAGTGGATGACTTGGATTAGGGAAGTGGAGAAGAGAAAGTTTCTCTTGATAGTCACCCCATCCTTCAAGAGTATTTTGATGTCTTTCCAGATGAGATTCTAGGGATGCCACCTCAGAGGGACATTGACTTCACGATTGACCTTGTACCTGGATCAAAACCCATTTCATGAGCTCCTTATCATATGACCACCCAGGAGCTGAAAGATCTTTGTTTGCAACTTGAGGAGTTGTTAGAGAAGGGATTCATTCGCCCTAGTGTTTCACCATGGGAAGCACTAGTTATCTTCCTAAAGAAGAAGGATGGTTCACTTCGGTTATGCATTAACTACCGAAAGCTGAACAAAGTGACCATCAGTAATCGATCTTTGGTTCCTATGATTCATGATGTATTTGATTAGATTAAGGGTGCCACCATCTTTTCAAAGATTGATCTTAAGTTAGGATATCATCAGCTTCGGATCTTTGACTCAGACATCCATAAGATAGCATTTTGAATGTGATATGGTCACTATGTGTTCACAGTAGTACCATTCAAGTTGATGAATCCACCCTTTGTGTTCATGAGTCTAATGAATGGTGTATTTTGTACATACCTAGATATATTTGTCCTTGTGCTCCTTGATGACATTCTGATATATTCTAGGACAATGATAGAGCATGCAGACCATTTGTGGTAGGTATTGTAGTGCTTGCGAGATAATCATCTATTTCCTAACCTTTCAAAATGTGAGTTCTTCAAGACTGAGGTTTAGTACCTTGGGCATGTAATTTCAGGGGAAGTTATTTCAGTGGATCCTACAAAGATCCAAGCAATCTCAAATTGTCCTGTGCCCACAAATGTGGCAGAGATACGTAGCTTTATGGGGCTAGTGGGTTATTATAGGAATTTTGTGTAGGTTTTTTTGAGGATAGGTTATCTTATCACCACCCTTTAGAGGAAAAGGAAGAGGTTTGAGTGATTAGAGAAGTCTGAGGCAGTGTTTCAGAATCTAAAGGAGAAGCTAACTAGTGCAGCAATACTAGGGATACCGGATCTAACTAGGGACATTTTAGTTTGTACAGATGCATCCTTGGAGGGTTTAGGTGTAGTGTTGATGTAGGAAGGTCGAGTCATTGCATATGAACTTCACGAAAACTCAAGGATCATGATTTGAACTACCCCACACTTGATCTTGAGTTAGCAGAAGTTGTGCATGCATTGACTAGATGGAGGCATTTCCTACTTGGCCATAGGTTTGATTTGCACAGTGATCATAGGAGTCTCCAGTATATCTTCATGCAACCCAACCTTAATGCTAGGTAGAGGCATTGGATGAATTTTCTCTATGAATATAACTTCAAGGTGAAGTATGTTCAGGGAAATTAAAATGTGATAGAGAATGCACTCAGTAGACAGAGACATGATATATCCACGTTGACTCTTGTTCTAGATTTGCAGAGTTAGATTATTTCTTCCCTTCTAGCGGATAGTCGATATCAGGAGGTTAGGACAGTGATAGAGGAAGGAAGACCTCTTGAAGGCAAACATTCAGGATATTCTCTAGATTCAAATGAGATATTAAGACACCAGGGACACATATACATTCCTTCATCAGGTGGTATTTTCAGCTTGGTCATTACTGAGGCACATCGTGTACCTTATTCAGCCCATCCTGGGGTAAACAAGATGCATGAAGATTTGTGTCAGTTGTATTTTTGGCCAAGGATGAAGTGTGATATCACAGATTATGTGTCACGATTTCTAGAGTGTTAGTGAGTTAAGGCTGAACATGAGCATCTAGCAGGGTTTTTGCAACCACATTTAGTACCAAAGTGGAAGTGGGATATCATCTCATTGGATTTCATTGTTGGTTTACCCAGCTCTTCGAGATGACATGATGCGATTATGGTGATAGTTGATAGGTTGACAAAGGTGGCACACTTCTCACTTATGCGTTTTTCCTACATCGCATCGTTCATAGCTAGAGTGTTCATTGAGGACATAGTGAGGCTACATGGTATTCCACATTGGGATTTTTCTGATAGGGATCCAGTGTTTACCACAGCTCTTTGGACTTCATTACAACATGTGATGGAGACACAGTTGAAATTCATTTCAACTTATCACCATGAGACAGATGGACAAACCCAAAGGGTCAATTAGATCCTTGAGGATATGCTACATATGTGTGTGATGGACAATTAGACACAATGGGAGGATTATATCTATTTGGTAGAGCTTGCTTATAATATTGGTTTCTAGAGTTCTATTGGCATGCCTCCATTCCAAGCATTATAGGGGAGACCCTATTGTACCCCCTTGAGTTGGGATCGACTGGAGGATAGGATAGTGTTGGGTCCTGAGATGTTGCAGGATATGGAGCAGCAGGTGGTTAGGATTAGAGAGAACTTGGTGGCAGCGCATGATAGGCAGAAGAAGTATGCAGATGTGCATAGAGTGGACCGATAGTTTTCTGTAGGCGATAGAGTCTTCTTGTGGGTGTGTCTGTGAAAGAGTCAAATCCATTATGGGAAGGGCTCTAAGTTGGCGCCTCGCTCTATCGAACCTCTCGAGATACTCGAGAAGATTGGTCCAGTTTCTTACTCTCTTGCTTTACCACCCAGTCTCTCATGCATTCATGATGTTTTTCATGTTTCAGTTCTTCAGTCGTACCATCCAGACATTTCTCATGTCCTTGATTGGAATGCATTATAGATAGAGGACAGGCAGATGGATTTGGAGCCCGTGGCCATAATGGAGCACAAAATGCTCGCTCTTTGAGGGTGAGATATTGATCAGGTTAAGATCTAGTAGGATCCTAGGAATGACATGTCATCCACTTGGAAAGATGTAACTAGAATAAGGGAGCTTTATCCCTATTTGTTCACAGGCTTCCAGGAGTAAGCTTGACCCTAGGGGGAAGGATGTAATACCCCTCCATTTTGCTCTATTGTGCAAACAATTTTGTTCTCCTTTTTATGTTTTAGTTTTTGTTTGTACTTTGACTATGTACTTGGTTATGGTTGATCACTATTTTATCGTGATATATCTTGATGTGATGATAATATATTTTGATGTTATTATGAGGGCATGTTTTGAGCTAGTATAAGTGAATATTCAAATTAATGATATTTTATGCTTTTGATTAAAGTAATATGTTAGATACATCAATTAGTAATACTGTATTGGTGAAGGGGGCGGTATCGCATCACTCTCTTCTGAGTGCCTTGCGATTCAATGATTTCCTCTTTACGGTGTGTTTTAATTATGACATATATATGCATGTGGATATACTCTTTGTTCATAGGTTGATAGGTACATGACATCAACTCCACCTAGTTTCACAGATTTGAGTGTATCCATTGCCCAACAATATTCGATTGAGAGATATTAGCTAGGTTTTTTATGCCAAGCCATCACCCAACTCATAGCATGTTGTCGAGTTAAGTTGCATTAAATTTTTCCCTTCTCTTTGATTTTGATCATTTGTTATAAAGGAAAATAAATTCTTCTCTAGTTAGAATTATGAATTAAAATTGATTTGATAATATGTTAGTAATGTAATTTATTTTATTAATTAATTTAATATAATTAATAAGTAATTTAATCATCGATTAAATGTATTTTATTGATTAATTAAATTGATGATGTTTAAATTAGATATGTTATTCTTTTTAAAGTTATGGATTTATTGTTGAAATTAAAAAATTAAAGAAAAGGTTTCAAATTCCATTTTTAAGAAATTTGGAATTCAAAAATTAAAAAAAGAAAGAAAGATATTTTTTATTCTATTTCTGAAAATTTATGAGGGTTGGTGCATGGATATTTTGAAAATTTTCTTTATTATTTGAATTTTCTTCATGATTTTTTTTTCAACAAGTATGAAAATTTGAGAATAGAGGAGAGGAAGAAATTTTTGCATTTTCTGGGTTTTGGATTGAAGCTGTGGAATTTGTTGAGTTGAAGTTTGAATCAAGGTAGGAATCTATGCACCATCTAGATCTGCTCAACTCTTGCATATCAGGTTCATAGTTTCAAGTTTATTTGTTTTGAAAAAATATTTACATATGTTTTGCTGTTGAAAAAATCATGTTAAAAGCATTTAAATCTTTTGTTTGATTTGCAAAACAAACCCAATTTGATTCTTGTTTTCAAAGATTTGGAAGAAAACCTATGTTTTTAAATGGATCTTTCAAAATAAAAATGGCGTTCTTGATTGTAATTGGGTATTTCAGTTTTTATTTTCTCAATTTAATTGCAAACTCAGGTTGTGTGTGTGTGTGTGTATATATATATATATGTGTATTTTATATATTTTACTATGGTAAGGTTATGCTGGAAAATTTTTAAAAAAATGCCCAACTGGCGGATTGAAAATCGGCAGGGGCTAGAAAACCCTTTGTTTTTTGTTTAAAAAAAATAAAAATGTTTCTATTAAAAAAAGTTTTTGAAAAAAAATTTTAAAAAAAAAAATTGTGTGGAGGGAGGCATTGGGGTCTCACCCCCACCGCGCGCCCATGGGAAGCGTGTTGGGGGGAGCTATGCGCAACGTGACCCCCACAGTCCCCTCTCCTCGCACAATATTGTGCATAGTCACCACCACCATTGTTGGTGGGCGGTTGTGCAATGCACAACACCACCAAAAATGTCAGTCGATTGTGCCCATAGCCACCGGCGCCCCTACTAGCAGTGTTGGTTGGGCTTTACACAATCGGCGGAAACTTTAGCAAGTGGCCCAAAAAATCTGCGGCTCAACCTTGTGGGTTGGCGCGTGGACCGACGCAAAAGTTGCACATTTCCAAAAAAGAAAATAAATAAAATAAAATTTTATATTTTAATACTATAATATTTATTATTATATTTATAATATAAATTTATTAATATATATTATAGTCAATATAGTATATATTAATAATTAATATTATATGATATAATATTGTAATATTATACATATGTTATGTGTATGTGTTTTTAAAATTTTGTTTTCTTGAGAGCATGGTTTACGTTTAGTTGGGGAAAATAGAAAATATATTAACTTTAGTTAAATAATTGTTTTATTTTAAAAAAATATTTTAAAGGGGAAATAGTTTTGATATTAAATAAAACATTTTCAAGACAATTTTATTGTTTTTAAATGGTTATATTGAAATGAGGAGGCGATAATTATTTTATAACATTGAGTTTTGATTTTTATGATAAATTAATTAATTTATCATTATTTAAATGTAAGTAAGGAAATTAGCTAATTTGTGTTAATTTCTCTCTTATTTGAAAGGATGTATTTCATTCAGTTTATTTAATGCGATAGATCACTGAATGTTAATGAGGAAATGGATTTAGTTAATCCAAAGTAGAATTTAATTCTTGTCTTCTTGTTTTTCCTGATTCTGATTTGTTTTATTATCGTTTGGGGGAAATTGAGTCATAGAGAATGATAAATCTTCTAGATGGGTTTTCAAGTTTGTGGGTTGTCGTACTGGGCTAGTCAACTTTCAAGATTGCCTTGGGTAGTGCATTTAACTATATCTAGTTTATTATCCGGTTATCACAAATGGGAATATGTTGACTGTATGTCATGGATGGGGATTTGATATCCTTAGGTTGTACTTGTGTACCCTTCGGTTGTGGAGTTGTTCCATATTTTTTCTTAGAGGAGTGGCTTGCAACGAGCGCCAGCACGCAAAGTGGTGCCAGGATAACTCATTGCAAGTTAGTTAATCTAGTGATAATGTAATTAACTAATTAGAGTATCACATAGTATCAAACACTTAATAAGATAATAATGCCTCGCTCATGGACACAAGGGCTTGTAAAGACTTGGGTTGAGACAAGAAGGCCTGGAATGGCAAGATCATTATCTTGTCTCTACGAAATATAACTGATTCGACATTGGATTACATGAGGGGCCGGAGGTCCTTACAGTTTACCAGGATAACCCGAGATGGGGACCAGGGCCTAGGAAGACTCACCAGGACAACCCATGTAACATTGTGATGACACTTCTCCTAAGTGAACTGTCTATTCGCATTAGTGATGCAATTGATTATCTAATTCTTGAAGCAATGTAACCTTTGTGTTAAGTCATGTTTTGTATTTAATTTAGTTCGGTTATGTTTTAGCCTGTGTCTTGATGTAGATGGTCTTGGCTAGAAATCCTTGTTACTATCTCCTAGCATGGGGGGGTGGACCTTTGGATTCCACTTGGTTGGGTGGAACGTGCACCTTACTCCGTTGGGTTTTTATTCTTGAGCGTGTCGACGAGATTTCCAGTTGGAGAGCTCATATGATCCAGTTTCATTTCATGCCTTATTTATTTTAGTTGATCTTGTTATTTATTACCCCTCATTTGTTATTGAGGTAGAATTTGTAATTGTAACCTTATTTATTAGACTTGCTCATTTGGGAGATGAGAGATGTAATCTTATTGTTTAATTATGGATAAATGAAATTGAAATTTATCTCTTATGCTTTGATGTAATTTATCTTATTTGGAATTTATGTGTTTAATTTCATAGGTAATTAAATGACATTGTTTAGATTCATGCTTTTTATTGAGGTTCTATATAACCTCTGCCTCGTAACCTTAGAGGTTGTTGGAATTAGGTGGTGAAAATGCAAGTTCATTTTTTTTAAACAAACAAACAAAAATTAGTTCGTTTCAGTAGTGAATTTCAACTTCATCTAGGGTTGTGTGGCGGGGCATTACATGAAAGTGTGTTACAACACTTTACACCACCTGAATAAGGTATAAATTAAGTACATTTCATTAAAAAGGGGGCGATTAGGCTTAAATAAATAAATAGACCATTGAAAAGTGTGAAAGTGTGTTACAAACTAAGGAAAAATTAAGTTAATTCAATGTTCATAATTCCCAAACCAAGTAAGGAAAAATGATACTTTTTCCATTACTACTAGAAGCGCTATTCTCAAAGAATACAAGGGTAGAAAAAGTGCAAGTTCTCGTAAGTGTAGTGTATTATAATGGAATTTTTATAATTTCCTAAATGAGCAATGATAATGTAAAATCAATGACCAGTAAAATATGTGCAACCATTGAATGCTCATATGCAAGAAATTCAATATAAATGAATAGCATTTCTAAATACAGGAATAGGATTGAAGCATGAAAGAACTTAGATAAAGGAAAGAAAAGAACACAAGTGTATCAAAAAGTTTATATTGTATTATATTTCAATATACACAGTGTTTACAAAATTTGTATTTGTATTACAAAATGGGGTTATTAGAATGTTATGTTCAAGCACAAAGAACAAATACTAGCACACGAATTCCTACCACCACCTCTTAGAGATGCTCAATTTGGGCTGGTAAAATTAGGTTCTCATGTGATTGAAGAAAATAGGTAAACAACCCCATATCATTTTATACTAGTCCCATGTGAATGATAATAATTTATTCTTTCGTAATCTCGTGTTGGGTTGTAGTTACAATACAGATAATGTCTCCCATGAGTATAGTTCTTGGAAAGTGGTTGAGTCCTTTGCTGGCCACCCTGACTCTATGAAGGTATTTGGGTCAAACCAGACATTCTATCACCCTCACTCTCCAATCACGTTACTTATAAGTGCAAACCACATTGTACATGAAACACTCCAAAAGTTTTGCATTATGTACATGAACCTGGTTAAGGAGCCTCTCGCCCAAGATATCATGCAGTATTTCCTCCTCTACCTCTCTCTTAATAGCAAATACCTCCCTTAATTGGTACGAAAAAATCCTAAAGAATGGCTACGTTCGACTTCTTCAATCACTATGAAGTCATTCAATGAAGCACCATCACTCTCTACACTTTCCATTTTTAGGATGTTTAGTTGGTGAAATGGAGCCATTTCCAATAAATTTATAGAAATCAGGGAGCATATCAAAGCTAGATCTCATCGAGACTTGGTAAATGAAAAGACAAAGATGTGGCTTATGTTAAATTTTGATGTTATGAGGATTTATTAAATTTTATAAGTTTTTTCTCTATCTTGATAGGTTGTGCATGTGAGCTTGTGTTAATATGAATTTTTCATTAAATTCGGCTTCTTAGAATTGCACCAAATTGCAAATATGACATGCCACGGGGAAAGATTTTGAGTGAGAAATGTTTGGGTAACTTCCAAAGGCCACATCAATAGAAAATATAATAATTATTATTCATGACCATTAATCCTCTTCTGATTATTGGTTTCCAAGGTAGGTGATTAGCTGGCAAGAAACTACCACTCTATTTGGCAACCTTTTTTTGCAACAGCCAAGATTTGGGGATTATTTCGCTATGTTAATTTTTTCAGAATGATTCTTTGAGGGTTCATTTTTTTCTGAGGTGCACTGTGATGTAATAATGAAAAGAGGAACATTTTCTAATTTCATTTGCACTTACAATTACTTCCAATCAATGACTTTTAAGTTATGAGTATGGTATTTATTGTATCAATTTGTTGGTTGCATGTGTGTGTAGATGTCAAAATCTGCAAGATCAACTTAAACCATTTCATGTTGTTAGCACAAAAGTCAGTTTAAATCAGCAAACCTAAACATCCCTATGAAATATGTAGAATCATGTTAAACCATACAAACGAAAACAATGCAAAAAACATGAATCCTTCCTATCCCATAGTGGATTGGTGCTATCCTTTGTGTAGAAGGCAGCCCTTTCCCAATCCCTTGATAAGCAAAAATTGCCAAATGATGGATGATAGACAATGAGATGCTAAGTGATCTCAAGTTGCCTAAAATGATAGTGCTCAAATTGAAGATTGTAAATGATGAAGAGCAAGATTGATTCTCAAGTGAAGAGAATGACCTTGCATAAAGATGTGTTGTTTGTTTGAAGGAGAGAAGCCTTCAACTTATAGTTGAGCTTGAAGAGAGGAGAGGCCAAATTGATGAATGTGGGATCATTCATGGGCCAATGACAAGATGCCACTTGTCAAGGTGTGAGAGGGTGAGGAATGTGCAAGTTTTGGCCAATGTGCCAATTTCAAATTTGAATTTGAAAGACTTGACATGTTTTGGGGGGATGAAAGGTGCAATAAATGCTATGTTGACTTGTGCAAATAGCATTTAAAACCTTGTTGGAAGGGACAAGTCCCTTTTGGGGGGAAGATTCAAATTGGAAGAATATTCCATTTTGATGCCCTTTTGAATGAAATTAGAGGAATTAATAAATCAAATAAATGATTTATTGTTGCAAGTGGGTGGGTTAGTTAGGAGTTTGGATTTTGACTCTAGTTGAGTCAAAAGCTGGAGAATGATAATCATGATTAGAAGTTAATTAATTTAGATTAATTAACTTAGGGAGATTTTAGGGATTTTGACATTTGATTAAATCAGTTTGATTTATTAAATCAAATGAGAAGAACTTTAAGGATTTGATTAAATAATTTTGATTTATTTAATGAACCTTAGGAAATTAATCAATAAATTTTTAATTGATTAATAGGAGAATTCGATGCACGATGTTAGAGCGAGATGTATGATGTCAATTTTGCATGCTCTACAAGCAGATATAAGAATATTCCTATGTGGGATGTACTTAACATTATATTCATTAATTGTGATCATAATATTAATTTGATATCTTTCTTTATGAGTCATTAACTATCTAAGTCTTTGTTCTTTTTTATTTTTTTAAAAAAGGGGTTAAAATTTTAATGAGTCAAAGAAACATTATAGAGAAAAAGTCATCAACCACCAAAAACGACCAGCCAAACCCACAACAAAAGTCCCCAAAGGAACCCAACAAAGGACCCAATTACATCTGAAGATCTTCCATGATTATCTTTTTGAGGGACAATGATAGCTCTGAGGATAAAATTCCTCATTCTTCTATATTCCAACTCTCCACATGCTTAAAGTCCCACTTCACTAGAAGATCGACCACCCTATCACATTCCCTAGGAATATGGAAAAATAAAAAAAAATCCAAAGAATATAAAAAATTCACAATCTATTGGATCACCATAGCTAATTTCTAGTTAACACCATCAAATATCTGCTCATTAAGCATATCAACTACAATCTGTGAATTTAATTCAAAGATAATACTTTTCCAGCCCAAAGAATAACCTCTTTCAATAGCATGCACAATAGAAAGAGACTCCATAAGATAATTAGAGTGACGACCCTTGTAAATAGAAAAGAAAAACACCACACCACCATTATTATCTTTGCCAATACCACGAATCACAGCATGTCCAGATATTTTAGGTCCTTTACATGCATATTTGATGTGATGCATGTGTATTTCTTGATGTGATGCATGTGTAATATGTTCCTTTCAATTATTGCATGTTTAATACGATAACTTGAATGCATGCTTAAGTTGATGAAGTTAATGAGTTTTAGTGAATACTGATTCTCCCTCCCCCTCTCTATATTTTAGGTGTTCAACATAACATGGCCTCTAGATGGTACCCATTTCTATATCTTTCACTTTGTTAAAGTGAATAATTTATATATTCGTGACTACACTTAAGTGTAATTAGGTTGATGAGCTTAGAAAACATTTTGTCTAACTGAATGTGCAACCTTTAAGCCTCTAGAAGTTAACAATTTATTTTGTAAACCTCATTTGTTACATTTTTTAGATTGAAAAAAAAATCATCTCAAGTCTAAAAGGTCACTCAACACTTGGCATCAAGGTTGATGACTTGGTCTATTAGCTTGATGGTTTGCACATTCCAAGTGATCCTAAGGTTGACACCTAAAGGACACTTGTCTACTCTTTTGTGTCACTTCATGAGGCACTTGTCAATCCACATCATAAGTGGATTGCCTCTTCCTTGCCTATATATGAAAATTTTTATACTCATTTTAATTTGGATCATTTAAATACAATATTTGCATTGTCCAATTGTACTTGTTAATTTATGTTCATTATCTCTTAATTCTTATAATCCTACGTACCCAAATTCCCTATAAAACTTAAGAATGATAATTCTATGATGACTTTCTAATGAAGGGATGTAGTTGAAACTCAATAACATAAGACTATCTTGTTTCAATAATGAAAATCGATAGACTAAACCAACTTAAAATACTTGATCCATTAGAAAAATGAGAGTAATGAGGTATTTATAGAATTTCTACGGTATTAGAGCAACGATGTTGATATGATCGAAGACCAATAGTTAACATAACTGGTTGTGGAGTCAACTCAAAGAGGTGGAGAAGATGGCTAGACAGGCTATGAAGATGGCCAATATTCTGAAAACCTTAATTCCAGTATGACGACAACGGTGGTGGTGCAGGTGAAGCGGTTGGGGTCGGATATTCGGAAGATTCTTCAGTTTCTGTTAATTTGAGCTTTTGACAGTTTGCGCAATGCCGTCCTACACGACAGATGAACCGGGAATCTTCCAGGGGACATTCAATACTATCATAAAACCAGGAACGGGCGGACTGTGGGATGGAACATACTTTGGCGTATCAAGCCGAACTCGTTCGATACGAAAATTGAAATAAGTTTAACACAGAGAATACCGAAACTTACTTCAAACCGTTCCACGCGTCTCCTATACAGCATACAATGTTTTCACGACATTTTCAATACGCCTTTGCCGACGGGAAGAAACGTATTCAATCCATCCATTAGATGCTTGATATCAACAAAATCGTATTTTATTTTCCAAACTGCTCGAAACCTTATATTTATTATTTCTTTTTATATTCTAAATTATAATTTATATATTTTTATTTTTATTTTTGGTGATTTTTGTTTTTAATTTAAAAATTTTGATAATTGATTTCACAATATTTTATTCTTATTTTCTACAAGCTAAAAAAGAAATGTCTTTTGGAAAATATGATTTGAGATATTAACAGATTCTTATTCTTTGTTGTTGGAGAGTTATTTACAAGTATAAGGAAATAATTCATGTGTATCATGTTTATTTTTCTTTTCAAAATCTACAATGATAGATAATGTACTTGTATGTTGTTCATCCTTCACATTTGTAGATCACAAGCCATATGTATTCAACTTTGGTGACATTCCCTTGGAATCAGGCTATAGAAGACAATCAATTGATTTTCACTTAGAAAAAATTCATGTAACTTGTATAGAGCATGTGCAATTCCCAAGGGTAATAAAGATCATTGGATTAAGTAGAACTAGACAACTGTTAGATATGAGAGTTTTCTTTTGGAGAAATGAATTATTGAATAACAAGATTGTGATGCTCTTTCCTAATGTTGGGAAATAGGTCCAAAATAACACAGCAACTTAAAATCATCATCTTCAAAAGTTGCAAGTAAAATATTTAATCTACAAAAGTTAATTTTATCCATTTTTCTTTTTCTTTTGAGGGACCTTACTCTCTTTTTGGTTGGAATTTTCTACATATTATACCACCATTCAAAGAAAATTGTATTATTTTCCACCTATCTTGTCAAATAATGTGGAGCATTTTCCTAGCTTACAACCAAGTATCTTATGTGAGAGGACTTATTTGGTACCCTAGGTACTATTGGAAGTTATTGGAATTGATGCCAACACTAATTGATGGTTATCTTTGATGTCAACACATGGTAAGATTGTCTTATATATTTATGTTTTTGCTAGCAGTTGTTGATGACAATATTAGGTAAATTGTATATGACTATCAACACTTGATATGTATGGAAGATTGTTGGTATTAGTTGTCTCCGGTGTTAGTACTTGAGTCATTGAATCTCATGGTTGGATGTCATGCCTTATCTAAGAAGAGTTCTTGAATTTCATTTCATGTCATGTTCCATTGTACATTATTTTTGTTAGCAGAGTTGTTCTTACAATGATATATTTTGATGAGGATTTTCTAAGCATGAATGATACTGGAGAGATGTTGTTGAAGTTCTACATTATGTCATGTGCTCTCTCATATTATTCCTAATAATTTATATGTTGCTGAATCTATGCTCTTTCCTCTGCAAGTTGTGAAAGGGATTTTGTTTCATGAAGTTATTTTGAATTTTTTTTGTGGGAATGCTCTGCATTCCTTCAGTGTTGAAGATTTGGTCTTACAATTTGGGATTCAATTTTAGTGCTTTGTGGATGTTGCACTCCTATATTATCAGTTCACCTATGTCTTCAAGGAGGTTTTATGTGAATTGTAGAAGGTTTCCAATGTTGTTTCTTGTCAAAAGTAGTCTAAAAAATACTTCACATTTTTCTGCATTGATGTTTATGCTCCTAAAACTTGGTGAGGGTTGTCTCAATTTCTATGCAGTGTCTCAGTTTCAATTTTATATGTTTAAGTGGTCTGCAAACTAATCTATTAATGTTATATTTCATGATTAAGCATTTTGTGTTTTTGGAATGTAGTATTATGTTCCTCTATGATCTGTGATGGCTATTGGTGGCATAATAGTATAAAAGGAGTTTCTTAAAGTATGTTTGGATGTTCATGGAGTATCCCCACATGATCCGCATGTTTCTAAATGATCTATTTGGTGCGACATTGTTTGTTGTCTTGTATTGTTTAGTTACTCATGGATATCTAGTCAACAGGGTATGTTCCTTTGCTTGTGTCATGTTCTTAGGGGTTTCCACCAGCAATTGAAGAAGTGTCATGGTAGATTTGGGTCCTAACCTATCCTTTTTGTGAACACATCAAGTTAATTCACTTTGAAGAATGTTTATGGATTGGCTAGTTATGTGCTTCACATTTTATCCACAAATTTCCTTGATAATGACTTATGTTTATGTGTGTTGATATGTAGATTATTTTGGATCACATTGAAATAAGTGCAAATATTTTTTTGGTCCTTTATATATTCTAGATAGAGATGCATTATATTTTTGTGGCCAACTAGTTGAATCCACTTTTCATCTTCTTCCTAGGTGACATAATTGGTGTTTAAAAGTGTTGTGGTGGATATAAATGTAAGATCATTTTGGATGTAAGAAGATGGATAAGCGTAAAAGTGTGAAGAAGAGAGTGTCTAAATTGTATTTAATTTCTAACAAAGATAGTGCTAAAACTATGTGAATGGAAATATTAATTATGCTTTAACACCTCAGTCAGTGGAGTCAATTATTGGAAAATATTGTAATCTCTTATAAAAAAATTATATTCTAACATGAGATAGTGAATCTCATCAAGTCCTCTATATCTCACTCTTGAATTTTTGTTGGCTTCAATTTTGCAAGTCATTTTGTATCTTTCTGTAAGGCAGTGTGTCTTATTGCAAGTATTTTTGGTAGTAAAGATTTATATTGTGAGTTCAATCTCATCATGGTTTTTCCATCATTAGGTTTTTTTACATATAGACTGGAGTTCTCCTTGTGCATGTATTTATTCTCTATTTATTTCTCACTACTACTAATCTAGTTGTTGCACTATGTTGTCATTGATTTCAACCTCTAGTATGGTTATGATGAGGTGTTTGTGGTGTTGATTAGGTGGCACAAATGTAATAGGGTCACTTGATTTCCACGTGTTTTAAGAGAATTTGCATAGATTGTACAAAGTTATAGGGATGTGTTCTTTATTGTGCTTTGTGTTTCTTCATTCTTAAATATATTATTGTATGCTTTTGATGTGATGATAAGAAGCCTTCGAAGGTGTTATTTCCATATTCTCAAGTTTTGTACCATGTGGTAGTAGAAGATATGTTTAAAAAATAATTGTCTTGTGAAGAGGGATATTTGGGAGAAATGGAATTGCTCCATATTTCTCTATGTTGAGGTTTCTCGTATTAAATATTTTTGAATATGATAATACTATTTTTACCTACCTTCCCTTGGATTTTTTAGTGTTTAGATGTTCTATAAGCTTGGTTCGTAAGTTGTATCTTTATGGCAGTTTGACTAGTTGCACAAGATGATGGTATTCACTATTTTATGTGTTTGTGCCAATATTTTTGAATATTAAATTTACCTATTGGAATATTTCAAGATTTTTTGTAATGTTTCTAAGTGTTATATAAGATGTTTTCAACCTGGTAAAATCTGAATTTGGCTGCTTGATTGTGGTAATGATGGTTTGGGTAATATGGCATGTTAGGGCTATTTGTAGATGTGTTTTGTGATTTGTGGAAACCTAGTGTAGCATGTTAGTGTACATTTGGGTCTTCCTTAAACCTTGGTGTTGTATTTCTTCACTTATTTCCATCATGGAGGTGTTTAGTGTTAACCTATTTGCTGGTTGCACATTTCAGGTGCATTCATTTTATTGAAGTTAACCTAGAGAAAGTTATTTGAGGTTGTGAAATATTTATATGTAAGGTAAAATATTTGGAGAAATGAGTGATGTATGGTGATGTGTATGTGATTGTGTGTTGAGATATGAGTACGATCAAGAATGCCTAAGACTACCAAAATTAGTGAACAAAAGTGTATACATTTTAGTACGCCTAAAGTTGCTAGAGGCGATGAGCCAAATTTTTTAGATGGTGAAGACCTATTGTGGTGGTTTCTCAAATTTCTCTAAGGTAGTGAATCTCCTTATAACTATATATTTGTAATCTCTTTGTACTCTAAAAGAAGTGATTTTCATGAGTAGTGAGCCCTTGGGAGAGAGTTCTTGAGGAAGTGAGCTCTTCGAGAAGTAAGCCTTTTGTAAGTGGTTTATATTTTCATATAGTGAATAAAAACTTCATCGTGGTTTTTCCCTTATTAGGTTTTCCAAGTAAAATCTAGTGTTCTATTGTGAATGATTGTGGATATTTTGATGTTTCATTTGTTTACATTCATGTTGATATTTAATAAGGATTTGAAGGTTTTAATGCATAATTTTTTCACCCCCCTCTCAATTATCATGTGTGTCTAAAAATTGGTATCAAATAAGAGTATCCTTGGAAGAAGCTTAACTGCTTGAGGTAGATACATATGTTGTACAAGAATGGTTTCAAAGTATCTATGTTTAATGGAGAAAATTATAACTTTTGGAAGGCCAAGATGGAACTATTTCTTGTCTTATTAGGGTTTGGTGTATGGATATTATGTTCGTATGGGTATACCATGCCGACTACTCCTACAAAATGTGAAGATGATATCAACGATTATGAGAATAATGGAAAAGTTGGAAATTTTATTTTGATTTGGAATTTTGATTTGAAATTTGTCAAGGTGGTAAGATAAAAAACTGTTAAAGAGGCCTGGGAGAAATTGAAAATCATTTATGAAGGAGATGCTACGTTTAAGCAAGAAAAGATGCAAAATTTTAAGGCCAAATTTAGAACCCTAAGTATGTTAGAGAATGAAGATATTGCAAGCTACATGCATAAAGTAGATGAAATTGTCAATTGCATCAATGGTCTTGGTAGAAAACTAGAGGAAAGTAAACTTGTGCAAAAGGTATTGAGATCCCTTCCTAAACCTTATAGTGATAATTTTTCTTCTTTTAAGGAAGCTCATTATCTAGATCAATATACTAGAGATCAATTGTTTAGTGCTTTAACTACATTTTAATTAAGAGAGTTTGACAAAGATACTTCAAGGAAATAAATTTCTTTTAAAGTTAGCAAGAAAGAGAGGAATGATGAACCTTACCTAACCTAGATGATATAGATTATAAAAATATTGAAAAAGGGCACAGTAAAAATAGAGGTAAGCTACCTTTCAAATGTTTCAATTGTGAAAAGATAGGTAATTATGCTTCAAAATTTCTATGTAAAGTTTCAAATGAAAAACATAAATATTATAAATGTAAATCCTTCTATAAGAGTTATTGTGTTAAGGAAGAAAACTTAGGTGTTTATGAAACTGAGAGTGATCTTCTAGTAGTGAGCTGACACAAGAGATTTGGGTTTCATCTATAGAGTGGCTGATTACTATACAAATGGTATGGAACTCAAAATAACAATTAAAACTTCACTTTTGAAAGGCTCCTATGTGAGAGACGTTTTTTTTTTATATTTTTAATGGAGTCTTTTTCGTAATATAACATGATAACGGATGATCTAGGGTTTTCCTTAGATATAAGATCATCCATTAAATTATATATCTTGAAGATTAAAAGTTTTGTTTTTAAAAAAAGTTTTGCAGGAAATGCAATAAATGTAATTTGAATAAATATGAATATGTTATATGTACGATTTTTTGAAAAGAACATAACTAATATATATATATTTATATATTAAATAAATCTATTAAAAATATATCAGAGAAATAAATTTGATATTAATTAACTATTTTATTTTATTTCACATATATTTTTTCTTAAAGTTGCATGAAAATTCACATCTATTTTTTTTACTAAACGGAAACATTATTTTTATTTGCTCTATTTTTTTCAATACATAGAAGTGGGTACTGTTGATGACGATGTATCTTTATTTTTATTCATTATTTATTTGAATAATATTATGTCCATTATTAGATATTTTTATTTTGATGCATACATGATTCTCAAAAGTAAGAATTTTTATTACCACACTCATGCTATTACATTTCACCCCTATTGCCATTATAAAATATCTCGTATCATTATATAAAGATGTAACTTAATTAAAAAAAAAAATCCAAAAAATCATAACAATCTTTCTCCAAAATAATAAATATAAAATATTTTAATAATAAATTTAAAATTAAATAAAAATCTAGATGAAGCAAATTAATTTAAATAGCAAAACAATATATCTAACATATCCAAAGAAACCCATATAAACTAATAAATAAAACCAAACCCTTTTATCCTCGTTTTATTCAAAAGCTCTAGTGAATGATCATTTGTATAATAAAAGTATATTTTTCCATGCATAATGCCACTAAGGTAAGCAATACTTATAATCGACTACCATCCATTTCAGCTTGTATCAAAGATTCAAAATAAAAAAACGTAATTTAACTTTTTCTCCGAGTCCTTGCTTTGGCCTGCAGCATATAGTAGTTTTTCGTTCGAGAAGATACAAGGGAACATTTTCATACACACAACTCATGGCTTTCATTCCAATGTTACTGAACATACACCAACAAACCTCGGACCAAATACGACATATAAATATATGCAGATAGACTTTCTTTGTTCGTTTGTTTCGAAGTTGTCAAAGACAAAATTGAAACACGAAAATAATAGAAACGGCCATGTCTCATTATAGATGACCGGTAGAATCTCGTAGTTCTGTACCGTCAGTCATGGCATGGTCATCTTATTCCGCCTTCTCATGATAATCGTATATGTCTTCAGTTCAATGTTCATCTTAAATCCCTCCTTCATAGGAAAGGTCGTAGATTTGTTTTAACTTGCCCATTATAGTCGTGTATGTCGGCAGTTCAATGCCAAAAATATAAAGCGTCATTGCGTTTGATCAATTAAAACTTAAGATCGTTGGCCCAAATTCTGATAATTTAGAAAACCCTTCCTTGTGAATTGTCTAACGCAATGGCCAGAACTGCAGAACGTTTGGTTGTTCTGTTACTTGCTTCTCTTTTATCATCTTTGTTATGTGAAGGAACGCAATACATAGTGGGGGGTGATGATGGGTGGGGGCTTGGAATTAATTATCAAAACTGGGCATCAGGCAAAGAATTTCATGCTGGAGACTCACTGGGTGAATCGATTTCGTCTATATGTTTTTAATCTTTTAATTAGTAATATAGATTTTTTTTAAATGTTTCTGGTTTAGATTGTGTTTGTACTTTTTTGTATGAATGATTTGGATCACATTCCGTGATTCATCATTAGAATATCAAAAAAACAAAAAAAATAAGATTACAAACACAATCTAAACCAGAAACATTCAGAAAAATCTACATGAACTGTGAAAATTTATTATCTCTAAACAAGATTGATGATTTTGTTTAATTATTTTATTGTTTTGTTGAACGCAGTGTTTAAATATGGTGGCGATGAGGAGACTCATGATGTGACTGTGGTGACCGGATCAGCGGTTGATGGGTGCGTAACACAACCAAACTTGGGTGTTTATGAAAGCGGGACCGATGAACTATTTTTGAGTGGTGCAGGAGATTTGGGTTTCATCTGCGGAGTGGCTGATCACTGTACAAATGGTATGAAACTGAAAATAACAATTAAAGCTTCGCTTTCGAAAGGCGGTTCTCTTTCTCCAGAGGCAAAACCACCTGTACAATCTCCTGCTCCTTGAACCTAAAACTCAAAGCCTTGCTAAAGCATTTAACATGGGTATCCATGTGAATACAAGTTTAGATAGTTTTGTTTAGCTGTTCTCGCTGAACAGATTTTAATCTGTTTTTATTTCTTACTGATGATAAGATTTTAGTACTTTATTTCTGAATTTAGTGCCTGGGGATTATTGCAGCATCTGTTCGTCTTCTCTGAATTAACTTCCAAGATAAGCCCTTTATAAAAGTTCGTTGCTTGTTTCTCAGTGCTGTTTACGCTTGCTTATCACGTAGGTTTTTACAGAGATAACATATTAGGTTGCAACTTTCTAATTATATAATTCCTGTAGCATGGAAAAAACGTATGAGAATTATAGAAGTCAAGAATAACAGAGTATTATATGTTTAACTAGAGCTGAATAATAAAGTGATATATATTTAATTAGTATATTTGTTTATAAAAAAAAAAATTATAATTTTTTGGTATTATCTGTATATATTTATTGTATATAAATCATAAATCTAATTAAAAATCTATTAGTTTAATTATATTTATGTTGTAACAAATTTTTTAATACAAAATATATCAAATCTATGATGAAAAAAATAAATTAATACATAATGTACTAAAATTTATTTATTAAACAAGTTACAATTAGTCAGATTTATGAGTTAATCGAATTTATACTTTATTTATTTTTTGAAAGTATTAATGATATATCAAGCTACTCCAAAATATTTAGGAAGCATGCCATCATTTTATGACATTTCATATAGATTTCAAGATTCTATATTATTCAATCTAATTTCCCACTAAGAATATTGAGGAACCACCTCATCATTTTATGGTATTTCATATAGATTTCAAGATTGTAAATATTATCCAATATAATTTCTCAGTAATCTTTATATACTTGACACAACATTTAAAGCTTTAATTAATTAAGAGTTATATTATTTTACTATAGGATTTAATTAGGTTTTGTACTTTGGTCATATGCTTAGTAATGTATTTTCTATTTTTTTTTGTTGATGATGAACAATGTGGTGTGGAAAATAAGAGAATCGGTATGCAGTCAAATCTAATCTCAGTCTAAGAGCTTGGAAAATTGGGATAAACAAATTGGAAATTTCTTTAAGAGTTTACTAGAAAAGTGTGGCCCAGTTCATATTTCTCTTTCGGTAAGAGCACTTGCAGTCGGTTCCTCTTCTGGTGGCATGGAGGAAAATAAGAAAATAGAAAAATAAACTCTTTAATATAGTCCTCCAAAATGCAAGATTCCTATAATTGAAGGAAACAAAAAGGGACAAGAAATTATGGATATACCAGATGAATAATTCGATGAAGAAACTAAGGATCCATAGGAAAATGAACCAGAATTAGCCAAATCAGAACAAGAAAAGGAAATGTAAGAAGCAAGTGAGGAAGAAAATAGCTTGATAAAAGAGAAGATCCAACAACTTATTCACAAGGAAGGTGAAATGAAAAAAAAATCAAATTATGGTCCATCAAACCCTCATATGATCAAGATATGATTTTAAGTGTTCTAAGTGCTGATATTGTGCAACGTCAGATCAAACTAGAAAATTTGCAAAATATCTTACCTAAAGAAATGATTGAATGTATAAAAGAAGCAATGAAATATCAGTATCAAGACAAGGAAGAAGGTGATGTTATCTCTCATTTGAAGGGGCAGTTCAACGTATCACTTATCAAATTGGAAATGAAAATGAAAATGAATGAGCTAAGGAAATGCATAAGTGCAGCTTATAACATCTACAACTATTGCATTTTTTGGCCTCATGTAGTTGGAAAATACAAAGAAAAAACTAGAGTAGATTGAAATAGAGTTGAATGGGATTGGAAAAAGCTTTGATATGTTTCAAGATTAGAATGGTAAAATCAAAGAAGGATTCAAGAGCTACAGTCCAAGCACACAAAATTTTAGTTAACTAAGAACACCCTTATGGACACTTATTGGAATGTGAACGACCTAACTGAATATAGACTAGAACATATGGTTATGATACTAAGGAAAGGTGAAAATATAGAGGAAGAGATTACAATTCCAGAATCCCTCACTGAGATTGTCAACAAGACATCCAAGAATAACAATATGATTATAATCATTGGGATTGCAATAGATTCTTGGAAGAAATTCCTTCCGGAGATGAATGAAAATCACAAGATAATTTTCTAAGTTGCAGTTGTTCTTTTTCAAAATTTTGAATCAATTTTGAAGTTTTGGTTATTTTTGAAAAAGGGGGAGAGAAAGCAACAAATTTTTTGTCAATTGTTGGCATAGCTTTTTCATTGATTTCAAAGGGTGAGAGAAAGTAGTGAAAAATACCTCATCAATTTAAGGCGGGGCTATGTTTTAGAATTTTGAAGGCGGTTCTCTTTCTCCAGAGGCAAAACCACCTGTACAAGCTCCTGCTCCTTGAACCTAAAACTCAAAGCCTTGATAAAGCATTTAACATGGGTATCCATGTGAATACAAGTTTAGATAGCTTTGTTTAGTTGTTCTCGCTGAACAGATTTTAATCTGTTTTTATTTCTTACTGATGATAAGATTTTAGTACTTTATTTCTGAATTTAGTGCCTGGAGATTATTCCAGCATTTGTTCGTCTTCTCTGAATTAACTTGGAAGATAAGCCCTTTATAAAAGTTCGTTGCTTGTTTCTGAGTGAGCTGGTAAATACGCTTGCTTATCACGTAGGGTTTTAGGGAGATGATAACATATTAGGTTATAACTTTCTAATCATATAATTCCTGTAGTATGGAAAAAACGTATGAGAATTATAGAAGTTAAGAATAACAGAGTATTATATGTTTAACTAGAGCTGAATAATAAAGTGATATATATTTAATTAGTAATTTGTTTATAAAAAAAATGTTATAATTTTTTGATATTATTTGTATATATTTATTGTATATAAATCATAAATCTAATTAAAAATCTATTAGTTTAATTATATTTATGTTGTAACAATTTTTTAATACAAAATATATCAAATTTATGATGAAAAAAAAAAATTAATACAAAATGTACTAAATTTTGTTTATTAAACAAGTTACAATTAGTCAGATATATGAATTAATAGAGTTTATACTTTATTTATTTTTTGAAAGTATTATTGATATATCAAGCTACTCCATAATGTTTAGGAAGCATGTCATCTTTTTATGACATTTCATATAGATTTCAAGATTCTAAATATTATTCAATCTAATTTCCCACTAAGAATATTGAGGAACCACCTCATCATTTTATGGTATTTCATATAGATTTCAAGATTGTAAATATTATCCAATGCAATTTCTGATTAATCTTTATATACTTGACACAACATTCAAAGCTTTGACTAATTAATATTTATATTATTTTACTTTAGATTTAAATATTACTACATTTTATCCACATTACTTATTTTATCATGCAATCAAAAAATACTCATAAATTATATCTTTGAGAATTACTTAAAGAATTATTTGGTTATATGATAAGGGAGATGGGAAAGTTGTTGTTTGGACTAAATTTGAGAGGATATAATGATTGCATGGAATATTGTAGTACCTCAATTTTTATTATAAATGTGAATTAGCATCTTATATATCTACAACTAAGGTCTCAAGGTATGACTCATCATGTAACTCACAAAATCAACATATCTAGTGAGAAGTGTGCTAAAATTTACTTTTTAAAGATTTGCCCAAAACTTTATCATGATATCTCTAGTAATTGAAAAGAAACTAATCATTTTTTATTACAACAATGCAAAATTCTTATTTAAAATATAATTTACGTGCAACCTAAATGATATCAATACCTTTTGGTAACCATAAATCTTGTTTTCTTTGATCTTTATATTGAACAAAAATTGACTTGTAGCTAGAACACACAAAAACTATTTTCGGTTATAAAAATAACCTATTAGTATTTAAAATATTACTTACATTGAACTCTAAATAATCATAAAATATTTTAACAATCCTTCACATTTCATGGGTAAATATAGGGTATTTATGTTGGCATATTGATTCTAGTGTTGTCATTGATGTCAAGCTAAGACATTTCATTAGGTCTTTAGTCTAGTATTTGTCAATACTGACAAAACATAATGCAGAACAGGGCATTCAGTTAAAGGAAAATGTGTTGATCTAAATTCCTCAACGAACTATTATTTTGAGTTGTCGATCTCAGAGGAATGTTTTTTGATGTTTTGAGTACCTTACTCAAGAATTATATTGATGTGAATTCATTGATGTACGATATAGAAGATCCGGTACACTAATTTTCTTGTCATTTGTGCTAGATGGCTGACATAGTGAAATTAGTCATTGCAAATGTTTCAAAAGTAATTGGTCAAATTTTTTGCGCTCGAATGTGTTTATTTGGGTCCTCACTATGTCTTAACCAACTTTGGAGGATACACATGAAGAATTAGTGGTGAATTTAGCCAACAGTTGAAAAGTACTTTATGTTTTATGTAAGTCGCCATATGAATGATCAAATCCTTGATAGCAAATATATATATGAGATTGTTAGTATCATTTTGATATTAGTGAATGTGTAGTATGTGAAGTATATGAGTGTGTCTTGTGAAATTCAGACAGGTAATAGTGTGAATTCATTTGTACATGAATTTATGTTGCGAATTGCAGAGAAGAGTAGACATAGGAGAGTGAAGAGGAGAATCAAATAAAAGATTCAAAATCTATTTTATGGGCCTAACCAGAACTGTAACTTGGCATAAGTAGATGCTACTATTTTAGTTCAACCTTCAGATGGTTTTAATCTAAACTTTTTGTAAGGAAGTGAGCCTTCCCTTTTTGCTATATGAGCTCTAGGAAATGTGCCTGAATGCAAGTGCATTCCTTTTTGTAAAAATTATCTTTGAGTACTCATATTTTGGATTAACCTCCATTGTTGTTTTTCCCCTAACAGGGTTTCCACACAAAAATCCTTTTGTTAAGGTGTTGTGGATGATTAATTTATGTGTTTGGATCTTTCCTTCGACTTAATGTATAAATTTTTAAAACATCAGATTCATAAAGTTTAAATTTGCAGAACATTGATTCAACCCCCCTCTCATTGTTCCCTTGAGTCCAACAATTGTTATTAGAGCTGGCTCCTATGAATAATTTTATCAACTTGAGGTAGGTCTTGGAATGTAATGGACTTTTGTAGTCTTCAGCAACAACTTATGGTGGCACTTGATGACCTTGATGAGTCTAAACCAGAAGTCTAGGAATTGAAAGAAAATCTTAGGGATACTGAGAAATTCATTTATAAATTGAAGGATCAAATTGTCAAATCTAGGGAGAAGAGAAAGGATCTATGTGAGGAGATTAAGCAAAAAGAGAGTGAAAACATGGATGATGCTCACCTGAATCAAAATTTGAAGGAAATAATTGAAGAATGTGAAAATCTTACCAAAGACAATGCTACCGTAAAAAATGAAATGGAATCTATGGTGATGAAGCTAACTAAAGAGATTGAGGAAAGGAAGAAGAATGAGGAGAACCTTGATAAGTCCTTAAAAAACAAATATGATGAATGCAAAAGAGTAAATGGAGAATTCAATCAGATGGAAAGTGAACTACTAAAATTGAGAAAAATTGAAGAAGATATTGAAAAATATATTGCTATTATTAGGAATTAACTTAATACTAAAAATGAATACAAAGAGAAATTCAAAATTATTTTAGTTAAGCTTGATGAGCTGACTCAAGGAAAAAAAAATAGAAATGACAAGAGAGGTATTTGATATAAAAGAGGAGAAAGCTTGAGAATTGGACAAAATAATTTTAGGAAAAGAAACTAGATGAAAAAAGGTGGAAGGTATCTGGCAAGACAACCTAATGCTAAAAATTTTAATGGATACTATATTTCTTGTAATAAATTCGGTCATATGGCTCCTCAATGTAGAATTAATATGAAATCAAGAGATTTATCATTTTCTGGTTAGTGTTTCAATTACAAAATGGCTGGTCATAAATCAAATGAATGCAAAAATATGTCAAACTACTCTGTCAGTAAAAGGAACGTGGAATGTTATCTCTGTGAAATATTTGGACATATTGGTAATCAATGAAAACCAAGAAGAAATCAATGGAATGATTGGTCTAGATAAGGAAATATTGTGTGTTACAATTGGAATAGATATAGTCACATTGCAAGATTACATAGAAACAAAAATGTGAATAAAATAGGTCCAATATACAAAGACAAAAATACACAGAAAAATGATAAAGGAAAAGAAAAAGGGACTGCAGATGAAATAAGAGATTAGATTAAGAAGAAATAGGTAAGGAAGAATGAGTCTAATGCTAGAAATGGTTTTGCACCAAGACCTGCTTCCGGTAATTCTTCCAGAAATTGACCTCAGGCCACTGGCCTAGGTGGACTTTTTCAAGAAAATATTTTTCTCCTGTCAGTATCTAGTACTGAAATGTGAAGGATAATTGAAAAGGTGTGTCAATTATATGCAAATATTTTAGAAAACATTCACAAGAAATTTCAAGAAATCATAGGTCCGTGGAAGACTTTTTCCCTCGTTGTATGAGAAAACAAAGTATCTAGAAAACCAAGGGAAAACACATTTATTTCAAGTGTGTGAACTATAAAAGACAATTTAGAACCCTCATTTGTCACTTTGCATCGAAGGAGAAAAGGAGAGAACTTGGTAGAAAAAATTGAAAGCAATAGAATTAATTCAGTGGTAAATCTCATAACACATTAGGTATTTCAGTTCTTTTCAGATTTTCCATATAATTTGGTGTGTAGTTGATAGATGTAAAATACGAAAGGAAGAATGGAAAAAATCAAAGGGCCAATCAATATGGATGAATACAATAGTGAAAAGATTAGTTCCATGAGAATTTTTTTGTTACCCGATGAATTGAAATACTTAAGAGAAGCCAAACACAAGAATTTGAAAATTTGACTAGATTATGTAATTTTGGGTACACACCAAGAAATAAATCCATCTAGAATAAATAAGTTGACACCCTAAATAGAATAATTGGAGATAAAAGGGAATTTATAATCTCAACAATCAAGAACCTTGTTACAAAGTACATTGCACACAAAATATCATATAAAGTATTTTTCAGAAATAGAGAAGGAGCAAATTCTACTGGTGTAGTGTACATCTCTCACAAGATGATAATGGAAGGTTACGACTTGGACCTATGTAAACTATTAAAGTATCAATTGATGGATAATTTTCAATTAACAAAAGAGATAGGCTACCCTTTCAGGTTTGGTACTTTGGTCACATGCTTAGTAATTTATTTTATAATTTTTTTGTTGATGATCAACAATGTGGTGTGGAAAGTAAATGAACTGGTATGCAGTCAAATCTAGTCATGCTCTAAGAGCTTGGAAAATTTGGATCAAGAATTTGGAAATTTCTATAAGATTTTATTGGAAAAGTGTGGCTCGGATCATATTTCTCTTTTGGTAAGAGCACTTGAAGTCGGTTCCTCTTCCGCTAGCCTGGAGAAAAAGAAGAAAATAGAAAAATAAACTCTTGAATATAGTCCTCCAAAATGCAAGATTCCTAGAATTGAAGGAAACGAAAAGGAACAAGAAATTATGGATATACAAGATGAACAATTCGATGAAGAAACTGAGAATCCATAGAAAATGAACCAGAATTAGCCAAATAAGAACAAGAAAAGGAAATGTAATAAGCAAGTAAGGAAGAAGATGATCTAACAAAGGAGAAGATCTAACAACTTATTCACAGGGAAGGTGGAATGAAAAATAATTTAAAATTATGGTCCATCAGACCCTCACATGATCAAGATATGATTTTAAGTGTTCTAAGTGCTCATATTGTGCAAAGTCAGATCAAATTGGAAAATTTACAAAATATCTTGCCTAAAGAAATGATTGAATATATAAAATAAGCAATGAACTCTTAGTATCAAGACAAAGAGGAAATGAAATTTATCTCTAATTTGAAGGGGCAGTTCAAGGTATCACTTATAAAATTGGAAAATAAAATGAATGAGCTAAGGTAATGCATAAGTGTAGCTAATAACATCTAAAACTATTGCAACTGTTGGCCTCATGTACTTGGAAAATACAAAGAGAAATTGGAGTAGATTGAAACTGAGTTGAATGGGATTGGAAAAATCTTTGATATGTTTCAAGATCAAGATGGAAAAATCAAGAAAAGGAATCAAGAGATCCAGTCTGAGCACGCAAATGTTCAGTTCACTAAGAACACCCTTGTGGACACTTTTTTGAAAGTGAAGGACCCAACTCAATATAGACTGGAACATATGGTTGAGGTACTAAGGAAAGGCGAAATGATAGAGGAAGCGATTACAATTCTAGAATCCCTCACTGATATTGTCAACAAGACATCCAAGAATAAAAACATTATTATAATCATTGGGATTGCAATAGATGCTAGGAATAAATTTCTTCTGGAGATGAAGGAAAATCAAAAGATAATTTTCTAGGTTGCAGTTGTTCTTTTTTAAAGTTTTGAATGAATTTTGAAGTTTTGGTTATTTTTAAAAAAGGGGGAGAGAAAGCAACCAAATTTTCGTCAATTGTTGGAATTTATTTTTCATTGATTTCAAGGGGAGAGAGAAATTAGTGAAAAATACCTCATCAATCTAAGGGGGGGCTATGTTTTGGAATATTGAAGCTTTGGCAATGTACTCATATTGATTTTGACACTTAGTCATTTTTCACTAAGTGTTGCCATCAATCCAAAAGGGGGAGATTGTTGGCATATGTCTTATAGTGTTTTCATAAATGGAAACCTAAGTCATTTCATCCAGCCTTCAGTCTAATAATGGTTCATACCAACAAAATAGAATGAAGAACAAGGCATCTACTTAAAGGCAAAGATGTTGATCTGAATTCTTCAAAAAAATATTATTTTGAGTTGTGGATCTTAGAGGAAGGTTGGTTGATGTTTTTAGTACATTAATGAAGAATTATATTGATGCACATTCACTGGTGTACGATATAGGAGATCCGATACACTAATTTTCCTCAACTATTTGTGTTGGAAGGTTGAATTGGTGATATTAGTCATTGCAGATGTTTAAGAAGTAATTGGTTAAATTTTTGTGTGCTTGAATATGTTTATTTGGGTCCTCTCTATTTCCTAACTAACATTGAAGGATACAGATAAATAATTAGTGGTGGTTCTAGCTAATAGTTTAAAATTGTTCTATGACTTATGTAAGCCGACATATGAATGGTCAAATCCTTGAAAGTGGATACATATATGAGATCGGTAGTATCATTTTGATATTAGTGAATGTGTAGTATACGATTTATATCAGTGTGTGATGGGAAAATCAAAAGGGTAATACTGTGAATTGCAAAGAAGAGCAAAGGAGAGAAGAGCAAAAAGTAGAATCAAACAAAAGATTTAGAATCTATTTTATGAGCCTAACCAGAACTATAACTTGGCATAAGTAGATGATACTACTTAAGTTCAACCTTTAGATGGTTTTAATCTAAAAAAATTCTGAACGAACCTTCCTTTTTGAGTAGTGAGCTCTAGGCAGTGTGCTTGAATGCAAGTGCATTCCCTTTTGTAAAACTTATATTTGAGTACTCAAATTGTGGATTAACCTCCACCATGGTTTTTCCCCTAATAGGTTTTCCATGCAAAAATCCTTGTGTTATGGTGTTGTGGATGATTATTTGATGTGTTTGCCTCTTTCCTTTGGCTTAATGTCAAAATGGTTAAATAATATCAGATTAATAAAGTTCAAATTTTTAGAACACTAATTCACCCCCCATCTCAGTGTTCCCTTGAGTCCAACAATTTTTTTTTATTAAAATTTATATGTTTGTGATAGGAAAACCTATTAATATGAAGTAATCCAACACATATACATTGCAACCCCAATATTTTTACACATAAAATAGTATATTTTCACTATGAAAAAATACATTTTTAAATGAGAATCGTATTTTATAAATGACACACTTACAACTTGGATAGTTGTGAAATTTTATATGTAACATAAAATTATTTATTTCACTTTTTAATAAAAATTTTTTAATATAGAATTCATAGGTTCTAATTTGTTCACGTATGGATTCTTCTCGACCAAAAAATTTGTTATTTTAAAATAAAATATGGAAGATTAATAACAATAAAATAATAATTTCAATATTCATATTTAAAAGGTGTCAAAATTATTCTTACAATTATAAATTTATGTAGGAGCTATCTAGTGTGCAAACACAATCATGCATAAACCAAAATGATTTACTAATTAGTTATTGATGTTTTCTCTCTGTTTATTCTTGTAGGGATGGACAATAATTTTTTTAATGAATTATAGATGGTTCATAGACTTGTAATTTTTTCATCTTGTTAAGAGGCCAATTGGTATCTTATATTTCAAAATTGGAGAAGATCCAAGCTTAATTGGACAAGTAATGAAATAGTAAAAAGTTGATATTTTTTTACATAATTATGAAAATTTTGAGGTAATCTAAAATAATATTGGATCCCTAAACATAAATTAAATTTAGGTTAAATTAAATTTTCCTGCATAATTTTCAAGCTGTTATGACTTATTGATGTACTACTCAAACTTTGACAATTTTCATTTCACCATTTTTTTCCCTCAAACTTGACTATTGTTGACTTTCTTTCATTATTTATTTAGTGATGTTTTAAAAATTCCTATAAATTTTGATAATTTATAGTAATTCATTAAATATATGAATTTCTCTTTATTCTAGATTTCTCTACCTAGACCTTTTGTTGTGATTTTTTTCACATAATATAGATGTTATCCACATACCTCTCAAAATCCTACAAATCTAAGACCCCCTAAATCTTTGTAACTTTTTCTTTAGGATTAGTTTTTCAAAATATCAAGAAACTATATAAATTTACAATATAGTGGATATATCCTTGTACCTCTTTCATTTTTGCAACTACTATTAGAATGCAATTTATTCTCGAAAATGATAAAATGATGGTTTTAACTACTTGTTAAAAAAGTCCAAGGGGAAATGTTGACTTGAAATGTGTCCTATCATGCTTCGGATTGTTTAACCACCTCTACTCCATATAGATTATATAAATAAGGATTTTTGAGCTCATGTACGACTATTTTTGGGTCAATCTACTACATTACTTTTAGATTGTTAACTAAAGTTAGAAGATTCAATAAGAAAAAGTAGGAACAAGCAATTTTAGTGAATTTTGGAAGCATGTAAGGTTTGATCAAGGAGGTAATCTAAGTCCATTATTGGTTTGTAATGATATTTTAAATTTCAATACCATGCTATAATGATTTAGTACTATTCAATAAAGAAAATATATAGTATTGTATTTGGAAATGTAGATGTGTGTTCTTTGGTTATATTATTGGGTCTTCTAGTAAGACCCCATATTTATGACTATATAAAACACTCTCAAAGATGTGTTTTCACTAGAAAGAGTGTTGAATTTTTTTTGAGTTATGTTATTGAGTTAAGATTGAGGAGAAGTCAAAGGATGAGGGATTTGTAAAACCCAATAGAAGTTATTAAATATGCATATTCTTTTGTTGAATATCCTCTAATAGAGACAAATTTGGGTTGATGGTGGATATAATTCCTCCACTAAGAGAGAGTGTGTAGAGGAAGTGTTAAGAGTTACATCTTTAATAATATTTTTTGTTTAGAGGGTGGTCTATAAATCTAGATTTTGTTTTGAGTTGTAATGTTGTGAATTTTCACCCTATGAAAATTTCACATTTAATTTCCCCTAACTTATAAAATATTAACTCAATGAAGTAGAATCCATCGTTGGCTCCTTATCCCTTCCATGTGGCCACATCGTTTTGTATCAGTGGAGAAAATTTTTCAATGACACATGTGTGCCACTTGGATGTCCATGCACAATGCTACCATCTTGACAAGATTCTTGTCACTAGGAGCTATAGAAATGTTATGTTTTCCATTGGCTATGAAGGGTAACATTCCTTGCCTCCATTGATTGATGAAATTTCACCCTTTTTCCTCCTTTTTTCATTCAAACTCAATTCATTCCACTTTGTTCACTTTGGCTTCAATCTTGAAGGCTCTCTCTCACATTCTAGCTCTCCCATTCCCACATTATTTCTTCTAAACAATTGTTCTTCTTATAGGAAGCTCATCATTTGATTCCCATAGAATACTCCCATTGTAACACCATTGTGAAGGAAGAATTGTCAAGCTTCATATTCTCTATGTGGTGGTGTCACTCTACTCCTTTTATTGTCCTTGAGAGCTCATAGTTGGAAGGAAAAATTATGTTTTCTATTGCATCACAATGCTTATTGAGTAACATTCTAGTGAATTTTGTGCTCACTATCTAGCTTTACTCCTTCCTTTATCAATTTATAATATGTTTTTTCTATCTAGCTATCCATGGAGGTGGGAAGAAAAAAATGGGGGTTTGACTGAGGAAAACCTCAAACCCATCCTGATTTTTTTCTTGTTTTTGTGTGTGTAGGTGTGTTTGACTTGACCTAATTGAAGAATCAAGTTGCGGGAAGCATGATACCATTTTCTATCCCTCATCATTTCTAGAATAGTTCATTTAGAGCATTCCTTGTATTTTCTATTTTGATACTTTTCTAGTTTTTATTAAACTATAAAAGCATAAGTAGTCAAGTAATTAGTAGTTTCATTATTTTTTTGTTTTATTTGTGGACCTTTATCTATATAGGATGCCAACACATCCCTAAGACACAAGTGTGTTACACTAAAGTTTTAGATCCATGGTACCGTCCTCATATGGTGATTTATCTAGGAAGTAGACTAAAACCTTCATATTCAACTCTTTTAACTCTATAAACACTTGGTTTTAGCAGAAGGAAAGTAGTATACTAGTTTCCCTTACTTTTATGCCTTATTAATCTATCATTTTCAACCTATTTAATAAACCAAAGGTAAGTTAGGGCAATTCATTCCTTGGGACTCTTCCATGACCTAGAGTCCTAGGGGTGATGGATCCACCTAGTCTATATTTTGGTGAACCTGATGTGAACATCTTCATTTCATTTCTATGTATCAAAGAACCTTCTCTCATGCCCTAGGAACATTGTAGCTTTGTATTTTGTAGGGAGTGCAACCTTGCAACCCAATCTATGAAACCTAGCTATATAGTTAGAAGGGATCTTGGATATTTGGAAAAAGAAATTAGATATATGTCACTATGTAATTTCTCAATCATCTAAGTCATTTGAGTTCATTCGATCAAGATATGTAAATGTGATCTCATTCTCATTTATTCCTCCTTCCCATTCTATGAGCACATCACCTAGAATATTCAATACGGGATGGATGGGAGCGGTCATGGGTGTGGTCACGGGGGTGGTCACGGGCGGGAGAAAACGAAGTTCGAATTTCAAATCAATGGATGCAGATCTGGAAGCGAAGCAGGATCAAATAATCAACAGTCAAATCAGGAGCTGGAAATAAGTCAGAAGCAAGGTAAGGATGACCAAGATGATGTGGACTCTGGTGACAAAATACAGGTGGACCCTAGGGGAAAGGAAATTCCGGTCTCTTTCTCTGCTACTTCTCCTAACATAAAAAATGAGAAAGCTAGTGGGGGAGTGGGGACCACTAGTGGTTTAGGAGGCAATTGCAAAACCTAGACCTCGCTATTCGGGGTAAAACCTAATGGAAAGTCTTCCTTCCCTCCTATGCAAAATATATCGTCCCCTGCTAGAGGTAAGTTTGCTATTTCGATTCTTGATCTAATTATTGACCATAACATAGCATTAATGGAACGAACCTTGGTTGGAAAGTTTATGGGTCCTAGAACAAATATTGAAGTGGTCAGGGAATGTGTTAAAAAAAAATGGAGAACTAGTGGGAAGGTCTCTGTTGCTGCTCTTCCTAAGGGTTTTTTCGCTTTTGAATTTACTTGCAAAGAGGATATTATGACGGTGAGAGGTGGAGGTCCCTGGGTGATAGGCAAATCGTCCCTAGCTCTAAAGAAGTGGTCTTCCCATTTGGATCTATCGGACTCTATCTTTGAGAATGTTCCAGTCTAGGTTAGACTGCTAGGTCTACCCATGGAATACTGGAGTGAAGACATCTTCTTGGGTATTGTGAGATCCTTTGGTGAGCTACTTTTGATTGACATAATGATAGCTGCTAGAAAGAGACTGGTTTTCGTGAGGATATGTGTGGGGGTTCCTCAGGAAGCAGATTTACCCTCATCAATAGAGATAAAATCTAAGTTGGGTTCCTGGGAACAGAGTATAGAATTTGAAACCATCCCATTTGCTTGCTTCAAGTGTAGGAAATCTGGTCATTGGGTGAAAAAATGCCCTCTTAATGCAGATCTAGAGAAAGATAAGCCAGTTGAACCGGGAAATAAAGAATGGAAAAAAAAGAAGAATATCTCTGGAGAAGGAAGGAGGGAGAATAAAGAGCAGAAGTTGGGTATTGAAGCTGAAAATCAGAAAGGCACCTCAGAGATTGGAGTGGTTTTGGAGGAAAAAGGTGAGGTTCCCTTTTGAGCTTCATAACCCAAAGTTTGATCCAAAGGAAAGAGGTATTATTGAGGGCACCCTAGCTGATGAAGGAGATCGGATCCTGTCTCCTTCCTTCTCTCAATTGACAGTCCCATCTAATAGAAATGAAGAGATACTGGGTTTGGAGGATATCCCCAGTGAGGGTCTATCCCTGGTCTTGAATATCCCTCCTCTCCCCCTGTTAACTATTTTTCCATCCCCTATGGGTGTGGAACACTCGTTGGAGACCAGCTCTATTGTTGGAGTTTTAGAATCCCTTGAAAAATAGGATCACTTAGCTAACCTTTCCATCAATGCTTTGTGTTTTCAAGAGAATGGTAACATGGACACATTACCTTGGGAACAAAGACTACCAAACGATAAGGATTGGGAATCTAGCAGAGAGACGAATAGTCAAAATGAGACTGATCAAGAAGAGAATATATTAAAGAAGAAGCTTGGAAAAAACAAACAAGGGAAGAACCCAAGTGGAATTTCCACCAGATCAAGAGGCAAGGCTGATTGTGGTGCAACAAAAAACTCAAGAGGCAAAAAGTCTTTGAAAAAGAAAAGAGAGATGAATAGTTTCTAGGATATAGCGGATGGATCTCAGAAAACCATCCCGAAGTGTCTTAACTCTCTCAGTATTTAATGAAGATTATGTCCTGGAATATAAGCAGACTTAGTAGCCCCCACAAGTAGGATGTTCTTTGCAACTTTGTAAGAGATCACAAACCGAATATTCTTCTGATCCAGGAAACTAAAATGTCAAAGGAGAAAATTGAAAAAATGAAACTCTTTCAATACTACTGTAACCAAGGTAATAATTCTAATGGTGCTTTGGGTGGCATTGTTACTTTTTGGAACTACCACAACATCAAAGGAGATCCGATTCTGGAAGGAATGAATCACATAGTTACTAGATTCACTCATATAAGAGATAACTTCAGTTGGATTCAAATGAACATTTATGCTCCTAACGGAAAAGGTATGAGGAAATCTTTTTGGCTGGAATTAGCCTCCATTAGGAGGATTTTTGATAAAGAAGCTTGGATTGTTATGGGGGACTTCAATACCCCCTTAATGAATGGTGAGAAATTTGGGGGATCTCAGATCAACTTAGAAAGTAAAGAGGATCTTCATAATTTTATTGATACTCAAGGGCTGATAGATCTGGATCTTCTTGGAGCCTCGTTCACCTAGTCAAATTGCAGAAAAGGGTTGGACCTCATATAGGTCAGATTAGATAGATCTCTGATTTCTAATCATTGGTATTTTGATTACTATTTCTCCCTTAAAGATCTCACTAGAATAGGTTATGATCATTCCCCTATCAGTTTCACTACGGACCCTATAAAAAGGAAGAAGAATACCCCCTTCAGATTTGAAAAAAATATGGATGTCCCATCTAGCTCTCAAAGAGGAATTAAAAAATGGCGGAATATAAGTATTCAAGGAACTACTATGTTCAGAATCGTTACAAAATTAAGGGAAGTGAAATATAATCTTAAAAAATGGAAAAAGGATTCTTTTGGGAACATCTTTAAGATCATGTCCGAACTTCAAATGGATCTGGGAGCAATTCAACTCAAAATACAGAATGAGGGTTACTTGAATGATACTAAGGAAAAATAGAATGAGATCCTTATGAAGATGCATGACATTATTGGGAAGGAGGAGGAGTTTTGGAAACAAAGATCAAGAGCTCTTTGGCTGTTGGCTGGAGATAGAAACACAAGTTATTTCCACCTTTCAACTTCTAAACACAGAGTTGTTAACAAAATATCCCAAATAGAAGCAAATGGAACTAGTTTTGTGGAGGAAGAGGATATTAGGATGCTGGCGAGCTCCTTCTTTAAATTTCTTATGTCGGCTAGTACTGAAATAAACCAGAATGAGCAAGATCAGCTTGTGGAAGCTATACCAAGAATTATTAACTACGAGAACAATTCTTTTATGACTGTTATCCCCACCAATGAGGAAGTCAAGTGGGCTATCTTTTCCTTTGATGGGAATAAAGCCCCGGGGCCCGATGGTTTTCCTTTGTTCTTCTTCCAACGGTTCTGGGAGATTGTTGAAGAAGATGTGGTTAATGCTGTAAAGGAATTTTTTGGAGCTAGATGTCTTTTAAAAGAACTAAATGCAACTTTCTTGGTTCTCATCCCCAAGAAACCTGGAGCTAACATCTTTGAGGCTTTCAGACCTATCAGTCTATGTAATTCTTTATACAAGATCATCTCTAAGGTCTTAACCTCTAGATTCTTAGTTTTTTTGCCTTCCTTGATTTCTCCTCAACAGAATGGATTCGTCCCTGGCAGAAAAATTCTTGATTCTATAGTCTCGGTTCATGAGAACATTCACTCCCTTATTGAATCAAAGACTAAAGGTTTCCTATTAAAGCTTGATATATCAAAAGCCTATGACAGATTTGACTGGATTTTTTTATTTAAAATTTTGAAGGCCTTCGGCATTAATAATGGGGTGGTTCAATTGGTGGAACAACTTGTGTCCTCAGCTTCCATATCGATTATGGTCAATGGTTCCCCGACCTCCTTTTTTTAGAGTACTAGAGGTCTCAGGCAAGGTGATCCTATTTCTCCTATTTTATTCACTATTATGGCTGAAAGCTTAGGTAGGAACTTGAAAAAATTGATTGACTTTAAAGTTATTTTCGGACTCAGACCTTCCTCGGGAAGCTTGGTGTGCTCTCATCAACAACTCGTTGATGATACTATGCTCATGGGTCAAGCTTCTTTTTCTGAAGCTAAATCTATTAAACAACTACTTGACAAGTATGGGAGAGCTTCAGAACAGGTGATCAACAATCAAAAAATCTCACTGTTCTTTTTGAATACATTGGCTCATCGATAGACCAAAATTACCAGAATTCTGGATTGCAAGGTGGAATCCCTTCCTGCCACCTACCTAGGTCTTCCTTTAAGTATGAAACCTCCTGATGCCTTATGGATTTTGTTGGTGGATAGATTTAGTAAGAAGCTTGTAGGATGGAAAGGTGCTCTACTTAGCCAAGCTAGAAAGCTTCAGCTCGTCAAAGCCTCCCTTCAGAATCTCCCTATCTATGCCCTGAGCCTCTTTAAGATCCCTACCAAATATGCTGACACAATTGAAAAAATTCAAAAAAGATTTCTTTGGTTGAGTGTTGAGGAAAATAAAAGAATTCCCTTAATTGACTGGAATCTGGTCTGTAGACCTAAAAAGAATGGCGGTCTTGGTTTAAGGAGAATCAGATCTATTAATAAAATCCTCTTAGCTAAGCAAATCTGGAGAATTTTCTCCTCCTCCGGGGAGTGGATAGATATTATGGCTAGCCAATATTTAGATAACAATTTCTCTTCCATTATTAAGAAGGACCCCCATCTTCTTCCAAGAGGATCTATTTGCTAGAACAATTTAATTATTGGAAAAAAAATTGTGGAGGAAGGCATTGGTTGGCAAGTGAGAAATGGTAATAGTACCAGATTTTGGGAAGACAAATGGAATTTTAAGGAACCCCTGATAAATATCAATCCCTTCAGAGATTGGGCTGAGAATTGCAAGGCTAGGTTTGGTAGTTATGTGAAAGATTACAGAGTAAATGGTAATTGGGTGGACTTAAGCAGAGCTAGTCAGGCTTTGGTCCCCATCCAGACTACGTTGCTGGCTGTTAGACTTAGCTCGGAGTAGTTGGAGGACCGTGCAGTCTAGATTGATGATCCCTCTGGTAATTTTTCAATGTCTTTTGCTTTTGCTAGGCTCACTTCTTCTCTAGATCATCCTCCCTTTTTTTCTAAAGCTTGGTGTAATAATATGATACCCAAAATTAACATCTTCTTTTGGATCTTGCTTCAAAATAAGTTACTTACGATTGACAACTTGTGTAAATGGGGATTTCAAATCCCTAATAGGTGTTGTCTTTGTAAGATGGATGTTGAATCTATTAATCATTTATTCCTTCATTGCTCTTTTGCTACTTCTCTTTGGGAAAATTTTAATAGGTTATGGAACCTTTCTTGGGTCTTCCCGATGCTCATTGAAGATCTATTTTCTCAACGGAAAGCCCTGACAAGGAATCCTTTACTTAGATTCTTTTGGGAGTTATCCTTTCTTCATATTGCTTGGGGCATCTGGAAAGAATGCAACAACAAAATTTTTAGGGGCAAACAAGCCTCTGTGGATTATGTCTTTGATAAAATTGCCAGATCTCTGAAGGAAAACTTTAGTGTCAAGACCTTGAATGCAGAGTTCTCGAACTATGATCTTTGTGTTTCTAAGGAATGGAACATAATTCCCATTCTGTCTAGCTTTACTATGAATGCTAAAAAGGATAGAGAGGGAGTTTGTTGGACTTCTCCGCCTAATGGGTGGATCAAAGCTAACTTTGATGGTGCGGCTAAAGGCAATCCGGGGGCGGCAGGCTGTGGAGGTGTTATAAGGGATTCCTATGGAAACTTCATAGGTGCAACTGCCTCTCCTCTTGGCTCTCAAACTAATCACCTGGTAGAGGCAGCTGGTGCTTACCATATTATAAATTTAGCCCAAAGTCTCAATATTGAAAACTTATGGCTTGAAGGAGACTCCAAAAACATAATTGACTACCTCCGTGGCAAGTCTCCTCCCTCGTGGACCATCAAATCATGGATTGATGAAACTAAATTGAAATTGGTCAAGTTTGTAAAAGTTAAAATAACACATGCCTATAGAGAAGCCAATGTTGTTGCGGACTTTTTTGCTAATGAAGGAGTTAAGAGTAAAGAAGTGTGTACCTGGCTTAATAACAATGATCTAAATATTAAAGTTAGTGCTCTATTAAACTATGATAAATCACATGGTAAGGCATCATTTTATCCCTTTAATGAGGACAGGTTGGATCTTTCACATCACAATCATTAGATTGTATGGGATCGAGCTCTGTGGAGTAATTTGAAAGTTTACTCCGCATGCTTTGTGGGTGCTAAGATTTGGCAGAGCCAATTTTAGAAAGGATTGTGTTTGGTTCTTCTTCTCACTGTCGGCCGATATGGGTGGGGATAGAAAGTGAACTGAGCCGGATAGCTATGAAACCCACATGAAAAATGCTAAGGTTTGGAACAAGATAAAAAGTGGAGGACTTATTCCTTTTCTGGAGAAGCTTCATGGTTCTAATCTGGAGGCTACGAATCTCTTTGCCAAAAATTGGCACGATGGTAACTTGACTCTGTTTGGAAGGAATGTGGAGTTCAACGAAGATCTAATTGCCAAAGTTACGGGATTACCCACTAATGGGAAGAAGTTTTTAGGGATAGGGCTTACTCAGATGAAGCTGTTATCAGATTCCCAAAAAATGACAAGGAAAAGCAAAGCTTGGTCAAAATTGTGAATAGTTACTTTGATGTTGACTCCATAAAATCTATATGGAGAAAGGTCCTTTAGGCCATTATGGAGTATATCATGGTGGACGGGCGTTTTACGAAAGTCTATGGGTACCACTTCACCCTCCTCTACCATTTCTGCCACAAGGTAAGGGTCTCTATCCCCTAATATCTCTTCTGCTCTTTGAAGAAAAGTTTAGAGGACAATAAAAAAAACCCCAAAAGATTTCCTATTCTTCATACTGGGTTAATAAGGCTTATTGTTGAATATCTACATGTGCATGCCCCTGCTACCATGGAAGCCAATCCTGATGTTGAGAGTGATGATACTGAGCCCAGTGGCTCAGAATATTTGCCTAACCCTAGCCCAGGCCCAAAAGCCCCTAGTTTGCATGCTGGCCCTTCCAGGGAACTAAGTAAAATCCGGTTTGAGCTTGAGCCTGACTGTCCTCCTCCTAAGATCAGCCCTGCTGGCAAGACTACCCAGGCTAAAAGCCTTGTCTCTTACATCGAAGATTCCTCTGAGTCAGAGGAAGCTGATACCAATATTTATGAGCATTCTGTGGACCCTTTATCAGACATACACAATGTCGACAATTCCCCTGTTAATGCTGGTAAAAAGCCCTCCCTTGATTTTCTCTACCTGGCTAAAACCAATTCTAAGTCCCATTCTAAACTCCTGGATTGGACCTTCTCTGAAATCAATGAGCTTAAAATTAGAAACTAGGCCTTGCAAAGTAAGATTGAGGAAATGGGTGTAAAGATTGTCGAAATGGGTAAGAAAGAAGCGGTGCATAGTAACAGATACATTGATACTAATGTTGAGTGCTTAAGGAATACCATCAAAACTATCGCGGAACAAAACAACCGTATAGCAAGACATAATGCTATAATTATTAATGCAATGACTGAAAAGCTTGACAAAGCCCAGCAGGAATCTCTAGTGATTGACCTAGAAGATACTGAAGATAAAAGCCAAGACATGGATGGCAACATTTCTAGAAGAACCCAGGCCAATTTGAAGTGCAAGGCCCCCTTAACCCCGAAAATGGTTCAAACCTTTAAAAACGGGGTTAAAGATATGCAGGATATGGAGGCGGAGACAAAGACTGTCCTTAGGTTTCTGAAGTAATGGTCGGAGCTTTCTGTGTTCTTTCTCTGCTGTCCCTTCTTTTCTGACCCTCCTGGTCTTTTTGCTTGATTGCTACTGGTTTTTTCTCTGGAAGCTATTTTTTTGGTGGAACTTTGTTGTTCTCTTCTCTATTTTGTAAACTTTGTTGTTTCGGATCCCTGTAAAATCCGTTTTACCCTTTTATCAAAAACATTTACCTTCCTAGACTTGCCTCTAAATAAGGATCCTTCTCCATTCTACATTACCACTTAAATCAATGACAACATTTTGACTTTCTTGTCCTAGTTGACCCAATGAGTTGAGTGAATGTTATAACAAAATAAATTATATTTATAAACACTTTGTAGAGGGAAGAATATGTAGAATCAAAGGCTACTATTTGTAAACATGATGGACTTTAGGTACATCCTCTTGGTTCTATTCTCTTTTGGTCTTAGTAGGACCCAACTTCATGGATGCATTGTTTGTCCTAATCCCATAGTATGACCTATTAAGAGTGAAACTAAACATCTATTGGTTGGTTTCAATGAATAGTGTGACTTTTGTGGTTCACAAGTGTCTCAAATTCTTATATGAAGTCTTTATACATGTAGTGCACAACACTAATTATAAACTATTGGTCTCACATGGGGGATTCTCATTAGACCACTTTTCACCACCTCTAGTCGTACCTCTCCCTCCAAAGGGGATTTATTGTATCATTCCTATGATAATTATAAGACTAGGAACAAGGCATCAAAGGTGAGATATCTAGTGTCTCCCTACATTGTTGCTATGAACTGTTCCATGATTTCATTACAACAACCCACCTCCTCCTCTCGATAGTAGGTGAAGGGGAAGTTTTCTCATGCCCAAGGGCCTTCATCTTATGTATCTTCTACTCCATTTGATTATTCTTCCAACCCTATTTCAACATCTTCATATTCTACTCCCATACTCGCATGGGAAGCTTGATGGTGCTCACATGGAGAAAATCCATTTCAATCTTTCAAACTTCCTGTCTTGTCCATAGTTGTTAGACCCATTTTCTACAACAACGTAAAAGGTCATTTTGGGGATGCTCCTATGTCTTGGCCTCTATGGCTTCCGATCGCTCTTCTTCCTACCCCTTGAGTAGTGAATACGAAGAGGCCCACTACCAAGGAACTTGTGTTTTCTTCTCCACCACCTAATTTTTTTGATCTTGTGCTCCCTTCTCTTTCTTCTATACAAGAGGTTTCCCTTCCATTGGACATAGTTATGGAGGACACTCTTATGGACAAAGATAATCTCCTATTTCTTCTCAAGTTAGGATTTCTAGTGCCTAGAGTCAATGTAACAAGATTGTGCATGAGAATAAATACAAAATAAAAGCTATGAAAAAATAATAATCCTCCTTGTAGAAGATAAAGGGGGAGCTAGTAGCTCTTTATCTTACATATTATTTTGTTATGTCTCTTCCTTCTACTCCTTATTCCTTGGTACCAATCAAATCTATTCTATTTTTATCTCCCCTAGTGAGTGTTGATGATCCTCACCCGAAAAGGGTGCAGGTCTTCATCACTACTTTCATGGAGCCTCCTCTCTTAATGTCCCTTCTAGAAATCTCCCATTTTTTT
Source organism: Sequoiadendron giganteum (assembly GCA_007115665.2). Taxonomy (NCBI): domain Eukaryota; kingdom Viridiplantae; phylum Streptophyta; class Pinopsida; order Cupressales; family Cupressaceae; genus Sequoiadendron; species Sequoiadendron giganteum. Next base: position 83,689,923 of record CM021108.1, read on the forward strand.
CAACCGATAAACATGCCAAACACAATATTGGTGTATGTTGTAGCTCTATCTTCTTCCTCTTCTACCTTTGCTTATTTTGAAGGGATCCAAAATCCTCCACTGAAGTGGAAACCAAAGGATGAGCTCACCCTCTTTGGGAGATAGTCCTATTTTGGCCTGCATCCTCATCATGAAAAAGGTCATCCTTGCATTCCTTGAGTTTTTTTGTGCCCCTCTCGACAAGATCAGTAGTTGATCTTTGTTGCCTCCTTCTTCTCCAAATTTTTTAACACATGGCACTCTCGAGAAGTTCATTTTTAACTTTGTGGATGATATATCTATTGTCTCCTTGATCTTTTCAAGAACAATGACCCTTCCCTCAGAAGAGCTCAGTGAAGACGACATTAATGAGCCTTCTTCCTTTGCCCTTGTTGTAGGAAATTCAAAGGGTACTCTTGTTGCTATCCTACCATTGCGGGCACATCCTCCCTTCCCTTATAATGATCTAGATTCAGAGGAGGATGACTTGTTGGTCAATGAGGCCTAAGGTAGTACCTCTTCTCTATCTATAAATTATATTTGTGTGTGTTTGCGCTGCCCCCATGCTTGTCTTTGTAGTGTCAAAAAACATACTCCTTTACATTTTTACATTATGGTTGTGTCCCTTAATAAATAAAACTTAACTAAGCCTCTAACTGACCAAATTATACATTTTAAAGCCTAATTAATGTTTTTTTCTAAATGGGGAACTTGAATTAAACAATTGAAAAATTTAATTGAATTGCCTTGAGAATTATGTCCTAAATTTTGGGGCCTAGGACCCATTGACCCAAGGGTTAATGGGCCCCCCTTAAGTTTATGATCCAAATATTTAATATTTTTTTGGTGGCATTTTTATGATTTGAATTCAATTCATAATTCTTAATCTTCGATGTTTAATTTTTGGGAAATTAGAATATTACCTATAAATACAAGGTCTTTTTATCAATTCAAGTATAAAAAACTAGAGGTGAACTTCACAAGATCTAAGATTACTGTCAGGAGCCCTGAAGAGTAGATTTCTTATTCATTTGTTGCAATATTTAAGATCTCAAGTATCATGTCAAATTTATCTGCATTCATGTATGCTTTTGGAGCAAAAATTATGATGTAGGTTTTAGGCATCAATTTGAGATTCAAGCATCAAGATAATACATCCAATCAAGCCATTTCATGCAAGATCAAGAACTTGTAGAGATTTTCTAGACTTGATTCCTCTAAGGATCTCCATTTAACAATTTTGTGAGTTTCAATATACCATTATTCATTCAATATTCCTTCCATTCATGTTTCATTTCATTTCAATGTTTAATTACCAAAATGGGGGTTTTCCAATGCAAACTCCCATTCACAAAAACATGAAATTTTCCCTCTCTTTGTGTGTTGCAAATTTCAAGGTGAAGAAGGATTTAATATTGGTCAAAAATGTATATTCAAAAATTTGTTATCAAAGTTGTCAAAACATAGAAACTCACTTACAAAATTTAATTTTGACTTTTCGACTCTGAGATCTCGAGGAATCAAGAGTGCAGATCTAGGAGTAGAGGATTCTAAAAAAAAAATTGGATCCCTATAGCAAGACCCATTCACCCTAGTGAGAATATATCCTAGGGGTACACTCAGTAGAATATTTTGGTGACTGGTGCACAAAATATTCTGCTTCTCAAATATATTGGAAGTTGATTGATTTTTATTGTTATGCTTCAAATTTATGATTGAAGTTTTATATTGCATAATTTCATTCATTAAAATTATTTTTTCATTTTTCTCCCAAAGTGTATTTCAGGCTCATCTACCCCATCCTCATTCAATAAAAACAAGATCTCCATCAAGGTTGACTCACCTAATGGTTGAAAGTCAATATTTCCATAGGGTATCTATATTTCATAATGAACTAGAGAAGATATGTGCATTTCCTCCATCCAAAACCTACCTTAAATATTCCCCTATGTTTCAATTTGGTGAACCCAATATTATACATCCTAAATTATACAATTGGAGTCCATTCAAACCCTAGGTCTAGGATTCACAATAGTTTGCATTACATTGCATTACTTTTCATTTTATTTGAGTTTTAAATCACATCATTATAGAAAATTTGAAAAATGGCATGCATGTTATTGATTTTGCATAGTAGTGTAATTTTAGTCTTTACATTTCAAAAATTTGGCCACAATTGCATTTAAAAGTATCACATTGCTCATCATCAGTGTAGTGTAGAAAAATGTACTTACATTTTCACACACTTTTTTTAGACCCTCAATTCAATTGGACTTAATTATTCCTAAAGCTATTTTACATCTACAAACCTAATAAATTAAATTTTGTGAAAGGAAACCGATAGTAATTAATAATTACACATAACATGTATTACTTTTTGATAAATGTGTTCTAGGAATAGGGACCTAGGGCCCATTCACCCATGGGAAAACTTGTCCTCCATAGGCCTTTTAACCTAAATTTTAATTAAGTTGTTTTGGTATTTTAATGTCTCTAAATTTAAATTTCATTTTTAGCTTTTAATGTTTAATTTTTAGTAAATTAAGGATAGATGTCTATAAATAAAAGCTTATTTGATCAAGTTAACATATAAAAAATCTAGAAATTCAAGTGAACTTGAAGTATAAAAAATTTTATGATCAAGGGAATTCAAGAGGAGATTTATTAGTTATTTGTTACAAAAATCAAGATCTCAAGCATCATGTTTTAAATTCTTTTGCATCATGCATGTTTTGGAGCAAACAATGTGATGTAGGTTTCAAATATTAAGTCAAGCATTCAAAGAATAATTTCAAGCCTCAAGATCCACATCCATTGAATCCATTTCATGCAAGATCAATATCAATATTACATACTTCAAAGGGTTTATTCAAGAGTTTTGTGAGTTGAAACATAACATTATTCATTCATCATCCCTTTCCTATTTTATTGTTTCAATTAAAGGTTTAATTACCCAAATAGGAAATTTGACCAACGCACACCACCATTCACCAAAAACAAACAATTTCTCCCCTTTGTGTTTTTGTTACAAATTTTAGGTTGAGGAAGGATTGAAGTTCTTTTAAAGTGAAAGATTGGAAAAGTTGTGAAAGTTACAAAAGTTGTCAAAGTTGTTATCAAATCACATAAAATCAACTATAGATCTGATTTTTAACTTGTCAACATTGAAACTTAGATCATATAGAGGCTATATATTGACATCAAAGTTTTTAAAATTTGTGTTGAAAACCCTTATAAAATATCCATTTTCCCATGACCGAATGAGTCCCATACAACCTCGTGAATATGCCTTTTGGTGACTAGTACACATCAATGAGTCCTTATCAGATATACAAGAAGTTTTTTGTTTCTACCAATATCGATTTCCATATTGTTGTTTCAAGTTTGAATTTTCATAATTGTGTATATATATATATTTCTCCCAAAAGTGTTGTTTAGGCTAAAGTCCTTGTCCTCAATCTTAAGGAAAACAATATATTCCCTCATTGAGTTGAATCGCCTAAGGATTGTAAGTCGATTATTTGTTTGGATCCCATTTAATAATTAAAATAAGTCTATATTTGGTGAACCCTCATCACACATAGATATCCTAACCTCCTAAATTTTCACTCTTTCAATTTGGTGAACCTAACTTTGTACATAAAAATTGTGAAATTTAGAGTCTTTTCAAACCTTAGATCTAGGATTTGAATTGATTTATATTACATTTAATTTATTTGCATATTATTTAGGGTTCTTAAATTTCATTAATTTGCATCTCATTTAGGGTTTTAGGTTTGCATTTTTTCATTCTTCAAATCTAAAAGGTTAAAAAAATTCACTACTTTTGCATAGAGCTTACATAACATTGCATGATTAGTCATATAAATCATAAAATTGAATTTAAAATTAGTTCTTTTTTATTTCCATTACCATCATTTCACACTTGCATTTAGATATGATTTTCTAGAAATCTCAAGCTGTAACTACCAGTTTGTTAACCAAAACTTGAAAACATAAGTATTAACTCAGAACTTTATAATTTAATTTTGAAAACCCTAAAGTAGGATCCATTAAACCATGGGTGAACGGTTCCCTAATTGAGGATTTTTCTAAATTTCAAGGCATTAAAAATGCCTAGTTTTCATTATGTGTTTCTACACTTAGATCTTTATTTCAGTTTTTTTTTTTTGTATTTTCTATAATTATTCACATTAAGGTTAATTAGTCAAATTCGAGTGCATTTTGAAATCAAAATTGGAATTAAAATAAATAATTTTTAGGTTTCTACATAGTATAATCAACATATTATCTTGTTTGAAATGTCAAAATTTCTCTCTTTGCATTATATTTCTTATTTTGTAGTGTTTTTTTGCATTTATCTAGTTCCTACTATCCATTTGGATGCACCTTAGGTTTGGTCAAAATTTAATGAGATTCACAACCTAGTGTCCTATTTATAATACTATCATGATACATTGTTTGAGACTCATTTCTTCTTGCGATACATCACTTGCTTTGGATCTTGGGTTTTCCAACTCTTTCACTCATAACGTTGACACTAGTCAACCCAATGTGGACCATATCCTTGAAACTTAATTTCTTATGACCTTCTTATAAAAAAATAATGTTACTAATGTTGAATCAATGGTTGATAATGTCGCTCATTAGAACTTTAGAAAATTGGGTGAAGAATTTCACAAATTATAAAATGTTTTTGAGTTCTAAAAATATTGCTAGTACTATGATTCTAGTCATAAAAACACAAGGATAATGATTTAAAATGAACAAGGAATATAAATTTTGTATAGCCTATCTCATATAATTAATCAACATGTCCCTAAAATGGCTAGTTGTTCTCAATCTTTGTGGTATGCCCAAAGTCAATAAGGAAATCCAATTTATCCTTCCACAACTGTGACCTCTAGTCCAACATTAACTAATCAAAATGTTAGTACAAAAATACAACCTAATACCATAGTTGTTTCCACTGATAATCCCTCTATCTTTGTTCATTAAAATCTTGTATGTCCTCACGAACATACAATTCAATTGTCCTCCAAAAATATATACGCCTCCACTATATTCACCTCCATCTCAAAAGAAAATTAATGATATTGTCCTTAACCAACTCTTGTAAAGTGTTTCATCCTTTCAACAAAAAAATGCTACATTGAATCAAAATCAAAAGTTCCAACTATCACAATATGTCAAAAGAAACCCCTTATCCTTGGAGATATTTAGAACACAAATGACACAATGTGTAGAGCTTCCTAAATTTGAGAAATATGGTGGGAAAGGAGATCCTATTGTCTGTGTTTCTGCATACACAACCTTATGTATTTTCTTCATTTTTGAGGATAAACTCTTGGCTAAACTATTCCCTAGATCCTTGAAAGATACTGCCTTTGAATAGTTTTGTTCCTTATTGAATAATTCAATACTTTCATTTAGTGAACTTCTTGATACATTTCTTAATCATTTCTAAGTGCATATGGTTCCTAATACAATCTTAGGATATTTAATGAGATGTGCACTGTAAAATAGTGATGAAAAGTTCACGGAATTTATCTCCTATTATGAATTTCTTTACTTGCAATTCCAAATTAAGATTCTTTATTGTGATCTTCAATGAATTTTCATTGTAAAAATTAAAAAACAAGCTTCAAGATATGATTGGGATGATGAAATTTCCCTCCTTCACACAACATTGTACAACCCTTCATGATTACCAAAATTTGGTTAGTAGTCATGAAGTGAAAACTCCCTCTAATAATCATAAAAATAATGAATCTGTGTCTGAAACCAGCTTCATATCATTCAAGAAATCAAATAAGGTATTTGTACAACTAAATTCCCCTTAAACAAATCAACATGTTGATACCCAGGTGGCTTCTAGAAAGATAGAAAATCCATTTACATCTGGGGAGAAGAATAGACAATTTACCCCTCTACTTGATACCTTCATTTCAGCATGTTTCAAATCTTAAACATGAACTTAATCTCCTTACCTCCTATTAGATCCCATGATCCTACTTAGCCTTTACCTCCAAACTATAGAAAAAATTCCTTTTTCCATTTTCACTGATAAAATGAACACGATACAAAACATTGTAATAATTTTAAACATATTATGCAAGACCTCGTTGATTCTAATCACATTCAACTTGGAAGTTTTAATGATCAAGGTAATAAGTCTATAGCTCGTCCTAACTAAAATTTTCAAATCTTTACTAGTTCCTTGTTGAATCATAGCATCTCCTTTGTAAAAGCTACTAAAAATAAGAATGGTGTGATGAATTTTGTCATGAATAATAATGAGGAAAATCCTATGGTGTTAGAAATATAAAGAAGTGTACTCATATGATGTCATTGATGTCACCATGTTAGTTTGGTACCTTGAACCGGTGTGTAGAATAGGCTGACTAAATCTAGTATTTAATATAGTATTTCTAGTATTTTGGTCTACATAGTCTCTCCAATAATATTTGTGCTTTAAGGTTTTGAGAAAAGCCTTATTAGCACTAAAAGTGTGTATATAGTTTCTTGGATGGTCATATGATTGGATGATGCATTGGCATCAACTTTTGTTGTTGCATTTCATTATTAAGTTAATCATGTCTAACCTAATAATCAATTTTTAGATCTAGAAGAATTGCAGTTATATGTGAGATCTAAGTTTGGTCCCAACTGACATAATATTGAATGAGACGGTTGAATTTTTTTTGGAAAGGTGACAAGTTATATTTTTATAAATACATTTTGCATTCAATTAAGCCAACCTAATTGATGCATGCATATATATTAGGTATATACAAGCTGGTTTTTAGATGAAAAATATGATGATGAATTTGAGAAGAAATCATGTGATCGTCAATGTGTTGATAGGACAGTATGTGCAAGATCATCATGGAAAAAATGGGCACTTAAGTGGCAATAAAATTAAGAAAAATCAGAGTTAGGCAACTTGACATAAAAATTTGAATAGGTTATCTATATTATTTCAAAAATATGTAACAATAGAATTTTTAGAAAATTGAATGTAGTTTCTAAACTACTAGGTTTATTTAGAAAAAAATAAATCTATTTGGTGAAAATTTAAAATTTCAATGTTGTAGTAGTTAAATTTCAGGGAAAAAATAAGAAGTAGGTGTCTATCTTACCACCCTAGCCACAATGAAATGATAATATTTTAGATATAGCTAAAAGACTCATGTCCGGATGTGATGAATATTTTTTTGTTATTTTTTTCTAAGTAAATAATTAATTATGATTTTTTTATTACAAATTTTAAAAAATATAAAAACGCATACATCTAACCACCCTAGCTCGGTAAAAAATTCATGAAATTCAAGTGTTTTTAATCCTATAGTATGTGAAGCATATAATGTGACACATGTTTTAGATTCAAAAAATGTGATACTATTTGAAAGCTATAGATTTTTTTCAATCAAAGTATCAATCGAGACTTTAATCGTAATTCAAATAGAAAATGAATGATAATTATTTATTAAATTCAAAATAAAGCATAATTTATATTGGTGGAAAGCTGAGAATATCCTTTATAAACCCTTTTTGTTTCATCAGTTTTGGGTAAAACAAAAGTCGTCAGCCACATGGGTCATCATATCACTTACATGTGGCTAGCCCGTCATGATCCTGCACATACCCGGGAAAAGTATGTGAATAGAAGGGTGAAGCTTAGTCTTATATCTTGTGAAGGAATACTTTGAGCATCAAAGGAACTGAATCTTCACTTATGGTTTAGCTTCATCAGTTCAATTTTGGTGGTTAGCCATATTTGTTTGTATAATGGGTATGTGCACGATCATCATGGAAAAAATAGGCCCTTAAGTGGCAATAAAATTCAGAAAATCAGAGTTAGGAAAATTGACGTAAAAAATTGAATAACTTATCTATATTATTTCAAAAATATGTAACAATAGAATCTATAGAAAATTGAATGTAGTTTCTAAAATACTAGGTTTATTTTTTATTTTTAAAAAATCTATTTGGTGAAAATTTGAAATTTCATTGTAGTAGTACTTAAATTTTAGGGAAAAAATAAGAAGTAGGTGTCTGTCTGACCACCCTAACCACAATAAAATAATAATTATTTTTTATAAGATTTTTGATATAATTAGGGGACTCACCTCTCGATGTGATGCATATTTTTTTATAAATTTTTTTCCAAGTGAATAATTAATTATGAATTTTTTAGTACAACTTTTAAAAAATATAAAAAATCATATGTTTGACCACCTTAACTTGGTCAAAACTTCATGAAATTCAATTTTTGTTTGTAATTCTATAGTATGTGAAGCATAGAATGTGACACATGTTTTGGATTCAAAAAATGTGATATCATTTGAAAGGTATACATCTTTTTCAATTAGCCTATCAATCAATACTTTAGTCATAATTAAAATAGAAAATGAATAATAATTATTTATTAAATTCAAATTAAATCATAATTTAAATTGGTGGAAAGTTGAGAATCTCCTTTTAAAACCCTTCTTGTTCCATCAATTTTGGGAAAAAAAAAAGTCGTCAGCCACATAGGCCATCATATGACTTAGATATCGCCACTTTTTGGCCCATCATGATCCTGCACATACCTTATTTTTTGTAGGAAATGAGCCTCCTTGTCTAGAAAGTAAGTCCTTGTAAGTAGTTAGATTTTGTATTTGGTTGTGAGTCTCTTTGTAATAGTATTAAAATAACTATATATAGTGAGCTAATCCTCACTGTGGTTTTTCCCTCATTTACTTTTCCACGTAAAAATCTTGTGTCCTTGTGTTGTGGAATTTCATGTTCTATTCTTTCTCTTATCTGTTCTATGTTGTAATATAGTTAAGGGTGTGTGCCCAATAAGTTTTAGTGGATACTAATTGACTCCCACTCTCAGTATCTTGAATATTTAATAAATGGTATTAGAGATTTGGTTCCTCTGGTGAAGTCTACAAACTTGAGGGAGATCCCACAAAACTAAAAAAATGGATAAAGAAGAGCTCCAGACTACCCTTGAAGATCTTGACAAGTCTAAAATTGAAACTAGAGATCTAAAAGAAAAATTGATGAAGCAAATGAATGTATCCAAAAATTGAAAGAGAAATTAAAGAAATTCAAAGAAAGATACAAAGAAGTGAGTGAGCAACTTAAAAAATTAAATGAAGAGAATACCAGATTGAAGTTGAATATGGATGAAAAGAAGAGTGTTGAGGAGTGTCTGAAAATAGTGATACAAAGCAAGGCTAATGTTTGATCTAGGCTTGAACAGGAAGTGATGAATCGGAAATTAGAATTAGAGAAAGAAAAAAATTATGAAGATGATTTCAAGACAATCTCCACCAAGCTTCATGAATTAATAGTAGGACATAAAACTTCCAAAGACAACATTGGATTAGGGAATGAAGGTAGTGAAAAGATGTAGAACTCAGATCTAGTAAATAATTAGATCACTCAATCTAAAGGGAAGAAAAAAAGAAATCTAAGAAGTATACCACCTATCAGACAACCAAATGCACAAAGGTAATCATCATTCAATAGTGTTTGTTTTTCATGTAATAAATTTGGTCATAAGGAAACTAAGTGTAGGAGTGGGATAAATTAGTTTTTTGGTTCCTTCTCTGGATAATGTTAAACATGCAAGAAGATTAGACATAAATCTATCGAATGCAGATCTGAAGTAAGGATGGTTAGTAGAGTGATGATGAACAAGTTTAATCAATCTTTTGATGGCTATTTCTATACCTCTAACATGTTTAGTCATAAAGAAAATCAATGCAGAATAGGAATTAATGGAAATCAAACAAGACAGAGATATGTTATTTGCTACAATAGCAAAAACTTGGGATATATTTCAAAAGTGCACAAAAATAAAAAGGGAAAGAAGTCTACTACGGTGGAAAATGATGAATTAGTGAAAAATATTGAAAAAGAAGAGGTTAAATTGGAAATGAGAAAGATATAGAAGAAGAAAGAATAATCAGAGTTTTCTAATGCATCTGCACCCTCATCCGGTGTAGATGATTCCTCTAGAAATTAGACTTAGCATTGTCTTAGGGGGAGTTTTATCAAATAATCAAGTAAACCCCGAGAAATGTGCAGTGTCAAATGCTGACACATGGATATGCTGTAAGGAATCAATCACAAAGTTGTTGCAAAAGAAACTAGAATAAAAAGAGTTGGAATGTTATTTTGTGAAGTAAATTAGGGTTTCTCAGTAGAGTGGAAGGAATTTTTGTCATCTTTTTGTATTTAATGTGATTTATTATAAAATGGCAGTGTATAAAGAATATTCTTGAAAATTATTTTGATTGAAAAAAAAATTCAAAGGACTTGTAGAGTGAATTGGAGCTTTTCTTAGAATAATTCTGAAGGATTTTGGAGTAACTCTGAAGAGATCTATGTGGACATTCGAAAGAAAGCAGTGGAAGTTTCTCTCTTATAGTCACAAAGGAAGGTATTAAAAGAAATCTATGTTGAAATTGAAGAAGTTGAAACACTATAATGGAACCTTCTAATAGAGGATTGAGTGGAAATGCCCCTCTGAGGTTAAAGGGAGTTGAGCTCGATGAATTTGATCATCGTGAAATAAAGAAGATGGAATGTGGGTTAGAATCGAGTGACTTACAAAACTTATAAGCCCTAGGTTTGGATTTTTGGGGAGAATTCCCTTGGATTGCTAACAAAAATTTTGTTGTGTTCCTTTTGAGAAAATTCAAGGATGATGACATTTTATTAGATAAATATTATCCCATTATGATTGAAGCCATCAAAGTTGCTACCAGGTTATGCACTGTTGGAGACCTTCTCAGAAAGAATACTATAAGAATACAAGAAATTAGAGGAGCTAACAGGAGTTTACAAATATCCTCGGGCACTGTTGATTGATAATATTACTAATTCCTCAGTTAGGTATGTTACATATAACATTTCTTATATAATCTATTTCAAAAATTAAGACATCTCCACTTCTACCAATGTTGTGTTTTTGGCACATAAAATTGTAAAATATAATAAGCAGTTTGATGTTTGTGGATTAATTCTTGAAAATATTATTTAAAACATACAAATGCCATTGGTAGAATGATACCCTTTCCATTTTGGCTCTTTGCTTACATATCTAGTACTCTATTTTATGAACTCGCTACCTAGAAAGAAAGATGATCAGTGGGAATATGGGATTCCCATTGCAAGATAGATACATAAAGACACTTCGAAGGCCTAGAAAATCAATTAAGTGGATGTAAACAAAAATTATTATCCTTGCTGAAAGATATGAGCTCCAATGAAGTTATATCTAGTCGATTTGAGGAAGGTTCTTCCTCTGGAACAAAAGAATTGAAAGTTGTCACTAGTGATTCCCCTTTAGAATTGAAGAAAAGAAAAGCTATAACTGAAAAAATCATTGTTATTTTGGAAGAGAAGGAACAAGAGAATAATCTTGGCCTAGATCTAAATTGTTTTATCCTAATGGCATCTGGTCTATGTTAGTAAAATTGAAAATGAATAAAATTGGTGAGTTATGGAGTTTGGCCTCTCTTGTTGACATAATTAAGATCGATGATGCTCTAGTTAAGTATCTACTTCAAAAAGGTATTCATGTTTCAATTATTTATGATTCCTTGCCAAAAAAACTAGTTGAGATAGTTGAATAAATAATGGTGCTTCAAGGTTCAGAAGGATGCAAACTAGAAGCCTTAGTTGAAAAGAGATGTTCCAAAGCCAAGTAGAGGTTATTTGAAATTATGATGGAGATGAAGGAGGGCATAAAAGAAGTGTTGGATATTTAAAAACATTTCATCCAGTGGCCTACTGTAGTTGATAATTTCAGAAGCAAGGTTGAAGCCATTGACTCTGAGGCAAACAACATTGGAAAGAGGTTTGATATTTTTCAAGACAAAGAGGGAAATCAAAGACTGAGAGTTCGTGAATTACAAGATGAGTTGAGCATTATGTAGAGATAAAGGGATGGTGTAGTGAAGACCTTTTGGCTTCATAAGGAAATTGTTAAGGTCCTGTTAGACCCTTTTTTTGGAATAATCTATGATGCATAATATTTTTAAGAAACTGCTAATCTACAAATTGGTCATCCTCCTTCACATTGTTGGATCTATTGGAAATTGTATGCATAAGAATGGATTCTGCAGCACCTGAATGGAAGAAATTATATTGTGTTATCAAGGAAAGGTATAAGAAGATATTTCAGGTGACAAGTGTTATCCTTACTTGCAGGAACTTTGAATTATTGAAATATTTGAAGTTTTTAAATTTTGATGGCTAGAGGACTCTAGGAATTTTTGGATAAGTGGAATCTTTGCAATTTTGAATGTCACAATGTTTACACTTTTTTTGGAACCCTTTTTTGTTGATGTCAAAGGGGGAGAGATTGGGAGAGATTGGGAGATATTGGAGAGATTGAAGGAGAGTTTTTTAATTGAATTGTTTTGCACATGTTTCCATCAATGCCAAAGGGGATGATTATTAGAAATATAAATAATGTTAGTCTTATGTTGTCATTGATGTAACCATGTTGTTCTAGTACCTTGAACCGATGTGCAAACCATGCTTACTACATTTGGTATTCCTAGTATTTTTGTCTGGATAGTCTCTCCAATAATATTTGTGGTTTAAGTTTTGATGATGTTCATATGATTGGATGATGCATTTGGGTATGTGTAGGATCATGATCGTTTAAAAAGTGGCAATAGCTAGATGATATGATGGCCCATGTGGCTGACAAATTTTTTTTACCCAAAATTAATGAAATGAAAAGGGTTTTTAAAGGAGATTCTCAACTTTCCACCAATATAAATTGTGCTTTACTTTGAATTAAATAAATAATTATTATTCATTTTCTATTTGAATTATGACTAAAGTCATGATTGATAGGTTGCTTGGAAAAATCTATCTTTCAAAAGGTATCACGTTTTTTGAATCCAAAACATGTGTCACATTCTATATTTCACATACTATAGGATTAAAAAATAAATAATTGATTTTCATTAAGTTTTGACTAGGTTAAGGTGGTCAAACATACATGTTTTTATATTTTTTGAAATTTGTAATAAAAAAATCATAATTAATTATTTACTTGGAAACAAATTACAAAAGAATATGTATCACATCGGGACATGAGTCCACGACTTTTTATAAAATATTATAAAAAAATATTATCATTTTGTTGGGGTTAGGGTGGTAAGATAGACACCTACTTCTTATTTTTTCCCTGAAATTTAAGTACTATTACGTTGAAATTTCAAATTTTCACCAAATATATATATATTTTAAAAAAAACCTAGTAGTTTAGAAACTACATTCAATTTTCTACAAATTCTATTTTTACATATGTTTGAAATAATATAAATAACTTATTCAAAGTTGTACGTTAAGTTGCCTAACTTTGAATTTCTGAGTTTTATTGCCACTTAAGGGCTTGTTTTTTCCATGATTAGTTTAATCATGACCGACCTAATGATTAGTTTTTATCTCTACAGGAATTACAGTTATATGTGTGACCTAGCTTTGGTCCCAGCCAACATAATATTGCGTGATACAGTTGAATTATTTTTGGAAAGCTAACAAGTTATCCTTTTGTAAATATGTATTGCATTCAATTAGGCTGACCTAATTGATGCATGCAGATATATCAGGTATATATACAATTTGTCTTGTAGATGAAAAATATGACGAATAATGCGAGAGAAAAAGGCATGCGAGTGTGAATGTGTTAATAAAAAAATATGTGAATAGAAGGGTGAAGTTTAGTCTATTGTCATGTGAAAGAATACTTTGAGAATCAAAGGAACTAAATATGTACTTGTGGAGTAACTTCATCAATTTAATTCTAGTGGTTAGCCATATTTATTTCTATAATTTTTGTAGGAAATGAGCCTCCTTGTCTGGATAGTATATCCTTGTAAGAAGTGATATTTTGTATCTAGCAATGAGCCTCTTTGTAACCAGTATTGGAATAACTATATATAGTGAGCTAATCCTCATCGTGATTTTTCCCTCATTGGGTTTTGCACATAAAAAAATTGTGTCCTTGTGTTGTGGAATTTCATGTTTTGTTCTTGATCTTATATGTTCTATACATTGTAAAGTAATTAAAGGTGTTTGTCCAATAAGTTTCAGTGGATACTAATTCACTCCCCCTCTCAGTATCTTGAATATTTAACATATGTAATGTATGATTGGAATCATTGAAGTGCAGCCTCATAAGGGCCTACCAAATATTTCCCTTAACATTATTTTCTCATAAAATGACATACTTAAACATGCACTTGATTGTCCTCTTTACATAGCTAGAATAATCAATAAAAATCCCACTGATGGGATATTAATGGATCCTATATATGTATAGAATGTGATAAAAAAATAATAGATCAAAACTCATAATTCTTTTTCTAGCCCTACAATAGGTTCGTTAACTCTTTCTTTACAAGTTGAACCAAAAAAATTGAATGTCTCATTCTCTATCATCCTAATGTCAACCCAACTTCATGTAAAGCTATGCTACCCAATTCTTCACTCTATGAATACCATTCATTTTTAGATCATGGGTGATCTCACAATACTAGATTATTTGTTCTGGCCAAACTAGACACTGAACTGGTTTTTTCTATCTAATTATTCACTTTCGGGAACATATAGTGGCTAAACCATGAGGAATTTGAAGCTAATACGAACTAGTGATTTGTGTAATTTTGTTTGTAGATTCTAAATATAATTTTTTCAAAAAATTTGGAATAAAATTTCACTTCTTTTCACATCTCCTTGAAAAACTAGTTTTTTTAATAAACACCATTTTTTAGGAGTGATGCTTACCATATACAACATAGCCTTTTTTTCTGTGAAGGATACAATTATATTTTTTTTGAATTTCTATTTGTAACTATGATATATAGTCATTTCATTTGGTTTCATATTGTTTTATTGAATATTTTTTCCTTAATCAAGTTTTGAAGTCAAACCAATTACAATTCAAGCATAGGCAGACTATATACAGCTTAAATTTTTTTGTATGTATCCAAGTTCAATTTTAACTTTTTTTTTGGACAATGGATTTAAATATATAGTGAACTAATATTTTTCAATTTTTTTTTTTGATAATCTACTATTTTTCCACATGTGCAAAATAGAGAGCTTGGTTTTTAGAGAAAATCCTACATTCACAAAAAATAAAAAATAAATATAATAAGTAAATAAAATATATTTAGATGTATACTTTTTGGGAAGCTTATAATGAGAAATACATACTCACAAAAATAAATTTTGAAATAAATTCATTTGATCCCCCAAAAGGTAAATCAAAAGTGGTTTTTTATCAAAATTTTGATAGGTGTAAAGGAGACTCCATTATAGGTATGGTTTAAAACTAGCAGGGTTTTATCCAAGGGGTTTCTATCTAAGGTGGTTTGATCAAATCCTCTTCAATTGGAATCCTTCAAATGGAAATTTTTAAGGCTGAAATCATTATATTTTCTAAAAGTATGCGATTTAAAAAGAAATCATAATCTCCCAAAAATTGTAAACTAACTTTGTGGGATCACCTGCATAAATGCTTAAGGTTTCAATGTGGGAAAGATATCTTTACTATGAACCAAATAAAATTTAATCCTATTTATTCCCATGGTAATTTTTCATTGTATTTACTTTGGACTAAACCTATGGAACCTATAGGCTTCATGGGGATTTTTTAAAAATCTTCCCAAAATTTTAAAGCAAAGTGCATAACACAATTAACCCTTAGCAGTATTCCTCAACCCATAATTGTTACACCCATCCTTGATGAAACCATGATCAAGAGAAAAAATCCCTTCCAAGTGAAGTGAAGGAAAATGTATCCCTTTTATATTTTCACACCTATTTGGGCCCTCCTTTCTAAAAGTGAGCTTCTTTATGCCTTATTTTGTCCTATTTTTGCATCCACAAGCCTTAATTAATCCATATTTCTGGGGATAATCACAACACACATCTAATAACCAATCATAATTTAATTATTTAGGTTTGTATTGCCCATATTTAGTGATCTGTGACTCATATGCCACATTGCCAATATGGGTCCCCCCTAAGTTTCGAGGCCTAAACAAGAATTTATCATAAAACTAAACATTTGTTTAAATTTGTATCTAAAGCCTAAGTTGTTGAGACTCGTACACCCCAAATATAATATGAGTCTTTCTTAGCTTGGACCTAATGTTGAATTCAATTCTTGGAAGGATTTTATTCTCCTATATTTGATGACAGCTTTTAGTGTTGTAATGTTTGGAAATTTGGCATAAACAAGTATAAATACAAGGTTATTTCATATATTTTCTCCTAGCAATTTAAGTGGTATTATGATCATTCAAGATAATTCAAGAGTGAATACTAAGAATTTTGGAGCATTATTCAAGATTAAAGGATCATGTCAAAGTCATCATGCATCATGTTTGTTTTTGAGCTAACATTTGTGATGTAGGTTCTTAAGATTCAACCAATAATTCAAGTCAAGATCTATATTTATTTTAGCCATTTCATACAAGATTGCAACCTTTATTACAAGTTTTTGGTGAGTTTCAACATAGATTCATTCATCATTACTTCATTTTATTTATTTTCATTTCAAATTTTAATTACCAAAAGGGGGTTTCACCAAGGCAGACCCCTATCCAAAAAAAAACAAAAAATTTCCCTTTCTTTGATGTGTGATTTATAGGTCTATGTTGAATATCCATTGAAGAGAAATATTGGAGAAACTTTCTCAAGTTGTCAAAGTTGGCATCTACATTACAAGATCATGAAAAGTCACCTACAAGTTGAAATTCAATGTTTTAGGCTTTAAGATTTGACAGGACAGAAGCTACAAGAGAACACTAGAGGATTTAAAAAATTTTGGATGAACACAGAGACTGGGGATAAATCACCACTTGTGGCATATGAGTCCCAATATACCAAGTTTTAAAAAATTTCTGTAGATCATGGTTTAGAATTTCTAGATATTGATTTTGGCTTGAAACCCTAAACTGGGACTAAATTTATGTTATTTTTGTATGAGTCCTAGTGTGAGTTTAAATTTATTTTTTTGAGAGTTCAAACCTTGTTTCAAGCTTCTTAAATTTTATAGGTGCCTGTCTAGCCTTTCTCAGTTAATTTTTTTTATTTAAAGTTTCATATCTTAGATTGCATAGTTAAGTTTATATATCATTCCATTTCTTTCATTCCAAGCCATTTCTTGGTGGTTAAACCCTTATTTTATTTAATCACACCATTGTGACACCTTATTGTAGATCCATTTCCTTAATTTCTATCCATAAATTGAGATCTCTAAGGATGCTTTGAATGAAACTTGAAGGAAATCTTTGGAGGAACCCTAATCCCCCTTAAGTTATATCTCCCAAACATAGAGCACCACTATTTTATGTTTCATTTTGGTGAAATAAAGTGAAATATTCATTCATAGTTCCATCTCTCCTAGGTTTGGAAAAACCTAATTTATATTCTTTATTTTGGTGAACCTAGCCTTTAGAATACCTTATTTCAGATTCGGATTACATCATAGTCCTAGCTCTAGCTTACATTAACTCTGAATTAGATCTTGCATTAATTAACTTGTATCTAGGGTTTCAAAATATTTTATTAGTGAAACTTCATAAAGGTTTCAATCTTGCATCTTTCATAATTGAAATTCACTTTAAATTTGTAATTGCACTTAGTTTAGACATCATTCAAACAAAAAAACCTAAAATTCACTTAGAATTTTCTAAAATCAGTGCAAAAACCATAATCTTGGATGCATACACTCCTCTAGGTAAATTAGTCCCACCATAATTTGTTTTACCTAAATTATAGGTATTCTATGAGGATTGTTTTGTAGCATTTCAATCCTTGAAAAACCCTAACTAAGACTCATACACCCCTCTGGGTGATTTAGTCCAATGTCAGATCTTAGACTACATTTTCTAGCATTAAAAAACTTATTTTTATGCTTCTGTTTGTTTTTGTTGGATTTTTTTTGGCTTATAGGGTTTGTATTTCATTAATTTCATTCCATCTTGTTTAATTTGAATTCATTTTGATTTCATTTGTAAACATAAGAATCAAAATTAAAGAATATCATTTATCTTATGTTCATTGCATTTATCTTGCATTCATTAATTATCCTTCGCATGAGCTTTACTACTTGGTGTCCTATTGCTAATACTATATATTTAGATGAATTTTGAGACTAAATTCATCCCATGATATCACAATAATCATGGATCTTGGGTTATCTAACTCTTTCACTCCTAGTGTTCACACTATTTCACTAGGTATGGACCATTCCCTTAATAACTCATTACCTTCATCTAGCATCATAAGTGTTGAAACAATGGTTTCTAGTTTTTCACAAGAAATCATAATCCAAATCCATGAAGACTTAGGAAACCTAATAAATCAAATAAGTACTAAAAAATTTTTAACAACTACTATCCCTACCATAGATAACATACATCACATGATTGGAAGTTTAGGAGTTGAACTTGTGTGTAACCTAGCTCATATTTTCTGAAAAACATGTTACCTCAACAACTAGTTATGCTCTACCTTCAAACAATGTCCAAAGTCAAGGAGGAAACTAAATTCCTCCTCCCATAATCATTTCCTATATTCCTACCTATACCTACCCTCAAGTTACAACAACAATGCAACCTACTAGTAATTTAATTCCTACCTTGGTTATTTCTACTAGCATCCCTAGTACCCTTTTGGCATCGCATGTCATATCTCCTACCACTTTAACTCCCATAATAATTCCTTTCACTTCCCCCTCAAAAACCTATACACCTCCACCTTATTCACCTCCATCTCAAAATACAATCAATGACACAATTCTTAACTAAATTTTACAACAAAAAATCATCCCTTCAAAAGAAAATTTCCACCATAAATGCAGATCAAAATGGCCAACCTCCATACTATGTCAAAATAAATATCTTATCCTTGGAGATATTGAGAAAGATGATACCACAAGGTATAGAGATTCTTAGATTAGAGAAAAATGGAGGAAAAGGAGATATTTATAACCATGTTTCCACTTATATTGCCTTATGTAGTGATTTTGTCCTTGAGGATAAGTTGTTGGCTAAGATTTTGCATATGTCCTTGAAATTTACCACTTTAGAATAGTTTTCCTCATTATACCAAATAACTCAATTCATTCATTCAATGAAATTTTTGAGGCCTTTATAAACCACTTCCAAGTATACATGACTCCTAAGATAACCCTAGCCATTTTGATGAGATGTAATCAAAAATATGATGAAAGGTTTATTGACTTTATTTCACACTACAAAATGATTTATTCCTAAATTGATGTAAATATTATTGATCCACACCTTCAACAAGTGTTCATTTAGAACTTGCAAACTAAGATAAAAGATCAAATTGGCATGATGAAGTTTCCTTCCTTTGTACACTTTTGTACTACCCTTCATTATTATCAAAACTTATTTAGTAGTTGTAAAATAGAATCCACCTCTAGCTATCCTAAATTTTTTGAATCCATAAATCAAACAATTATCAATCTTTTAGGAAATAGAACAAAGTTTTTGTTCAATGAAATTGCACTCAACCAACTCAACACGTCGATACCAAACTGGCTGCTCTAAAGAATACAACTCCTTTCACATTTAGGGATTGTTGTGCAGTTTTTGCACACACACCCCACTTAAGTAGGGACCCTTGTTTTTTCTGGAATTTTGCTTGCTTGACCCGAGCTTTAAAGCTCATCTTGCCAGTTGGAGCAGCACATTTGTGAATTATGTTGAAAATCTTAAGATCTAAGTAAATTTCAGAGTTTTTACCATTTTTGGGAAAATCTGCCCTGTCTAGATTTTCCTAGTTTTCTTTCAGAATTTGGAGGTAGTCATCTTTTGACAGAAATCTAGGGAAATCCATCATGTCTAGATTTCTCCAAAGTCCGTTGCCCTGTCAGATTTCTGGATTTTGGTCTTGGCTATCTTGTCGATCGCATTAATGGCGATTACATGACCCCCTTTTGGGGCATTGATATATTAAATTTTGGGGAGTAATTGGCCATTTGAGTTTGTTTGTTTTCTTTTCATTTGTGTTTGAGTGCCGGAGCTAAGGGTGTGTTGCTAGATTGTGCATTTTAGATTTATTTCAAGTGTTGCATTTGAATTTTGTGAGTGTTGCTCTTGTCCTACTCGTGTTTGTGGGTTTCTTGTTGGCATTGCCGGTTCCAGTTATTTCATTCTCATGGTAGGTGGATATGCATCTTTCCTCTATTGTTCTTCAATTAATTTTCTTTGTTTTCTTTCTAGTCCTTCATTGCTTCGTCATTTTCCTGTGTGTATGCGCCATGGCGAAGGTTTTTGGGTTTTTAATGCTTTGCTAGTCCACCCAATCGATCACTAAACATTTGTCTTGGTATCATATTTTATTATTATTTTCGGTGCTTGCTTGTGTTTGTCCTAAAATTCTATTTCGTTCATAGGAAAGTCATGCCTGGTTTTTTCCATGCTCCCATAGCGAAAAAATTAGGGTTTCTAACTTAGGGCATAGCCAATCCCTCTCAAATTGCTGAGAGGCACAATTCATATTTTGATCTATTGGGATACGTGGTTAGGTCATTGTCAAGGTGCAAACCCTAGGTCCATGGTTGTTTGATTCATTTTGCTGAAAATGAGTTCAGGTTTTTGATGTCTCTATGGAATTCCACCTAGTCCAGATTTCCCCGGCTTTTCTTCTTCCTTATTTTTGCCACTTAAACTGGATTTTTTTCTACCTTACAAAAATCTGCTTCGTCCAGATTTTCTCGGTATCTGTGGTTGGGTAATTTTTTCGGATTCATGCTTTGATGGTAATTTATCATTTTTTTGCTAAAATCCGCTTTCACCGGATTTTCTCGGATGTTCTATGTCTCATCCTTTTTCTCGGGTTGATTATAACTATTGTTGTTCTCACTAAAATTCATCTTGGTCAGATTCTTCTGAATTTTTGGGAAGTGATGAGTTCAAGGATTATGTGAGAAGTTTTCTTATTGGTACTATATTTAAATAATAAAATGCGCTTATGCTAAGTATCTTCAAGGTTATTCCTTTATTAAATTGATGGATTGAGATGCTATTTTTGGGGTTTATATGTTTACCTCGCTTGATTATGCCTGGTCCAGATTTCTTCACAGTTCCTCTCTAGTCTAGAATCCGCAAGCTGAGCTAAATCTTGGACTTTGGTGATATGGATTTCTTAACTTTTTTTGCTTCTCTTGGACCTCATTTTGGTCATTTTATTTGATTGCAGGCGGGATAAGGACAAGATGTTGTTGGTCAACGCTAAGCGAAGGAAATAGATCCAAGTGTAGAGAGTTCTGCTATCTCTAATGTAGAGAAGGTGAAGTTGGACATAAAAAGAAATATTCCCGAAAGTAAGATGACTTCTATTTGGTCAGGGATCACTGATACCAATTTGGCTATGTGGGACTATGAGGAATTCAAAGCTGAATTGGTAGCACAAAACCTTCCTTTTTTGGCCAGAAGAACTGTGGAATCTAGAGTGGCACATTTAGTAGGTTTTCCCTCGATGGTGTAGTGCTATGATTTGATGCTTGAGTGTGCCAAAAATTATGATAGAGGGATACAAAGGATAATTGGTCCTCAAGGAAGGATTGTGGTAGGTTTTATTCCTGTGTGTATTGCAAGAACTTTTGATATGCCTGACAGGTCACATGTGGTGGGTTTCGATATAAACATGACAAGGAAATACTAGGAGGAAAATATGGTCAACTCCTAGTAGGTAATCAACTCTTGGTTGGAGAATCCCAAGTCTCATTTCTCCAAATTTCCAAAGTAGCTATTCACGCTCAATTTAGAAAGGGAGTATTACAACGTAATCACCCTTCTCAGTAGATTGGTAAGATTGAAGAGTGCAGGGGTATTTGAGAGCTAGAAGTTTAATTTTATTGCTCGGATGGAGCAAGGAATTGATTATCACTCGGGAGGTGCCATAAGTGCAGTGATCCACGAGAATTTATGCAGTGTCTTGCAAACCATGATCTTCACCATGACCTCCTACTTAGTGTATGCATTGGAAAGGTTTCACCCATATAAGAGGTTGAGCACTAGAGGTACTTTTGGACAAGATGCAATATATGAGGTATATCCATAATTGCACCTAACTAGAGGAATCTATAAAATTGAAAATGATGCTTTCATAATGTATATCACCAGATTGCTCCAAGGTGCAGAGGATGTGAGAATTTTTGACAAAGCTATAGAATTGATAAAGAGATATGGGGCAGGGTTTATCCAATTTCCCAATTTCTCTTACATTAGAATTGATGGTTTTCAAAAGGCTCCTTACAAACTCCCGAGGTACCCTACTGATCATCTTATATTGTTGGAGGTCACTAGGAAGATTTGATATTTCAGCATAGTTGTAAAAGGAGATAAACATAAAATAGGTTGTGGGAATTATTTTCCCTAGAAGATAGGAATGGGTGAGGTTTGTCCTTCTACTGAGTCTTCTCCTGCTTCTGAAGAGGAGATGAGTATTTTTGGTCTCTCTTTCCATTCCAAGAGAGAAAGGTTTGACATCACTAGTGAGGCACAAACGAAAGCTAGTAGGGATTACCATCATAAGGTCAACATTGAGGATTATTGGGTTAACCTTGCTGATGAATTTGAGGTCAGGAAGAAGAAATACTGTAGGTTGCCAATGGAATTGGTAAGGTTATAAAATGTGAAGGTCATCCCAAACTAGGGGGAAGAGGATGTAAATTTAATCCATGGTCATGTCTTTGAATCTGCGAAGGACAAACCAGTTGGAGAAATCGACTAGTTAGAGGAGGAGAAAATATAACTAGATCAAATCATGGTTCCAGCGATCAAGTACACCAAAATGTGGTTGAAACACAAGATGCTAGAGTTGGAGAGTGAGGGTGTCCAATGTAATTATGATCTGATGGGGGACTTTGAGTCTCATTTTGCTTTCAAGGAATCACACAAATAGGATCCTTTGGGTAAGACAATGGTGGATTCCCCTTTTAAAATTAAAGTTAGAGATGTTCAAACTGAGAAGGCATCCAAAGTAGGTAAACAGAGGAAACCTATTGCCAAGAAGAGAAGGCATGTCTCAAGGAAAGAGGCTGAGAAGGAAAAAGAATAGAAAGAGGAGGTAGATGTTACCCCTCCATTGACTAAAAGGAGAAGGCTTGCGAAGCTGCCACAGAAACTAGAGGAGGCTCCTAAAACTAATAAGGGTTTTGAACCACCAGTGGTAGAAGTATAGAGTTTAGGGGAAAGGAAACAAGTATATATGAGGAGGTCAAGGAATCCTTCACCAAAGGATGTTGCTATAAAGGAGGATGTTCTTGTGACTGCATCTATTGTTGAACAAGAAAGTATTTCCATTCCTTAGGATACTCATATTATACAAGAAGAGCCAAGGAAGGATGAAGATCGTAAGGACTTGGGTGAGGAATAATTTCAGGAAGGATACCTTTATAGTGTGGTGGCATAAATTGATAAAGTGGTCCAGTCCCCTTTGGTGGTCTGTACAGATTCACCTATGAAAGAGAAATTGAGTAAATATCCTCAATAGGAGGAGATACCGGCAAAGATCCCTTCACTAGTGCAGGTTGTTGTAGAGGAAGAGGTTGCAAGAAAAGGAGAATCCAATAATGGATATCACTAATGTGCCAAGTGTTGATATGGATGCCCATAATGACTATCAGGAGCAAGATACAATGCCAACTGAGTCTACTATTCCAAGTTGGCTGAAGAAATAATTGAAAAGTAAATTGGTAATAGTAGAATATGCTCCTCCTAATTGGGATGACTTAATGGCCAATGTTGAAAAGGGAAATATTTAGAAGAAGGCTAGAGTTGTGTCTCGAATTGAGAGAGATGGGTTAGGCAATAGAGTGGCTCACATTGCCACCCCTGCTTAGGATAAAGATAGAGATGTTGTAACTACCAAGGATTATCATGTGCAAAATATTGACTTAGGAAATGCATCTATGGAACAAGAAATTGAAGAGGATGAAGGCTCCAGTGCTATAATTGTGGGTAGATTGAAGAAGGTTGTACAAACTAGGCATGAGTTGGAGAAAGAGAATGAGAAATTGAAGAATCATTTTTAGGAGTTCATGAAACCCTTGTAGTCCATTGGCTATTCCTCCTCTACTATAGGTTTCTTGCCTTAGGAAACAATCTCCGAGCTTGAGAAAATGAATGGCACTACACTTGCCATAGTTTCTTGGCTGCAAGGGGTTCAAACTAAAGGAGATACTTCCATTAAAGACATCTTGTCGACTAGAGGGGATTCCATGAGGTCAGTGGACTGGTTGAAGACTCTGCTGGCTCAAGACAAGGAGGATACTGATCTTCTAATACAGAAAACCAGAGCGATCATGGAGTTCACTCAAGAGAAGTAGGTAAAGAATGGGATTCTTCATTTCTCAAGGTTTTATGAACCTTGGGAATCGTTCAAAATCTTGCAAATGATGCAAAGGGCCTTGAAAAATATTCACAAACAAGGAAAGAAGATTGAGGACACTTTGACTAGTATTCATGATAAGTGTGTCTCATTCTTTGAAATTATGATAGGAAGGAAGAAGTTCTCTCCAAAGAATCTTAATCTGGAGCAACTTAAAAAATGGTGGAGAGATGTTTATTCTTCAATTGGTGAGGAACCAATTATTCAACATCAGCTAGATGATGTTGCAACCTATATTGTAGTCATTGATAGATACTTAACTAATAGGGTTGATTGGGATGGTATAGTGAGGCAATCAAGGGATGATATCAAGTCTATTGAAATAAGAGTTAGGGTTTTGCCTGTGCCACCTATTGCTGAGTTGGATAGGGTATTATTGGTTGTGCATGTTGAAGAAGATCAAGCTAAGGACAAGGATGGTAAGTAGTTATTTAAGACTACATAGAGATTTTTACTTCCCATTACTCATATGCATTGGGATGACCATTTGGTGCCTAGGCTGAATTGGATGAAATTGGGGCTAATTGCACATTTCATATTATATTCGAATGTCTTTTGGGGCTGACCTCTTGCAGGTTGGGTTTTATTGTAAATTCTTATTTTTGGGTTGACCTATATTACAGATTCTCTATAAAGTAGGCATGTTTCCTCATTTGAAGAGGATAGATAGGTGATACATGATATTCATAGAGAGGTAGAATAGAGATTTTGTAGTTGAGAAAATTAGGGTTTATTTTCAAGCAAGTGTTGTAACATAAAGCTGGAATTGTTGTCATTTTGGATGACTTAATATAAAAAAGGATATTGTGATTTGGTATCTATCTTGTGGAGCTTCATCAGGCATGGTTCTTGTTGTTCTATCTTTAATAATTTCTTATAGTTTCATAGTTAAATAGTTTGGTGATGCTTAAGTTTTCATGTTTGGAGTGTTTACAACAATCTCTAGTCTATACTTTTTGCAGTTAGCTGATTGTTAGCTGCTTCACAAAGTTAGCCTAGACTTAAAATTGTGCTTAGTTCAATTATAAGGGTTTGTTCATGATTGCCTAAATGGATGTTTTTTATTTGAAAATATTTAGATACCTTAGAAGATTGCACTATTTCTGTGAAATTGCAGATTTATCTAGATCAAGCAGGAAATAGTTTATGAGAGATTGGTTCATTTGAGCATATCATCTTTAGTATTGTTAATCTTAGGGTTAGAAGTAGTCTTAGAATTATTTCTGAAACTTTCATCTTCTTCTATTTCTTTATTATCTGGGTTCAATTAAAGATTCAAGTATCAAATCATTGTTCAGATCTGATAAATTAAAAATCCAGTATTTTCTTGTAGTAAGGTCCCTTTGTGATTACCAGCATTTTTTACATTATCTCTGATTTTTTTTGTTGCATTGTCAAGACCTAACATTAGAGACCTTGGGGTTATCTCTTGTCTGATAGAGGTTTACCTTTCAAGAGAGATAGGATATCATATTTTGTCTAAGTTGTTGCTCTATAGAAAACACCATCAATAGATTGGCACTAGAAGGAGGGCCTTGAATAAGCAATCTGGAGCATTTCCTAAACGCCATCTCTCCTAAGAGGCTTAGAAGAAGAACTAGATCTACTCGAGGAGAAGAAGAATTAAAAAAATTAAAATCCTCTACTAGGTCAAGAAGGACCAGAGGAGGGGAAGAATCATCATCCTCCCACCCACTTCCATCATCTCCATCATCTTCATCCTCATCTGACTCTAAGGGAATTCATATCCCATAGCCACAACCAGTCATAAATCAGCCATTCCCACATCCACCCCCACCAATGGAATTCCTTTCTAATAATCCATCCCCATTAATCTTTAATAATTACAATGTCATGCCCAAGAACCCTGAGCATTTTTGTTGTAAGTTTCATACTCATGATCCCAATAGAACAACAGAGGAGCATATTAGGATTTTCCAAATGTGCTTGAGGGATAGAGGAATTAATGATGAGGATATTGCATGCAGGATTTTCCCTTATTCCATAGGAGAAGAGTCCTTTTATTAGTACAATCACTTACCTGCTGCTTCTATCCATAATTGGACTGAATTAGAAACTACATTTTTGCAAAATTTTAAGATTCCCATCAGTGCTAATGAGCTCTACTTGCAATTTAATGGAGTTAAAAGAGAGATTAATGATCCCATAGGATCATTCAATGATAGGTTCCATTGAGAATACACTAAACTCAAGGAACCTTATGCTGGAAATGAGAATATTTCTTTGGAATTTACCTTGAAGCCTTAGATAGCCTTACAACCACTTCCATTAAACAAAGGACTAATCCTCTAAACACTTTGCTCACTGCATATGTAGATGTTGTAAAGGTCAGCACGGAATTGAGGCAACACTTATCAAGACCTTTACCATCCTTAGGACGTTCTGCTCACCCTAGAAAAATCCAAGCCCTTAACCAGGCTTTGACCAGTCATCCTCCCATAATGAATCCCATACCTTCATCGCCTTTGGTTCCTCATCTAGGTCCACCTTTAAATCAAGCTCAACCTATGACCTCTTATCCTCAACAAAGAGATAATCAACCCCTTCATTAGAAACTATCTAGTTTTCCCACATATTTGCATAATTCAAAGGTTTTGAATTGGGCTATTGGTTTTGGAGGCATGCCCAGATACTCTTCTGGTAGTGTTAATCTAGAACCACCTAATATTCTAGATAAGGAGAGACTCGACAAGTTATTTGAACAAGTGAAAAGATTGAATACGGAAGTAACCTATTTGAGAAATTAGAATAGCTAGCTTCAGGCTGCTCAGAAGAACATGCAATCTAACTATGGCAGGGAGAACATAAACTTTGAAAGATGGTAGTATTTTTATAGAAATAAAAACTATGATAGAGGAAAGGTTCTGGTCACAAATTTGATAGAAATCAAAAAGGTGGATAGGGATTTGACAGAGGGCAACCACCTAGGCATAATAGGTCATGCAATACTTGACCTAATAATGGAAGGATTCCTACTCCATTGGATCAACCTTCTATTAAGGAGAAGCCTCTAAATGGTGTATACTTGGTAGAGGTAGCTTTGTCTGGTTGGTGTAGATTCCATAAGACAAGTAAACACTTTGAGTTAGACTATACTGAATCTCAGATTGTGCCTTCTATTTTTCAGTATGAAGTGGAGAATAATTCTAGTGGTCATGAATTTGTGCCTTCAAATCCCTATGGTTCTCCAGTACTGGTACTCAACCATGCCCCATTCCCCAAAGGTGAAGAAAATGAACCAGAAGAAGAATCCAATAACCAAGAGGATGAGGCAGAGTAGGTGCTAAATGAAGATGAGATTTTTGAATTTTTTAACGAAGAAATTGAGAATGATAATGGCCCCTTGGATGGGGATGAAGTTAGCATTGAAGAAGTTCAGATGTTTCAACAACCAACAAAGAAATATAATTTGAGAAATATTTTCAATAGGAGTCCATAGGTTGGAGGTCCTTTCACTACTTCTATTCCTCCTAACAATTTTAATACTCGACCAGATCCAAAAGCTAGTAATAATCAACCTTATCCTCACATGCCGACATAGTGCTTGTTAAAGGGAAACAATGCCGAAGTGTTTAAAGATAGGCAGGTCAGTGGCTACAAGGAAGCCCATGCTGACCTAAATGTGGAGCAATTAGGCGAATATGTGACTGGGTAATTCAAGAAAGTAAAGGTAAGTCTTTCTGATTTTGAGTTATTAAGAGTTCTTTCTATTAGGGATGTAGTTTTTGGGTCATTTAGTTCAAATATAGCACCCCAAGGGGTAACTTCCAATGAGGCTATTACTTGGTATTCTAATTCCCAGGCACTTAGAAGTCAGGTCCCACCTATGGACAAAGGGAGAGATAAAGATAAAGGTGAAGTTGCACAAGTTGACACTCATTTGAGTTTGTTTCAAGGAAAGACATAAACCCCTCCTTTCCTAATTTCCATTCGTATCTTCGAAAAGAAGTTGCATAATTGTCTTCTAGACTCAGTAGCCTCTACAAATGTTATGCATTTTTGTATTTGAAAAGAATTGGAGATTACCCCTATAGCTTCTCAAAATAAATTTACTCAATTGGACAAAACAGAGGTAAGTGTAGTTGGAGAATTGAATATGATCCCTATGGAGCTTGCATCAGATCCTAGGGTGAAACAAGTGATTAATATCTAGGTTTTTGACATTCCTAATACTTAAGGTTTAATTCTAGGAAGGGATTTCACTAAGGAATTGAATGGGTATACATCTACACACCATTCTCACATGTGGTTACCATGGAAAGAAGTTCTAAACCAGATACGAATTGAAAGGGAGCCCTAAATGAAGTATGTAATCATTGAATATCAAAATATTTTGAATGAGTTGCTGGTGTCCGAAATTTGCATGGGGAATTATGTGTTAGTGGAATTAGTCACAAAGGATGAGGAGGTTTTCATGCTACAGGATTCTTCAGATGAACACATCCTAGAGAGTAGTAGTTCTAGAATATTGATTGAGCAAGGGGATAATATGGTGTACCGTGAGGACAAGCAACTTAGTCTATTGGATAACTTTCAAGAGTTCATCCAAAAATGTATGGAAGATCAAATATAGTTGAAAGGAAGTATGACCTTTGAAGAACTATTGCTTCCCAGTTGGTGTAGGATCCATGATGTGCCTCATTCCAAGCAGGAATGTGGCTTGTGTCAAACTACAATCCCACAGATACAAAAATGCATTGATCTAGGTCCAACTGTTGCACTCAGTATACACGAAAGATTAAATGATGACAGGGGGAAGAGCCCAATGCCTCCTAAAAATTCCCCTATCTTCAACAAAGAGCAGGATAAATTAAAACCAAGAGAACGTGATGGCTGTTGGACATTAAAATTTGATAGATCAAAATCTAACCAGGGTGCTGGAGTAGGATTTGAATTATTTAGTCCTAGAGGTAAGAATTACTTTGCTGCTCATAGACTCCACTTATAATGCACCAATAATGTTTTTGAATATGAAGCTTTGATCCATGGCTTGTTAATGGAATCAAGGAAGAAATTTAAAATGTTACAAGTTTTTCGGGACTCTGAATTAGTAATCAAACAAGTAAGGAAACAATTCATGTGGTGATAAGAGAATGACCAATTATAGACATAGAGTGTGGGATCTTATTGAGGGGTTTGATGCTTCCAACATGTTAGAACTGAAATTTTCCACAACAATTCCTAGGATTTTCGTATAATTTTTCATGAAAATCCATCAAAACCTTAAGATATTTTATTTACTCATGCCTTACATTTTCATTATCTTTCCCATAAAAGTCATTAACCGCCTTCTACACTTTTCCCCAATTTATTTTCTTATATTTCATTACCTTCTCATGGAAAATTTAGCTTTACCGCCATTTAAAAGGGCAAAAAATAACTTATCACCCTTACCGCCCCTTTAATTTTTACTATATAACTCTTTACCATGGCCTCCCACAAAGGGGCTCGTGGAATAGTGGTGGCGGTTATAGACTGTCACTGTAGTACCGCCGACGGTCAAGTCTGAAACCACAATGACTGCGTTAAATAGTCATCGAAGGCAAGCAGTCAGTGGGAGTGGATAAGAAGTCTACATAAAATGTCTACCACGCCACCATGCTTGGTAAAACCATAGACCGCGGTGGCCGTGGTGAACAGGTAGTGGTTAGCAAAATAGTCAACAACGACGATGTGGTAAGCGGTTAGCGGTTACCACTATAATGCACATAGTTAATACGAAGACCGTGGTAAAGTGGTAGGCAAGGAGGGAAGTGGCTAATGGTTACTGCCATCCTATAGGAGAAAATTCAAAGCTTGCTGTAGCGCAGTAAGCGACGATGGAGACTGCGATGGTTAGTGTGGGGTTGGGTACCGCCATACCATGGGAGAAAAGTCAAAGCCCGCGGTAGAGTGGTAAATACAAAGGAAAGCTCGCAGTAGTATTTTAAGTAAATTATAAGGAGCGGATAAAAGCAAAATAAAGGCGGGAAATGGTACAGTGTAAAGTTAAAAGCCCGAATATAGTTTAAAATATTTAGTTTGCAAATAGGTGACTAATTAAATATTTTAGTCTTTGTCAAAATATTTGAACGACCATAACTAGAAAATTGAAGGGTCACGACCCTTGAGATGAAATGCATAAATATTTGTAAAAATTTGAAAAAGAAAAGATAGATTTTAGAAAAATCAGAAAATCACTGTAAGTGTTTTTAGAATGATATTCAAGGAGACTATGATGCATGTATAGATTTTGAAGGACTAGATGAATGGAATTTAATGTTGTGGCACTATTCTGGTATCAATTATTTGTTGAAATTAATTGAAATATTATCAAGTTGTCTCCAAGGTTGATGTTTCTTTGTTATTTAAATTGACATATCAAGTATATTCTCAGTTTATCAGTACACATTTGTTGTATTTGTGTGATGTGATTGGTTAGTTCTTTCAAGAAAAGATTAATCCCTTCAAGTCTATAATGCCATAAATTTTGCACAAGGCAAAATTACAGCCAACAGTTTTTTTTTGTTGAACTGAGCTCCAAAAAAACACTAACAATTGCTAACCATACATGTGCATGGCAACACATTATATGCATCAGGTTAAATATCTTATGTATCTTCACCATTGACACATCTACCAGAACAAGGGATAGGTATCTAGAGGAGCGAATGTGGGGGGGGAGGGGAGGAGGCCATCACACACCCTTAAGCAACGATTAAAAAAAAGGTCGTAGTATGTTATTGAATAAGGATGAATAAAATATCTATTATTATTATTATTATTATTTAATTTAACTATTCACTTGCCCCCTACTATATAAATGATTACATGTATTAAATATACCCAAAAATAAAATTTACAAATTAAATTAAAATAAAATAAAAAATAGCATATACCATTAAATATACTCTATCTACATAAATAAATGAATATATTCTATCTACTTTAAGAAATTATTTAACTCATTAATAAATTAAAGAATATCGTATATCACTAAATATATATTAATTCTTTTACCAGTATATTCTTATTTTCCCTTAAAGAGAGAGGATGAGGTAAACAAATAAAGATCTTCTTTTTGTTTTCTTTTGGTATGAATAATTTTAAAGTAAATACTAGTCTTTGACCTTTAAATGAAATTTTGATTTACTTTATTGGAGCCTAGTTTTTAAGATTCCCTTCTTTATATAAGGACAAACTAAATTTATTAGAAGCTCTTTTTCTTTTAAGATTACGGGGATACATTCCCCTCTCTCTCTCTTTTTCAACATACATTTATTATGGAATCAATCCTTGCCGTGACAGGGTAATATTTAATCTTTTGATATGGCAACCGTTTACCATTATTTCTAACCAACCCATAATGAAATTATCACCAATGTCTTTAAACTTTTAGGCATTAATATCATAGCATATCGTATCGCTATATTAAAATAAATCCTCACCGTATATTGATGTGAATTAATAATTAAATATGTTATAAGAATGAAGTTTTTGTATTTCAAGATTTTGGAACCCCACCCAAAGGACACATGCGACAATTAAGTGAATTAATTTTAGACGGATTCACTCAATCTTCCTGGGAGATAACGTACAGACAGAACTTGACTCCAATTACGAGTATAATGTTAACTTCTGTCATTATCATATTTCTTCCTACCAACGCTGCACGAAATAGGCGTAATGAGACTGCATTAAATTTGCTTTCATCTTAGGTTATTATCCACAGGAATGTTAACTGACATGAATATTCTTATGTGATATCGCTACCCTGAGGATAATGATAACTAACAAGATCTACCGGTGAACGAAAGATCAACTCCCAGGCGGAGGTAGTTGTCACCAGGCTGGCGATTCATTGCGAATTATTTAATGGCATAAATTTACCATGCGTTGATACTGGTGTGAGTCATACTCACACAGGTCATATTCATGAATAACAGTGAATGGTAAAAACTTTGGCTATTTCCCATGTTAATATTAACATTTTCTGCAAATTAACAATAACATTAAAATCGCTACAATAATAATGGCTGGGTTGGAAGTGATAGGTATATTTATTATATACACAGCAGAAGGTGAACACTTAACAACATAATTGGATGGTTTTTAATTAATAATAATAGGCTTGTTAATTATATATAAAGCATGACTATTATAATGTGATTATAGCGGTACAAATAACGGTGCAATGTTAAATAATAATCGCTTATATTATCAATGATAAAAGTGATAGAAATACACCAGTTTTAACTTACTTCTTGTGTGCATTCGCATTGATTTAGTGCCACACTTTATTTGGTCTATATTTATTTATTTATTTTAACCCACTTTGGGTGAGTAGGTGAAAGCCACAGAGGGATTTAGTAAATTCGAAATAGCTCGAAAGAAACCTAATCGCTATCATTCCCAAGTTTATTCAAGCAAGGTGGTGGCAAGGATAGAGAGATACAGCTGCTGGAAAGGCCTGATGAAAGCTTCATATTACTTCATGTTTGATGCAGCTCAAATTTTGGTTGTTTCCTAACACATTTTCAGGCTTAGTTATTTTCTAACTACGTTCCCATAACACTAGATTGTATGCAAGGAGAGGAGGGGCAACCATTGCTGGGCATAGAAAAAAAAAATGTTTATCTTTTATTTTCATTGACTAGCATTCAACTCTGTAAATCAGAGCAACGAACAATTATGCAGCAATTGCTAATGCCTATATTTTTTCTTTATTTAAACTATTTTATTACACATACATATCTTTATGTTTTCTAATGATATTCCTCTGTAGGTTTATTTGCTACCCACTACGAACAACCCATGGTTATCGAACGAGTGGATAATTGTATAAAAGTGTATTCTAATTCCTTTGAATCTCTGTTATTATTTTTTGCAGATCTGGAAGTAAAAGGTAAACAGTTGTGTTCCTACTCTCTTTATCATAGAGTACAATAGTATTAGTTGGGTTAGCATAGCTTGCTTATAGACAAGAGAAATTATCCCGGGCTCACATGCTCAGGAAACCTATCATATCTTTCTAAGGTAGTTATCCCTGTAACAGAAAGAAATCTATAAATATTTTCATTTCTCTAACACCTATGCACAAAAGGACAAAGTACTATGTTTTGCCTCGATGAATCTCAAGTTCTTACATTTATCTGTACACTTTTCTCCTAGATTTTTTTTTTCCTTAATACCAACAAAAATAATAATGATATCACCACTTTATATCCTCAGATTGAGCAATATGAAATAACTTGGAGTATAGTACTTATTTTATTTCAGAAGTAAGGAACCAAAATTTACTCTTCCACTACATTCACTATGCATATTTACTTGCAGCAAGTCACACATTTTGTTTCTATTACAAAGACTAATATTTTGAGCTTAAACAGAATAACCTATCCTGAAGCATACATTACAGATTTATTTCTTTTGCAAGTAAGAAGTAGTTTTCTCATTTCACCAGTACAAGATATTCATTGACAACATACATAGAACAGATAGTCATTGAATCTACAGTTTATTTTTATCATTTTACACAAAATTATTGAACTTTTTTTTTATAGAATAAACTTTGAGCTATCTATTTAAAGCAGACAACCAGTTACATAAAACATACAAACTGAAAGAGATTTCCTTTTATTTTGGTTACAATAACAGTCCCAAGTCCATTCCAAATGGATTTACAAATAAATCCAAATTTCTCAAC
The DNA here is from genome assembly GCA_007115665.2 of Sequoiadendron giganteum. Classification (NCBI taxonomy): domain Eukaryota; kingdom Viridiplantae; phylum Streptophyta; class Pinopsida; order Cupressales; family Cupressaceae; genus Sequoiadendron; species Sequoiadendron giganteum. Next base: position 83,724,115 of record CM021108.1, read on the forward strand.
AAACATATGATGTAAAAAGACTACTCCCAAATATACTTAGTTGAACTTTGGTCTTCAAATCTGCCCATAGAACATAAAGGTTTCCAAATGCCAATGGGGAGCTCACCTCCCAACCTTAGGTTGGAATACCAACCACCCCCGAGCTAGGAGGTAACCAAGCTACCGGGTACACACAACAATAGAGCAAATAAGCCATTCCCAACCACAACATTCAAACAAAATACTCCCAACCAAGATTTACACATTTACATAGGGATTCTTCAAGAATCTAGATGGGGATAGAGGTGGAAATCACTTCCATATGGGGAGACCTATTAGCAAGTATACATAACCAGCAACACAACCTTTCTTCTTATCCAATCCACCCATTCATCAAAATCTTTCATATCATACATCCTCCATACCAACAATGAAATAAGGTTGAGGATGAACTCCAAATCTCTACTCCAAGCCCAAGATAATTTTCCCTCTCCCAAGCATTCCAAAAACCAAGCCCAGAAAAAAAAAGCCCTTCTTTTGGGTTTCAAAAACATTCAAATAGGAGTCAAGGGTTGGAAACCCTTAGAGGAGAAAGTGACACATGTCAATATCCTATCCACTCCTATGGACACATCTCCCCACAAGTTCTCACACATGTATGAGAACTCTTGGGGAATTGAAAGGCCAAAGAGTGTTCCACACTCAACAAGGCCTTCAAATCTCATAAATGAGATTTTGGAGCCAACACTCCAATCCCATCCCCAAACTTGCCATTTTCAAAAGCTATGGGTTTGATTTGACCCCTAACCCATAGGTACCCATCCTAGGGGTTAAATTAGGGTCAATTAACCCATTCCAAAGACTAATTCAACCTTTTTAAACCTTCAAAAGAAATTGAAATTGAAACATAATAAAAGAATTTCCAAAATCCCCAAAACCCTAATAAAAAATTTGATTGAATTTAAAAAGAAACATAATCACAAGATTCAACATTAAATATTTTTAATCACAAATAAAATACAACACAAAGAGGTTATGGTTCATTTTACAAATGGACCATAGTTGCTTCACTTGGCTAACACAATTGGGTACCCTTGGTTACCTCCAATCCCATTGGCCATAGTGGCTTCACTTGGCTAACACAATCGGGTACCCTTGGTTACCTCCAATCCCATTGGCCATGGGTGTGTACCTACACACTCAATTTCCACATGTCAAAATATCCAATGCATAATAATCGATAATTAAACTAAAAAATTCATATGCATACATTTTGCACAGTCAAATTCTAAATCAATAAATTCTATATCTATAATCGTTCTTCTTCTAACAATAACATATATCATCAACTTGTATCTAATCATGACATAATAAAGAAATCCCATCACCAAATTAAATTTAGCATCCTATCAATTCCATCTCATAAAACAATTATCCATTTTTATCATGATAACAAGATCATATGAGCATATCAATAAAGGAAGCATAGCATGCAACATATAATCATCATAGCATCATAACATAAAACAAGCATAACATAAAGTATCTATGATCATCCAAAATAGTCCAAAACACATAGAGTATCAACATGATCGAATCAAAAAAATAGTCAAATGGGTGTATCAAATGGTAGGCCTCACAAAGTCATTCACAGTAATCTAGAAATTATCATTTGGATCATTAAGAAGAGTTTGATAATTACATTCCTGCATCTTTATACAAGTTATAGGCTAAATATCATATGCCTAATAATTAGAATCCTTGGTAGATAGAAACCATTCATTTAAATCTATCATTTAACTCCATTTTACCCAACAATGCACCGCTCTCCCCTATTTAGATTACATTTTTTCTATTCATTTCATTTAACATCGCTTAATTAAACATATTAATTCACACCTTGATATTGCATATACAAGTTATACCAAATTAGGATCATACCTTTCCATTGTTAGATTGCCATTTTTGGATAGTTAGATCAAGTAGAAAACATTATTCAAAATTTGTATCACTCATATAGGTGCACCTACCTAGGTTTAACAGAGCCTTAAAAGTAGAAGATTTAACCATATTGGTTGGCCTTGTTAGTTGGCCATCAACGTAGTGAGAGTTTGGTAGCTTCTCATGGTTCATTGAAACCAGCATTTTTGAGACCCAACAAATTGGTGACTCTGCTGGGGAAACTCGAGAAAAGTTTGGTGGTAGACAACCTTTCCATATAGAGTCATTAGAGAAAGATTTATAGTTAAAGAGATTTAAAAATTTGACTTTGTTGGGTAAAATAACAACATTTTCTCACTTTTGGAAAAAGTGGGTGGTGAATCTGAATGAATAAAAGTATTGTGACTGATAACATAAAGTATAGGTCAGAAACAAATCATCCTAGAGTTTAGACTATCACAGTGACTCACAATATGCACGGAAGAAGTTCTTTGTACATAGATGATGGTTTTGAGGATAAAGGAAAGTCAAATTACAAAAGCCATCAGGGCAAGAAAGTGTTCAAAGACTTGGATGCAACAACTAAAAACAAAGCATCAAAATTATTTCTAGAAACACACAATTCATATGATACGCTTGCAAATGAAGAAAGCCCACCTAAAGAACTTCACACTTCTGAAGGGAAGACAAATGCTTCTCACCAAATAGACCCTGAGAAAGTTGTTGAGCACATGGCTGAATTTGAAGCTAGAAAGAGGAGAGAGTTTGAAAGTGAACAAGGACTTGAGTATGATGAAATATTTGAAGAAAATCATGAATTCACAACGCGAGAGGAAGAAGATACACGATTGGAACAAATGGGGAAAAATTCAAAAAGATTAAGGGTAGAGTATGAGAAAAAACTTCAAGCAATAGAAGAGTTGAGAAAGATCAAGTTAAACGAAGCTCGAGTTAAAACATCAGTGATTGAATCACCCATATACACACCCCCCCATAAAAGCAACAATATGAAGTCATCGATTTCCCCTCAAGCCCACCAAAATCAACCTAGAGATCAATATAGAAACACAAATGCTCCACCACAACATCAAAATATTCAACCACCTCCTCATCAATAGTATGCACCCCCACAAGGCCCACAATACATGAAAAAAAACAACCCACCTTACCAATACCAACATTTTCAAAATCCCCCCCCACCATATATAACCATGATTAAACAATTGGATCCTGCTGGATTTCAGATTCGCCCTTACCCCTAGACAGCAATTGGAGGAACTTAGTCCCTAAATTTATAGTAAGTAATGCAGTTACAACCGAGGAACATCTGAGAAATTTTAAAGGAATCATTCAGGACTTGGACATGGAGTATGAGGATGTACAAATGAGATTATTTATGATGTCATTGGTTGAGGATGCCAAGGACTAGTTTAACAGTCTACCGACATCATGCATTTATTCCATTCAAGTATTTCATGATCTATTTCTTCAGCAATATGGGAATCAGTTTGCATCAAACTTTGCCTTACATGAGTTAGTGACTATCAAAAAATATAAAAATGAGTCAGCCTTTGATTTTAACTAAAGGTTTGTTAAATTACACAGTAAAATACCTCAGGCATCCTAGTTGACTGATCATACTGTGTGGAGTGTCTATTTGAAAGCCTTTGATCCTAAGACATGATATGAATTAAGAAATAGAGATCCTAGGAATCTGGATGAGGCCCAAAAGATAGCCTTGACTATTGAAAATAATAGAAAAGCTACAGGGATGTCTTCTAAGAGGGAAAACCCTAGGATTCCTCAATATGTTCCCCCAAACAGACAAGAAAACATGTATAGAAATGAAATACCAAGGGTGCATGACATGCCTTATAATACCAATTGGAAAGATGGGAAATCGGTGAATGATAGACCTAGAAATAAGGAAACACTTGATCCATTAAAAGGAAAAGGGGCATACATGGTAGATAAAAGTCCTTGGTGTTCAGTATGTTGTGCACCACATTCCCCTAAACATTGTGTAATAGCTCAGTCAATACCAGAGGAACATATACCAGAAAATGATGGTGGTGAAGATTAGAATGTATATTTAACATCCCACATTCTTAACCCTTTGGAGCAGGAAGTTGCATTTTCAGAAGAGGAAGGATATGAATACAATATGGACCACCAAAAATAAAATGGTCACATGGTAGAGAAGCATGTTGTCTTTGACCATGAGGAAAATGAAAGTGATCAAGACCCCCCTGTTGCATCAAGCCAAACTAATAGATGTAATATAAGAAGACCTGGTGAAGAGGAGATTAAAAGATTGACAATTGCAATAGTGGAGGATGCCAAAAGCAAATATCATTTGAGAAACAGAACAGTAAATAAAGATGAAGGTGTCCCAAGGGGGATATTCATAAAAAATAAAAGGATGAGACATCAAAAGGGATTGATAATAAACAATCAGACAGTAGAGAACAAAAAGGATCCCCTAAGGATGAAAGCAAGAAACCTCCTATTGAAAAAAAAATGCTAGATCGAACATCAAAACTGGAGAAACGAGAAAACAAAGAAGAATGCACTAAACTTCAAAGGGCAATCAAAACTGAAGGTACACCTTTTGATTTTATACAAGGTTTATCTCAATTAAAAATGTCTGTACAAGTAATTGAAATGATGAAAATCCAGTAATATAGGGAAAGTACTATACTATTAATTTCTAATGGAAATCAAAGTATAATCCCTGGAAACAAAGAGGTCTCTGAGATAAATAATAAAAGGAAGGAGGTAAAAATCTTAGAAGCCTGCCTAATGAACACCCCACAAATTGACCCATGTTTCACCACTTTACTCATAAGTAGAAAACTTGTAAGAAATTGCATGATAGACTCAGGTGCTTCTATGAATATCATGCCAATAGGTGTAATGAAGCAACTCAGTTTATGGATAGATATGGAGGGAGTTAAATGCTACACCATGGATAGCAGGCCTGTCCCAGTTGTTGGAATCATGAAATTTTGAAAGTAAGCTTAGCAACTCAGCCACAAGCCTCTTATACTGTTGACATAATTGTAATTGACACACCACCCCAGTTCGGGATGCTTCTATCAAGACAGTGGACTGTTGCAGTAGGAGGCAATGTACAGTTTGACTTATCATATGCCCCCATACTAGTGAATGGTGAAGACGTGAAATTGTATAGAGAACCTAGAGTGAATCAAATTGTTTAAAATGCTCCTCAAGAGACACTACATTGTTTCTGTGATGTTGATTTGGGAATTTCTAGAGTGGAACCTTCTCAACCTGAGTTGGAAAGAAAAAATCCAATTGATCAAAATATTTTTGAAAATCAACAAGGAATATGGAAAGTGTACTTTGATGGAGCTTGCAGCCAAGAGGGAAATGGAGCTGGTATAGTTTTTATATCTCCTGATGCTTCAACTTATAAATATTCATTTCTATTAGCATTTGAATGTACAAACAATGTAGCAGAATATGAGGCTTTATTGAATGGATTGAATTTAGTAGTCAAACACAAGATCAAAGTCTTGACAACTTTTGGAGATTTAGAACTAGTTGTATCTCAAATTAGATCAAAATATATAGCAAAAAATAAAAGACTGAAACAATATAGAAATGCGATATGGGATACAATTGAACTATTTGATGCTTTTTCCATTAATTGGGTGGATAGATCAAAAAACATAATGGAAGATTTCTTAGAAAATGTAGCATTAAAAGAAGATGGTATTACATTAGCAAGAGTTTCCCAAGTGGAATTCAAAACAAGACCTGTAGTACCTGACAATGTATATAGCTGGCAGGTTTTCAATGATGACACTGACCTTTTGAAGTTCCTTCAATGTATAGACCAGTATGAGGCTCAATAAATTGATTTCAATGCCTTTGTGGAAGAAATAAATGGAGAAGAGACAATGTTTGTAAAGAAAGTCTTGCAACTTAAGACTAATAAACTTCCCAAGGGGTTGGTAGCTTTGGAAAGAGTATACGATGGAAGCGATCGGTCCCTTATGAAACATACACCAGCAAAAAGGGAAGATATTGAAGAAGTAAACCTGGGGACCGAACTATCACCAAGGAAGGTATATATTGGAAAAAAGATAAGCCCTACTGTCCGAAGAATTCTGATTTCATTGTTAAGAAAGTATAAACATGTGTTCGCACGATCTTATGCAGACCTCAAGGCATATAGGGAGGATTTATTTCAGCTTGAAATTCCATTGAAAGCAGATGCAAAACCATTTTGACAGAAACAAAGGCCCATTAACCCCACTTTGGAACCAAAAGTGTAAGAAGAATCAACCAAGTTTAGAGATGGAATTATTATCAAACTTGTGAGGCACTCAACATGGGTGTCAAACCTTGTTCCTATTAGAAAGAAAAATGGAGATATAAGGCTCTATGTAGATTTCAGAAATTTGAATGTAGCATCTCTTAAAGATAACTACCCACTACCTAACATGGAAGCCATACTACATAAGGTAACTGGGTGTGAGTTGCTGCTATGATGGATGGTTTTTCTGGTTACAAGCAGGTTAAAGTGCAAGAAAGTGAGCAATACAAAACAACTTTCACAACCCCATGGGGGACATATGTATATGTGAGAATTCCTTTTGGTCTCACTAATGCAGGAGCAACTTTTTAAAGGGCTATGGAATTAGCATTTTTTGATTTGATCAATTCCATAATGGTGGTATATCAAGATGACCTCACGACTTACTCAAAAAGGGCTGAAGATCATATAGGGCACCTTGAAAAAATATTCATTAAAGCTTTATAATATGACATCAGTTTGAACCCTAAGAAATGTCATTTTGTTGTTATAGAAGGGAGGCTCTTAGGACACATTGTATCAAAACAGGGAGTTAGGATATATCCTAAGAGAGTTGAGGCTATAGATAAGGTTCCTATCCCTAAAAATGTGAAAGCCGTCCAGTCATTCTTTGGGAAGATTAATTTTGTTAGGAGATTTCTATCCAACTTTGCTAAGATTGTCAAACCCATATAAAAAATTTTAAAGAAAGGAAAAAAGATTGAATGGACCCTAGAAGCATTGGAAGCCTTTGTATCCATTAAAAAATCCATTAAGGAAGCCCGTGTCCTCAAGTCTCCTGATTTCACAAAGCATTTTTAGATATTTTCATTTGCTTCCCTGCATACAATAGTTGTTGTCATGTTATAGAAGAATGAGGATGGTCATGAGCAACCTGTATCTTTCTTTAGTAAATATTTACAAGGATATAGAATTGAAGTATGACATAATGGAAAAACAAGCCTTTGCACTGGTAAAGGCCACAAAACCTTTCAGGCTGTATCTTGTTGGAGCCAAAGTAATTTTATATGTTCCTCCCGCAGCAGTCAAAGATATCTTGACACAATCAGAAGTGGCTGGGAAAAGATGTAAGTGGATTAACAAAATTCAGGAATTTGATATGGAAATACAAATTACTAAATTGGTAACGAGCCAAGGATTGGCCAAATTGATGGCAGAGACAAACATTGAGGCAAATCAAATCTGCAATGTACAAGGAGAAGAAAATGCAATTGCAAGCATTGAGCATACACCCTGGTACACAAACATCATGCATTACCTTAGGAACACAAAGTGCCCAGAGGGACTAAATGATAACCATAAAAGAACTTTAAAACTTCAGGCTTCTAAATATGTATTTATAGAAGGAGATCTATTCTGGAAAAACAGAGATGAAATGTTTGCTATTATGTTTGGATGAATCATAGGATGATCATGTTCTAAAATAAATGCACGAAGGATTCTGTGGAGGACATTATTCAACAAAGACAACTGTACATAAAATCCTCAAAGCAGGTTATTACTGGCCAGAAAATTTTAATGATTCATTTTCATATGTAAGGAAGTGTGAGGCATGCCAAAAGTTCTCAGGGAAAATGAAGCATGAGGGAGCTCTATCAGTCAGACCTATGCAGGTTAAAGCCCCCTTTCACCAATGGGGAATTGATTTCATTGGAAAAATTCAAGAGAAGTCGAGTGGATGAAATAGGTGGATACTAGTGGTCACTGATTACTTCACCAAATGGGTAGAGGCAATCCCAACCAAGCAAGCAACAAGTAAAGTTGTGATCAACTTTCTAATGGATAACATTATTACTAGATTCGGTACACCATTGAGAGTAATTACAGATAATGGCATGTGTTTCAAGTCTGATGAGTCCAAAGAGTTTTGTAATACATATGGTATCAATGTTTCTTATTTTGCCCCATATCATCCACAAGCTAATGGTCAAGCAGAATCTAGCAACAAGAGTCTTTTAAAAATCATAAAAAGGATGCTCGGTAAGAATAAAAATTCTTGGGATTCAAAGTTAAGATTGGCTGTATGGGCAGACATAATTACTATTAAAAGGGAAATTGGGAAATCCCCATATGAATTAGTCTATGGAACACAAGCTAGGATGCCTTTGCAAAATTTACTTCCAGTTTATAAATTTATTCTTAAAGAAGATATAGATGTTCCTGAACCAATGGAGGAGAGAATGGAGTAGCTTGCAGAACTTGATGAAATAAGGAGAATAGCTAAAAACAAGAACATGAAATTGCAAGCACAAATGAAATAATTGTTTGACAAAAAAGAAAAAAATGAAATAATTGTTTGACAAAAAAATAGTTAAAAAGATGATATAGTATTGATGTGGAACGCTAGATGCCAAGAGAAGGGAAAACATGGAAAATTTGAGGCACTATGGTTAGGACCTTTTTTTATTATTGGCGAGCAAGGAGAGGATTCATACTATTTACAAAATATGAATGGTGAAGAACATGAGTTGGTTGTACATGGGAAATTTCTTAAAAAAAAATTCTCTTAAAAGTCACAGAAGATCAAGGGTTGCCAGTGCATGGAAAGATTTTGAAGAAAATTCTCTGATAAATTTTTCTATGCACAGTAGTATAGGAAGTAAAGGATATAGGAGATTGCTAGTACATGGACAATCCTGGAAATCGTTATTTAATATTTTTTCCATGTGCAGTAGTTTAGGATCATTTGTCATCTCCACTTGCTCTCATCATAATATTTGGTCTACTCTCCCAGAGATCTGTATCCTTGCAATGATCTCACAATCATTCATCCCCAGACAGAGCCACTATTAGAACTAAAATTTTCCACAAGAATTCCTAGGATTTTCTTATTATTTTCCATGAAAATCCATCAAAACATTAAGATATTTAATTTAATCATGCCATACATTCTCATTATCTTTCCCATAAAAAGTCATTAATCGCCTTCTATGCTTTGCCCCCATCTATTTTCATATATTTCATTACCTTCTCATGGAAAATTTAGCTTTATTGCCATTTAAAAGGGCCACAAATAACTTATAACACTTACCGCCCCTTTAATTTTTAGTATATAAGTCTTTACCACTTTACCACAGCCTCCCACAAAGGGGCTTGGGGTATAGTGGTGGCGGTTATAGACTATCCATGCAGTCCCATCGACGGTCAGGTCTAAGACCGCGGTGACTACGGTAAACGGTCATCGAAGGAAAGCAGTCAATAGGAGCGGCTAAGGAGTCTGCAAAAAATGTCTACCGTGCCACCACACACGGTCAAACCACAGACCGTAGTGGCCGTGGTTAACGGTTACCGCTATAACGCACACAGTTAATATGAAGACCACGGTAAAGTGGTAGGTAAGGAGGGAAGTGGCTAACGATTACCGCCATACCGTGGGAGAAAAGTCAAAGCCCATGATAGCACGATAAGCGACAATGGAGACAGCGACGGTTAGTGTGGGGCCGGGTACCGCCATACCATAGGAGAAAAGTTAAAGCCCACGATAGAGCGGTAAATACAAAGGAAAGCTCACAATAGTATTTTAAGTAAATTATAAGAAGCTGATAAAAGAAAAATAAAGGAGGGAAATGGTACAATGTAAAGTTAAAATCCCGAATATAGTTTAAAATATTTAGTTTGCAGATAGGCGACTAATTAAATATTTTAATCTTTGTCAAAAGATTTGAACAACCATAACCAAAAAATTGAAGGGTCACAACCCTTGACATGAAATGTATAAATATTTGTAAAAATTTGAAAAAGAAAAGATAAATTTTAGGAAAATAGGAAAATCACTGTATGTATTTTTAGAATGATATTCAAGGAGACTATGATGCATGCATAAATTTCGAAGGATTAGATGAATGGAATTTAATGTTGTGGCACTATTCTTGTATCAATTATTTGTTGAAATTAATTGAAATATTATCAAGTTGTCTCCAAGGTTGATTTTTCTTTTTTATTTAAATTGACATATCAAGTATATTCTCAGTTTATTAATACACATTTTTTGTATTTGTGTGATGTGATTGGCTTGTTCTTTCAAGCAAAGATTAATCCCTTCAAGTCATTCACAGTAATCTGGAAATTATCATTTGGAAAATTAAGAAGAGTTTGATAGTTGCATTCCTGCATGTCTATACGAGTTATAGACTAAATATCATATGCCTAATAATTAGAATCCCTGCCAGATAGAAACCATTCATTTAAAGCTATCATTTGACTCCATTTTACCCAACAAGGCACTGGTCTCCCCTATTTAGATTACATCAATTCTATTATATTCATTTGACATCTCTTAATTAAACATATTAATTCACACCTTGATATTGCATATACAAGTTATACTAAATTAAGATCATACCTTTCCACTATTAGATTTCCTTTTGTGGATAGTTAGATTAAGTAGAAAACATAATTCAAAATCTGTATCACTCATATAGGTGCACCCGCCTAGGTTTAACAGAGCCTTAAGCGTAGAAGATGTAGCCATATTGGTTGGCCTTCTTAGTTGGCCATCAACATAGTGAGAGTTTGGCAGCCTCTCATGGTTCATTGAAACCAACATTTTTGAGACCCAGCAGAACATCCAGTTGATTCCTTGAAGCAAGAATCAAGTCACAAATTCTTTAGCAGAAGCTGCTAGCACCTTGCAGCCTTTATCACTTTTGGGATTGAAGAAATTTACAATTGACCTTACTCCGCTACCTTTCGTGCCTAAAAACATTAATAATTTCCAGGTATTTGAAGATGATAAGCATATTTTGGACTTTATTACAAGCTATGATGTGTTCACTTCCCACGTCATTGATGAAATAGAGCCACAAGAAGTAGAAATTGACTTTGGAGGAATCATTAATTTGAAGACTAATACTATTCGAAGAGGTATGGTGTAGCTTGTTTTATTTGGACAAGATAAGAGATCAGGAGCAACAAGCTAAACGGGAGTCTCTTAGTAGTCAGTCTCAAACATACAATATGGGGACACCATATGACATGAAGAAATTTTTGATTGGAAAATTATGTAGTCCAGAAGAAATAAAGGGATTTTTGATACCTTACATACATATCATGAGGTAATAGATTGGATTGATGAAGATTTGAAACAGGTGATACTTCAATCATTACACACACCATCCCTTTGAAGTCAGATGTCAAGCCATTTAGGCAAAGACAAAGGACAATCAATGCTCTGTTAGAACCCATTATTCAAACAAAGGTGTAGAAATTGCTTTCAGCACACATTATATTTCCTATAAGGCACTCTACATGGGTTGCAAACTTGGTTTCGGTAAGAAAAAATAATGAAGAAATCAGAGTATGCATGGATTTAAGGAATCTGAATAGAGCATCAGAAAAAGATAATTATCCATTTCCTTCACTGGATGAGGTGCCTCAGATCGTTAATGGATCTCAAATGATGTCCTTTTTAGATGGGTATTTCGGATACATTCAAATTATGGTGCAGTATGAGGACAGGCACAAAACTACCTTCACTACAAAATGGGGAACTTTTTATTATGGAAGGATGCCATTTGGGTTGATCAATGTTGGAGCTACATTCTAGAGAGCTATGGACATTGCTTTTAAGGAAATAATTGGTAAGTGCATCATTATTTATATGGATTATTTGATATTTTTTTCCAAGAAATGAGGAGATCATATAACAGATTAATGAAAAGTGTTCCAAAGATGCAGAGAGTTTTGTATTTCACTTAATCCAAGGAAGTGTATTTTGGAGTTACAAAAGGAAATTTGTTGGGACATATTATCTCAGAACAAGGTATTTCTATTGATCCTAAGCAAATATAGGCTATCTTGAAGATTCAGCCTCCTAGAAGTAAGAAAGAGATGAAGTCATTTTTTGGTAAAATTAACTTTGTTAGAAAAATTATCACTGGATTTGCAAAGATAGTTAAGCCATTGAGTGCCATGTTTAAAAAAGAAGAAAAAATAGAGTGGAATCTAGAAGCAAAGAAAGCATTTGCAAAAATCAAGAAAGCTATTGTTGAGGCTTTGGTAATGGTGAGCCCCGGTTATGCTAAACCTTTATGCATATATTCATTCGCTTCTGATCACTCTTGTGCTGCAATGTTAACTCAAAAATCTGATCAAGCTGATGAAGATCCTATAGCCTTCATGAGTACTCCTTTAAAGGATGCAGAATTAAGATATCATAACGTAGAAAAATAGGTCTATGCTTTGGTCAAAGCGGTGAAAAAATTTAGGCATTATATTTTGAGGAATAAAGTTTTTGCCATAATACCAGATCCTGTAGTAACGCTATTATTAATGCATAATAAGTTAGGTGAATGAAGGGCCAAAAGGGTTACTATGTTTCAATAATATGATACAACCCATCAAATTAGTGAGAGGACAAGGACTTACGAAGACAATGGCTAAGACAAGTACTGATCTAACAAGTCAACACTATTATCTTCAAGAAGTATCGCCAAGAGAATGGTATGATGAAATCATTCTCTATTTCCTGAATCAACAATATCCTGATCACCTTAATATGGTTCAGAGGTGGGATTTTCACCTGAAGAGTGGAATTTTTATGATGAAAGGATCTCTCTTGTATAAACAAAATCATCAGGGCATATACTTAAGATGTTTGGGAGAAGAGGAAGCTGTCAGAGTGATGATTGAATTTCATGAGAAATCTGGCATAGGCCATGGTTCTATGTTAGCTACTACAAACCAGATCTTCAGGCCAGGCTATTGTTGGCCTACTTTGTTCAAAGATGCACACCAATGTGTGAAAACTTGCCACATATGTCAAACTACAACAAATAAGGAAAAAAATGCAGCCCTTCCACTTCAGCGAGTCATAGAGGTAAAACCGTTTTCTTAGTGGGGTATGGACTTCATAGGTCCAATTAATCCTCCATCTTTTGTGGGTCATAGGTATATTCTTACCATAACCGATTATTTTACTAGATGGACAGAGGCTCTTTCTTGTAAATAATTTACTTCGGATGTAGTAATATATTTTCTCAAGTTTGGGATTGTCAATCACTTTTGTTGTCCACTATCTTTGGTTTGTGATAATGGTCTTGCATTTTCATCATTGAAATTTTCTAATTCGACATTTAATCATGGGATTGTTATTAAATTTTCATCCAATTATTACCCTCAAGGTAATTGCCTAGATGAGTCTTCCAATAAGAACCTACTGATAGTTATACGTAAGTTGTTAGAGAAAAATCCTAAGGGTTGGAATACCTAGCTTCGCTTTGCTCTTTGGGCTTACCATCCTAGACAAAAGGCATCCATAGGAACCTCTCCATATCACTTGGTGTATGGTTTGGAACCTATGGTTCCTATCCAATTGAAGATCCCTACCCTACAGTTTATCGACGCATACTACAATGAGGAAGATAAGTGTGAAGCCCATTTGGTTGAGTTGTTGCATCTAGAAGAGAAAAAAGATGAAGCCCTAGAAAACTTTGCTAAACATCAAGGTGTAGTGAAAAGATTGTTTGATAGGAGGGCTAAGGTGAAGGCCTTTAGAATTTCTGACTTAGTTCTCTATTGGGATAAATCCCATGACTGTAAGGGGGAGCATGGTAAATTTGATAAACTATGGCTTGGTCCTTACCAAATTTCAGAGATTTTGGGTGATAATTCTTTTTGCTTGAAAACCCTCACTGTTGAGGATATCCTATTGTGTGTCAATGGGCAGTATCTGAAGCATTATTTTAAACTTGAACTATTTGTAGTTCATCCTGTACATAGCTTAGAGTAGGTTTGTTTTCTACTTTGTTTTGTTGGTTTTCTTTGCTTTGTTTATTTTTTCTTTAGTAATTTAGGTTTTCTTTGGTTTTCAGTTTCATTTTGATTTTCGCTCTTGGGTTCCTTGCTGTCTTGGGGTTATTGCATCTGTATAACGGGTTATTTGCTTGGATTGTTCTCAAATTTCTTTTCTAAACTCTAATTAATTTTTCAGAGTCACATGGTTGAAGTCTTCTATTTGATGTCCCTTGTACTTGGAATTAGAATCACTTATTTTGGATACACTTCCCAATATATTCGGGTCTCACATTATTCACACTAAAATTGAAAATTCTTGAGTTGCATAGGGTTCTTGGGTAATTTGGCCTAGTGAAAAATATTATATTCTACTTTAGTGCCACTATATTCCTCATCCGTGCATGTGAGTTTCATTACTTACGAAGGTGAAAGAGAAAAGTAAAACATTGAAACTCTAAACAATATTCACCTTGTCAGGGGTATCCTAGTATCTCTACGAGGGCTATAGATGCCTGACTGACAGTAGAGCTATGCTTGGGAGGGTCACAACAATAACCTTGCCCAGGCTATGGATAATTGATTGGCAGCGAGGCTCTATCCAGGTTGCTTTTGAAGTTAGAACGTTTATGTAGCTTGGTTAGATTCTCCTAGGTTCCTATTGTACTTGAGGAATAGGAAATAAATGCACAATAAAAACACTTGGACCCTAGTATAGGAAAAGGTTTTCTTTCTTGTGGTTTCCAAAACTTTTTTCATAGGTGTCTTGAGAAGAAGATCAAAACCAAAGATTCTAGGTTCTTGATTTTAGTTTGTCATCGAAATTCTCTGGAGCATTTTCCCAACGAAGTCGCCATTTGTTGTGTAGTTTTTGTATACACGCCCCACTGAAGTAGGGGCCCTCATTATTCTAGAATTTTTCTTGCTTGACCCCGTTCTTTAATTTTCATCTTTCCAGTTGGAGTGGAACATTTGTGAATTTTGTTGAAAATCTTACGATCTAAGTAAATTTTGGACTTTTCACCATTTTCGGGAAAATTTGCCCTATCCGAATTTTCTCGATTTTCTTTCGGAATACAGAGGTAGTCATATTTTGATTGAAATCTAGGGAAATTCGTCATGTCCATATTTCTCTGAAGTTCATTTCCCTATTGGAGTTTTGGGTTTTGGTCTTGGTTGTCTTGTCAATCGCATTAATGGCGATTACATGACCCCCTTTTGGGGCATTGATATATTGAATTTTGGGCAGTAATTGGCCATTTGAGTTTGTTTGTTTCCTTGTCATTTGAGTGTGAGTGCTGGAGGTTGGGGCGTGTTGCTATATTGTGCATTTCAGAGTTATTTTGAGTGATGCATTTGAATTTTGTGAGCGTTGCTCTTGTCTTGCTCGTGTTTGTGGGTTGCTCATTGGCATCGTCGGTTCTAGTTATTTCGTTCTCATGGTAGGTGGATATGCATCTTTCCTCTATTGTTCTTCAATTAGTTTGCTTCATTTTATTTTTGGTACTTCATTGCTTCATCATTTTCCTCTGTGTATGCTGCATGGCAGGGGTTTTTGGGTTTTCATTATTTTGCTAGTCCACTCGATCGATCACTGAACATGTTTCTTGGTTTGGTATTTCATTATTATTTTCAATGCTTGCTTGTGTTTGTCATAAAATCCTATTTTGTTCGTAGGCAAGTCGTTCCTATTTTTTTCCATGCTCCCATGGTGAAAAAATTAGTGTTCCTCACTTAGGGCATAGCCAATCCCTCTCAAATCGTTGAGACAGGGGTTTTCAATTCATATTTTGATCCATTGGGATCCGTGGTTAGGTCATTGTTGAGATGCAGACCCTAGGTCTGTGGTTGTTTGACTCATTTTTGTGAAAATGAGAGCATGTGGATGAGTTCGGGTTTTTGATGTCTCCGCAGAATTCCACCTGGTCTAGATTTCCTCGGCTTTTCTCGTTCCTTCTTTCTACCACTTAAAATGGATTTTTTTTTGCCTCGTAAAAATCCACTTCCTCCTGATTTTCCTGGTATCTGTGGTCAGGTCATTTTTCCAGATTCATGCTTTGATGGTAGTTTATCATTTTTTTAACTAAAATCCGCTTCCATTGGATTTTCTCGGATGTTTTGTGTCTGATCCTTTTTCCTGGGTTGATTATAACTATTGTTGTTTTTGCTAAAATCCATCTTGGTCAGATTCTTTCGATGTTTTGGGAAGTGATGAGTACAAGGATTATGTGAGATTTTTTCTTATTGGTGGTATATTTAAATAATAAAATGAGCTTATGCTAAGTATCTTTAAGTTTATTGCTTTATTAAATTAATGGCTAGAGCTAATATTTTGGGGGTTTATATATTTGCCTCGCTAGATTTCACTTGGTCCGAATTTCCCCAGAATTTCTCTCTAGTCTGGAATCCACGAGGTGGGCTAAATATCGGACTTTGGTGATATGGATTTCTTAAAATTTTTTGCTTCTCCTAGACTTCATTTCAGTCATTTTATTTGTTTGTAGGTACGATCAGGACAAGATGTTGTTGGTCGAAACAAAGGGAAGGAAATAGATCCAAGTGCAAAGATTTTTGTTATCTTTGATGTAGAGAAGGTGAAGTTGGACATAAAAATGAAGATTCTTGAAAGCAGGCTAACTTCTATTTCATCAAGGATCACCGATACCAATGTGGGTATGTGGGACTATGAGGAATTAAAAGGTGAATTGGTAGCACAAAACCTTCCTTTGCTGTTCAGAAGAACTGTGGAATCCAGATTGGCACATGTAGTAGGTTTTCCCTCCACAGTGCAGTGCTATGAGTTGGTGCTTGAGTATGCCAGGAATTTTGACAGAGGGACACAAAGGATAATTGGTCCTCAAGGAAGGATTGAGGCACATTTTAGTCCTATGTCCATGGCAAGAACTATTGATATGCCTGACATGTCACATGTGGTGGGTTTTGATATAGACACATCAAGGAAATACTATGAGGAAAATGTGGTCAAATCCCAGTAGGCAATCAACTCTTGGTTGGAGAAGCCCAAGTCACATTTTTCCAAATTTCCAAAGCAGCTATTCAGGCTCAGGTTTAAAAGGGATTATTACAATGTAATCACCCTTCTCAGTAGATTGGTAGGATTGAAAAGTGCAAGGTGTTTCAGAGATGGATGTTTAATATTATTACTCAGATGGAGTAGGGAATTGATTATCAATGGGCAGGTGCCATAAGTGCGGTGATCCACGAGTAGTTGTGCAATGTCTTGCAAACCAATACCTTCACCATGACCTCCTACTTAGTGTATGCATTGGCAGTGTTTCACCCATATAAGGAGTTGAGCACTAGAGGTACTTTTGGACAAGATGCAATATATGAGGTATATCGACAACTGCGCTTAACTGGAGGAAGCTATGGAAGATCAAATGATTCTTTCACAATTTATATCACTAGATTACTCCAAGGTGTAGAGCATGTAAGAATTTATGACAAAGCTACAAAATTGATAAAGAGATATGGGGCATGGTTTATCCAATTTCCCACTTTCTCTTACATTAGAATTGATGGTTTTCTAAGGGCTCCTTATAGACTCCCGAGGTAACCTACTGATCATGTTATATTGTTGGAGGTCACTAGGAAGATTTGTGACTTTGACATAGTTGTAAAAGGAGATAAGCATAAAACAGGTTTTGAGAACGATTTTCTCTTGAAGATAGGAATGGGTGAGGTTTTTCCTTCTATCTAGTCTGCTCATTCTTCTAAAGACGAGATGCATAATTCTGGTCTCTCTTTTCATTCCAAGAGAGAAAGGTTTGACATAACTCATCTGGCACAAAGGAAGTAGGGATTACAATAATATGGTCAACATTGAGGATTATTGGGTTAACCTTGCAGATGAATTTGAGGTTCGAAAGAAGAAATTCTCCATGTTGCTAGTGGATTTGGTATGGTTATACAATGTGAACACCATCCTTGACTAGGTGGAAGAGGTTGGAAATTTAATCTAGGGTCATGTCTTTGAATCTGTGAAGGATGAGCTAGTTGCAGAAATCGACTAGTTAGAGGAGGATAAAATCGAACTAGATCAAATCATGGCTCCAATGATCAATTACACCAAAATGTGGTTGAAACACAAGATGCTAGAATTGTTGAGTGAGGGTGTCTAATGTACTTATTGTAACTCAAGATTAAATTTGTAACTCAAGATTAAATTTGTGGTTCAATCTACAACTAGAAATAACAATATTAATCCTAATCTAAAATCAAAACTAATCTAAAATCAAACAATAAAGAACGAAATTGAACACATAAATGTAAATTGATAAATTGAATTGATCTCACCGAATAATGTATTCACCCTTTCGAATTAACTCCATTGCTCTTCTCCATTTTTCCTTTTAAGAATTCTTGCCCTCAGATTTCTATGTTTGAATGCAAGTATAGCTGTGTTGAATGTCTAAGCAAAATATCGAAGAATAGTCTCTTCTCAAAAGTGTATAATGATTTTGGGAGGAGGAATAATGATAATGACAGGCCATTTTATAGATTTTGTGTTTTCGAACGATCGGTTCAGATTGAAAGAGAGATCGACGGATGAGATTGATGAATGCCATGCGATGAGTTATGTGATAGATAGAACGTGAGTTAGAACGTGAGTTCAACTGCAGGTAAAGACTAATTTTAGAACATGAGTTAGAACATGAGTTCCAATCTTCATCTTCAAAAAATAAAAGAAATAGACTTTGTATGCAAAAGCCAAAGTTAGAAGTTGGAGAATAAATGCATGATAAATGCAGGTGAATGCAAACTTGAGTTACTTAATTAAATAAAGATATTTAATTAATAGATATAGATCATGCATATGAGTTAGAACTAGTTAATCGACTAGTTGTGATAGATAGTCTTCTTGCAATGATGATCAGCAGTTGAATTCAGAGATAACTGGAGAACTAAAAATAGATCTCAAGTCAGAAGGTGAGTGAATGATTTAGATAACTGAATGATAGAGGAATGTGACATAATGAATTAAATGTTAATTTAATTCAACATTTGAAATATGAGACTTTTGATTAAATAAATAAAGTAATTTATTTAATTTAGCTGTTGAAAAGGATAAATGAATAATTAAATAATAAATATTTAATTATAGATGAAAAGGGGTTAAATGAATAATTAAATAAAGATATTTAATTATAGTTGGAAAAGTATGATAAAGGGGAATTAAATAATAAATTATTTAATTGATAGATAAAGGGGGAAGAATTAATTAGTTTGCAACATAATTAAATAAATATGATTTATTTAATTAATTAAGTTGAATAAAGGATGATTATGAATTAATGAATTAATTAAAAAGGGTATTTAATTAATAGAGGAAATATGTGTTAGAAAGGCAATTAAATAAGTAACATTATTTAATCAAGACGACGGACTATAGAAAATTATGTTGAAATGTGTACTCGCAGGCCTAGACCAATTTTCCGTGTCTACAGTTTGCCCCTCTTTGATACAATGTTGGTACGACGTTGTGTCAAAGAAAATATGCCTCGATCGTGCCCCTATATGAAACAAGTTAGGGTATACCCCAGTGAAAGGGAGAGTGATGAGGAGGTAGTGGTATGCCCCCTCGAGAGGATAGGCGGGTTTGAAGAACATCAGTGTGCTCTCGAAATGGATAGATAATGGTGGTGAAGATGCAGAAAAGAAGAAATGTTAGAATGGATGATTTCAGAATGTTAGTAAGAAATAATTAATGCTGGTTAATTTGAGAAAAAGATATAATCTTTGATATATTGCTGAATATGCTATACTTTTTTGTTATCATCATTGGGCGGGACATGACACAAATGTATGGTACACACTATGATATTAGATAGACCATAGTGTACAAAATCATCCATCTGCAAAAAACAGACAGTCATAGACAAGGAGTGTCAAAATGTAAACTAAGGACAAGATTGCCCCAGTCATTTGGTCAAACCAAACCACAGACAGCAGACAAATAAAAGACGGGTCATGAGACGTCATTGCTCCTGTAAATCCTTCATAAGACATCCTTGAGGAAACTAGTAACATGACTCAAAAACAAATGTTAAAAAGACAGTTGACAGACAACAACCAAAGAAAAAGAATCTTGAGACGTCGTTGCTTCTCTAAATCTTTCAAGGGACATCCTTGAGAAAGCTAGTAACAGGATCTTGCACAAATCGATAAAAATATAAGACAAAATAAGATATAAAGTCATAAAGCCAAATAAATGTATTCGCCAAAACTTGATCTTGTGGGATTGTTTGATGTTGATGTTTGACATAGCATAATGTGAGAGAATGACACATACCGCCTAAGACGTTGAGTTTGGTTTCGACTTGGTGACTTCTGTATAAGGCATGACAAAGCCTGGTTTCAGTAAGACACGTGCTGTATAAGACATTGGAGTCTAATGACGTTGAGGTGAGAAGCCACATGAGACTATGACAATTTGATGATGTCTGTTGACAAGAAAGACATATCTTGCTAAGACATGGGTTGATCGCTTTCACGATGTGTTTGATATTGAATTGATGACTGTTAAGACATGTTGCCTTGTTGATGCATGACTTGTTTTGATTCTTTGACTGATAAAAGTGTGTGTGTAGACAGTGTTTGACATGAGATGATACCTTAAACTATGATATGCAACGTGTGTGATAATGATAGTGAATGAACCCTATTGGAATGAAATAGTGTGGTCTCGGGAGCTCATCAATTGATTAGCCTTGCCTACGTTGTACATGCAGAGACCTTGTAGTTCAACACAACCAATGACTTTGAATATACAAAGAGGCATGATTTAAATGTGTGTGATACATGACAAACCTAGATTGACAGACCTAATGCCTCGAGGGCACATCGATTGATGGCCTTGCCTACGTCCCAGTCGCAGAGGCAACGTAGTTCGACTATGACTACGACTGACTTAACATGACTGACTTGACACTGTTTTGTTTTTGGTATTTTCTGACATGTTTTTATTTTATTGGATTTTTGAAGTTTTGTAATTGGTTTTTTCAGGACATTTTCTGATGGTGCGATGCTATGTACAAGGCGTTCATGGAATAGAACAAGGATTTGCCTCCAGTCGGGAATAAGACTTGCGAGATGGAGTGGATAATGTGACGGAGTGGGATGTTAGATGTCAATCATTCCAAGCGATGGATAGGACAATTTATTATGAGTGATGGGGGAAAGTCTGATTGGAATGATGGTAGATGAAAGAGCGAGCTTGACTACATATGGTGCCTGTTTGCCAGGTTTTTACCATGGTGCTTATCCCTAGCACCATGTGATGAGTTATTTGACAGATAGAACGTGAGTTAGAACGTGAGTTCAATTGCAGGTAAAGACTAATTTTAGAACATGAGTTAGAACATGAGTTCCAATCTTCATCTTCAAAAAATAAAAGAAATAGACTTTGTATGCAAAAGCCAAAGTTAGAAGTTGGAGAATTAATAGATAAAGGGGGAAGAATTAATTAGTTCGCAACATAATTAAATAAATATGATTTATTTAATTAATTAAGTTGAATAAAGGATGATTATGAATTAATGAATTAATTAAAAAGGGTATTTAATTAATAGAGGAAATATGTGTTAGAAAGGCAATTAAATAAGTAACATTATTTAATCAAGACGATGAACTATAGAAAATTATGTTGAAATGTGTACTCGCAGGCCTAGACCAATTTTCGGTGTCTAGAGTTTGCCCCTCTTTGATACAATGTTGGTACGACGTTGTGTCAAAGAAAATATGCCTCGATTGTGCCCCTGTATGAAACAAGTTAGGGTATACCCCAGTGAAAGGGAGAATGACGAGGAGGTAGTGGGATGATCTGCTTTTATAGGTGCATCAGCTAACTGATCTAAAATCACCTATCCTTTTATAGCCTTCCTCTCGACATACTCAATGTCATACTCACTAAGTATCATGACCCATTTAGCCAATCGGCCTGTTAAAGCTGCCTTACTTAGAAGGTATTTGAGTGGATCAATTTTTTGCAATTAACACTGTTTGTCGATTGAGCATGTAGTCCTGAAGTTTTTGGGTAGCAAAAACTACCGCAAGACATGCACGTTCTATGTTGCTATAATTCAATTCATAGCCCACTAAGGTACGACTGATGTAATAGACTGCTCTCTCATGACCTTGATCATCTTTTTGTGCGAGAAGAGCCCCTAATGCTGACTGAGTTGCTGAAATATATAAGATCAAAGGCTTTCTTCTGTAGGTGGCACTAAGACTGGTGGAGTTAGCAAATAATCCTTGATTTGTTGGAATGCTTCCTGGCATTTAAGCGTGCACACAAATGGTACTCCTTTCTTGAGTAGATGTTGAAATGGATGAATCTTATCTACCAGTTGTACTATGAATCGACTAATTGACTGTAGTCTGCCCTGTAGAGTTCTGAGTTGTCCTATGCTAACTGGAGGAGGCATTTCTATGATAGCTCTTACCTTCTCTGGATCTACTTCAATGCCTCTTCGAGAGATGATATACCCTAACAGTTTCCCCGATTTGAGTCCAAAGACACACTTCTTTGGATTCAGCCTGACATTGTAGTTCTCTAGCCATTGGAATATCTTATTTAAAACCTTTAAGTGAGCTTCTCTTGTTTCTGATTTTGCTATAATTTCATTCGACGCAATCTTCCATGAGAATGTGTACAAAGTCATGGAAAATTGTAGTCATTGCTCGTTGGTAAGTAGCTCCTGCGTTCTTAAGCCCAAAAGGCATTACATTCCAACAGTATGTGCCCCATGGACATGTGAAAGTTGTCTTATGTTGTTCTTCAGTTGCTATTTTAATGTAGTTGTATCCCGAGAAACCATCCATGAGGGATAGCATCTCATACCCCTCTGTAAGATCCACTATCATATCTATATTCGGCAAAGGGAAGTCATCCTTAGGACACGCCTTGTTGACGTCTCTAAAGTCTGTGCAAATTCGAATGCCCCTAGTTGGTTTAGTCATGGGTACAAGATTCGATATCCAATCTGCATAGTCTATTGTCCTTATGAATCCTACATCCAAGAGTTTCTTTAGTTATGTCTTGACCAATAGAGAAATCTGCAGGTGCATTTTTCTTAACTTTTGTTTGACTGGTTTGATGCCTAGGTGGAATGGTAAATGGTACAATATTAGATCTCGATCTAGCCTAGGTATGTCAACATACGACCATGCAAAGTTTATCTGTCTCTTTTGGAAGAAGTCCCTAAACTCAGGTTTTTCTGTCTCTGTTAAAGAAGCTGCAAAATATACCATCTTTGGATTCTCTTATGTACCTATGTTGACTCAACTGATTCTTCTACTAGCATCGGTGACTTTTCCTATTCAACGGGGAGAATATTTAAACCTCTATCCTTGGGTGCATCAGGGAGGTTTTCGCCCTTGGATACGTCCTTTATTTTGACTTTTCTTCGTCCAAAGGTGCCTTTCGGTTTTCACCTAGGGACTTATCATTGTTATTTTTATTGTCTTTTTTCTTTTTATCCTCATTTTTGTGACTAGAGGTGTAAATAGACTCCCCAAAATATGCTTTATCATCCAAGTCTATGGTAAAACTAGCTTTATGATCCCCTCTTGGTATGCCTTCTCGAAGTCCCATGAACTCGGCAATTGCTTCGTCATTCTTGAATGTGTCTAAGATAGGTGTACCTTGTTGATCCCAATCTATAATTTTGGGATATATGAAGGGCATGTCATCATCGAAGTTTTTAAAGGTAGCCGCTGATAGGGTGAATAGTGAATGGTTGACATGGTCACAGAAGTTCTAGACTAACTCTTGCTATGTCTTTTCCTTACAGGTAGGTAAACGTAAATGTGGGACCATTGCCTGGGATAGGTCGTTAGAAGATGGTGGTTCAAGTGCCCAAGATGCACAATCAAGTTTTTCCCAATAATAGATCTTATGCCATTCTTCTTTGAACAAATGTTTCTTAGGACAAGGACTAGATGGTTTGCGAATAGGTTTCATGTTTAGGTCCAATTCTCCAAATAGTGCATCTATGTTCATGGTGCTGGTAGATGAAATGGAATCCCATTGACCATCGCTTGAGTAAGGGGATTCATCAAAGACTGGAGGGTTGTCATAAAATGGGAGAGGTGGATCATGAGATGTCTCGGTGTCGGCGTAAGCACTCACTTCCTCTTGAAACAGTGATGAAGTACTAGGAAACCCAATTCTAAGCGGTTGACACCCTAGCCCTAAGTATTTCGGTCGTGGGTGGATAGTAATCGGTTCCATCCTTCCATTTTGATGTAGCCCTAACCCATTGTGCCCGTCATAGCCTTCCTTTTGTGTTATCTTAAAGCCTTTTCCATATTGGTTCTTAGCTATATGAATAGATGGGGAGGGGTATTCATGTTCTTCTTGATACAACCAGGAATCACCTTGGTCCACAATTTCCTCGCTTAGCTCTCCCCATTTGATCAATGTCATTGTAGGGGGAACATTGAATATGATTATTGACTGTATTCTATCTGCCTTAGGTGGAATCAGTTGACTGACACAGTATGATGCCTTTATACGATACTCGCCAAAGCCCATGTCTTGGATTTCAAGTTTAGGAGTAGTTGATGGAGGTGTGAATGATTTGGACTTAGTGAGATGTGATGAGTTAATATATTGGGATGAATTGGATGATGAAACTTCTTGATTAACTGGTACTTGGCATTATGGAATTCCGTTTAGGCTTGTACAATACTGAAACAGATCTAGATCACCATCAATAGTGATCTCGGTGCCATTATGTGGAAATTTGAGACATTGGTGATACGTTGAAGGTACAACTTTCATTGCGTGTATCCAAGGTCTACCTAACAACAATATGTAGGGAAGAGTGAGATCCAAGACTTGGAAGCTGGTGTTCATGATTGCTAGACCAATTCTGATAAGGAGTGTGACCTCTCCTTTGGATGATCTTTCCTCATCATCATAAGCCTTGATGACTATACTCTTAGAGGTATCTACGCAATCTTCTGAGAATCCTAATGCCTTAACCAATTTTAGGGTACATAGGTTCAAACCTGCTCCTCTGTCTACCAAGACTCGTCTAACTTTGGTTTCATGGACTAAGACTTCAAGATGTAATGGGTCATTATGATCAGATTTTTCTGTCGAGTAATCCTGTTGGGAAAATGTAGCATGGTGCGAATTGGTTACATATCCCACCATCTCTTCGAAATGATTGACATCTAAATCAGTAGGGATAGTTGTGTTCTGCAAAGCTTTATCGAGAATGGCTCAATGCTCAGGTGATAAGGTCAATAGTTCCAAGATAGATATTTGTGCAGGGGTTTTACTCAATTGATCAAGAAGGTTGTACTTGAACTTGGAAGCTTGTGTAGATGGCTCAGAAGAAGGACCTGGAATAGTGATCTTGGTTCTACGTGTGTTGACACTACATTCTAGAGGCTTCTTAATGGTGAAGGTATCGACATGCTCATCTGTAGCATGGAGGCTATTTATAATCTTTCCTTTTCCATAGTCAAAATTGGTGTTTGCATAATTGGTTGATGGATCGGTCTTAGTTCCCGAACCAGAGGATTTTCCTTTTGTGTGGTCATGTAATGGGTCCTTGAAGACCTTATGATCACTATTCTTGGTGTTTTTCTGTCCACCGACCTCTATGGTTCTGTTCTCCACAAAGTCTTGGATAATGCCCTTGAGTTGGCGATAATTTTGTAGGCTGTGTCCTTTTATTTGATGATATTCACAATGGGCTTTGTCATCCCACCAGGAAGGTTTAAATTATCTAGGATCATATTCTCTTGGTTCCAACGGTTTGATGAGATTGTGTTTAATCAAATCTTTGTAAATAACCTCGATCGGTTGTCCTAGAGGAGTAAATTCACGTGTTGGAAATCTTCTTTGAGGTCGTTGTTGCTGTGAATTTTGGAGATAGTTAGCCGTTTGATCTAGATTATCCATTGTGTCTTGATTTTGGTTGTATCCTCTCAGTGTGATAACTAGCCTTGTATGTATGTTTTTAGCATTGACAATGCCATCATTTGTAACATTCTTGTTTCTGGACCAGCATTGTCTTCTATCATTTGGCGCGTTTTGATTTTCAACAATAGGATTCCTACCTGGTACCTTTATTTCGCCTTTGTCAATAAGGCCTTTCTCAAGGATGATGCCTTTCTGTACCAAGTCTAGGAATGAGGTACAACAATGTACTCTTAAATCACTCCGTAGTTTTGGATTGATGTTCTCTAGGAATATCGTGACCTTTTATTTCTCTGGTATCTCAACTGGACATCTGCTAGCTAGACTTCTCCACCTCTGAAAGAAAGTGGTGAAAGTTTCACCATCTTCTTGTGTCGTGTGGCACAAGGTTGCTATTTTTATCTCATTGTCTATGTTGAAGGCAAAATGTTTGACAAACTTTTCAGCTAATTCTCCCCAAGAGCGTATACCATATGGTAGTTTAGAAAACCATTCCAGTCCTATCCCAACAAGGGTTCATGGAAATAGTCTCATCAGATATGTGGGGTCATACGATATGTCCATGCATGCTGTTGAGAACTCCCTAATATGTTCTAGAGGATTCTTTTTCCCATTATACTTAGGCAAAATTGGTATAATGTATCCATGGGGAAAAGGTGTCATGTAAAGAGCTTTGTCAAATGGACATGGACATAAGTCTTGTGCTGAGATAGTTCGTTTGCTTAACATAGACATATTATCCATTTGTTGTTGGATATTTTGCATTTGATTCTAAAGGACATCGACTTGTGTCAAGGACATGGTGTTGGCGTTGTTCAGATCAATGTAGACGTTCTGATATGCCATGTTTTTCGATGGGTTATGATTTGTTGAAGGAATATATCCCATTTGAATAGTCCATTGTGGGATAGGAATATATGCGATTTGAATGGTTTGACATGGTGGAGGAATATATCTCATTTGAATGGGTTGACTTGGTGGAGGAATATTCCCTATTTGAATGGTCTGATTTGGGATAGGAATATTCGTACCCACCTTGGATCTCTTACCAATCGTGTTGGTGCCAAAGGCGTTGGATGAAGTTGCTCCCGTTGTAAATTGTAAACCTTGTGTTATGTTGAAAGGGTTTGTGTTTACAATTGATGATATCTGAGTTGGTATGCCAGTTGGTATTGCTGCGGTGATTTGGGGCATAGAACCACTTGATGTCACTGTTTGCATTGGTTGGGTAGATGTCGTTTTCAATGTGTGAACGTCAAATCCTGGTGGTAGTGTGGCACCTCCTACTAGCAATTTTGCTAGATAGCATTGGGGATCATTTGCCAAGCACTCATCCATGAAGGATGCAAATTCAGGATCTTGGACTGTAGACTCTATGTCTTCAACAAAGACTCATCCATTGGCATCTCTAGTGACAAATTTATCAAGCAACGGTTTGTGTGGTTTGTTCTTCCTAGGTGGTTGAGTGCTGAAAGGATTGATAAACTTGTTGGGGTCTACCATTTCTTTGTGCCTCTTTTGAGACCTTGTTTCAACCATAAAAAAGTTGCTCAAAATGGGGTAATGCAGACTATGCCTGAGAACTGATATGACCTATTTCTATGTTTTTGGATTTTTTGGACAATAAGGATGTTGCTAAAATGATTTCTAGAAAGACGTATACTGAGATGACGTATGGTAAGATGAACAATATGTAAGACCTCATGTAGACTATGATTCTAAAATGGGTATAACCTACCTCCTATGGAGTAAATGCATGCAAGGATTTATTTTGACCAAGGAACCTGATTGTAGGACAAATGACAGTTGACAAGGTGAACTTTCCAAACTAGACTTGTTGAGCTGAAAAGATTCAATAGATAAGACTAAGGTGACTAGGTTCGATGAGTGTGACAAATCGGGACATGAATTTATCCAAAGATGAGGAAACTTATCTATACTGTGATATGCAATTTCCTAGGGAGTATCTAGATGCATGCAACTTAGGATGACAATGACAAAGACATGGATTGTAACTAAGATTTCTGAGGAAGTATCTATATGCATGTGACTTTGGATGACTATGACGAAGACGTGGATTGTAACTAAGACGTATATAACCACCTAATGGATGCAAGATTTTTGCGCAAAATTTTGACAGTTTCTATTCAGACTCAGTTTGCAGTTTTGATTGTTCTTTGTTAACAGGCAGATGCGGTTCACCTAATAGTTGCGGTTTAGGATTTGATAGTTGCGGTTCAGGATTTGACAATTGCGGTGTTTCTTATAGTTGCAGTGTTTCTTACAGTTGCAGTCTTTCCTATAATAGTTGTGGTTTACCAATTCACATGCATTTTTCCTATTCTAGACTAAAAAACTAGTTTTCCTGATAGACACTTGCGGTTCGGACTTTGACACATGCGACTTAGGATGTGACAGATGTGCTTCAAAACTTCGAGATTGTGAAAATTATGACAGACAGATGTGATTATTCCCCTAACAGATGCGACTCTCTAATACAGATGCGACGATTAAACTGACAAATGCGACTCTGTTCCTAACAGTTGAATTTTTTTTTCAAAAGTTGTTTGACTGACTTTGTTTGTTTGATCAAGATTTTGGTAAATACAGCAAACAACAAACACAACATTCAAAGTATTTTCAGTTTTGGGATGAATGGACTGTTGAGACTCGAAAAACATTTACACCCTAGGCCTTTAGGATAGTACTTGTTGAATTCTTACTTGGATTTCTCTAGCTACGCATATTTACAATGGATGATTAGTAGCTTGACCCCACTGGCTCCCCTCCATGGCACTCACTTATACGGGGCAGCCAAGCTACAGTACCCATGAATCTCCCATGGCATACTTTTCATCTCTACATGAAACCATAAGATTGTAGGATGGCTTCACAGGTCCGACCTGCTGCACCAACAAGTAGATAGGATTTTGGTAACTCTACAACAAGGCTTTTAATTTGGGCATTCCGTTCGTGGGACACTAACTAACATCGGCGAGAGTCCATTTCTGTCCATCTCGTCGGATTAGTGCACGTGATTCCTAGGGTTTCCCCAAGAATCCACTTTTGTATACCGGTTGGAAGTCGCTTGGCTTTAGTGTGCTACTGGTCTGAGTCGTCTTGGGGTGAGTACTTTTTCCCACCAAGACAGGCCCAAGTTCTAGAGTCAGTAATCGTTTCTCTTACACCCAGGATCGCATGAATGCACAAGGGGAGAGGATACTTCAATTACTAAATCGTGGGGTTATAAACTAACAATGCAGACACGAAAAACACTAGTAAATTATTAATCCCAAACAAGATTATTTACATTACCAAACAGAAGTTCATTTTAACCCACAAGATGATTATCTATCTACCAAAACAAAAGCATGCTTAAAAAGATAAAAGCATTAGGTCCTGCATGCAAATTTGTCAGTAGTTCATTGTTTGTCTTTGGTTTTTGTATTGTCTTCTATGCTTCGTCCTGCAAACACTTGTTATTCAACCTTGACACAACTGAACCAAATATTAGCGAAAATCCAAATCATGAAAAAAAAGCAAAAATCAAAAAATGGATGCACGAAAATCAATAAAACAAATAAAAAAATTTACCAGCCAGATGTGGCTTTTGGAGCCACAGATGCGGTTCAAATGGTTGCAGGCGGATGCAGTCAATGAAGTGTCTGATGCGGTTTGAAATTCATCTACTAGCAGATGCAGCGATAGATAGGCGGATGCGGCTTTTGATAGCTGAATGCGACGAACGGCAGGCAGATGCGGCGATTGACAGCCTGATGCAGTTTATGGCTTGGCAAATGTGGCTCATAAGTATGGATGCGTCACTATTTTTGACAGATGCGGTTCACTGGACGGAAAACCTACAAAAAAGAAACAAAAAACAGAAATGGAAAACGAAAAGATGTGCTTATTTTGAAGTGCGTTCACGTCGGGTTCACCAAATGTAACTCAAGATTAAATCTATGGTTTGATCTACGACTAGAAATAACAATATCAATCCTAATCTAAAATCAAACAATAAAGAACAAAATTGAAAACATAAATGTAAATTGACAAATTGAATTGATCTCATCGAATAATGTATTCACCCTTTCGAATGAACTCCATTGCTCTTCTCCATTTTTCCTTTTAAGTATTCTTGCCCTCAGATTTTTGTGTTTGAATGCAAGTATAGCTGTGTTGAATGTCTAAGCAAAATATCGAAGAATAGTCTCTTCTCAAAAGTGTATAATGATTTCGGGAGGAGGAATAATGATAATGACAGGCCATTTTATAGATTTTGTGTTTTCGAACGATCGGCTTAGATTGAAAGAGAGATCGACGAATGAGATTGATGAATGCCATGCGATGAGTTATGTGACAAATAGAACGTGAGTTCAACTTCAGGTAAAGACTAATTTTAGAACATGAGTTAGAACATGAGTTCCAATCTTCATCTTCAAAAAATAAAAGAAATAGACTTTGTATGCAAAAGCCAAAGTTAGAAGTTGGAGAATAAATGCATGATAAATGCATGTGAATGCAAACTTGAGTTACTTAATTAAATAAAGATATTTAATTAATAGTTATAGATCATGCATATGAGTTAGAACTAGTTAATCAACTAGTTGTGACAAATAGTCTTCCTGCAAAGATGATCAGCAGTTGAATTCAGAGATAACTGGAGAACTAAAAATAGATCTCAAGTCAGAAGGTGAGTGAATGATTCAGATAACTAAATGATAGAGGAATGTGACATAATTAATTAAATAATGAATTAAATGTTAATTTAATTCAACATTCGAAATATGAGACTTTTAATTAAATAAATAAATAAATTTATTTAATTTGGCTGTTGAAAAGGATAAATGAATAATTAAATAATAAATATTTAATTATAGATGAAAAGGGGTTAAATGAATAATTAAATAAAGATATTTAATTATAGTTGGAAAAGTATGATAAAGGGAATTAAATAATAAATTATTTAATTGATAGATAAAGGGGGAAGAATTAATTAGTTCGCAACATAATTAAATAAATATGATTTATTTAATTAATTAAGTTGAATAAAGGATGATTATGAATTAATGAATTAATTAAAAAGGGCATTTAATTAATAGAGGAAATATGTGTTAGAAAGGTAATTAAATAAATAACATTATTTAATCAAGACGATGGACTATATAAAATTATGTTGAAATGTGTACTCGCAGGCCTTGACCAATTTTCGGTGTCTACACTTATGATATGATGGGGGCCTTCAAGTCTCATTCTTCTTTTGAGGAATCACACGAATAGGATCCTAAGGGTAAGACAAATGTGGATTTCACTTTTAAAATTTAGGTTAGAGATGTTCAAAACGAGAAGCTAGCCGAAGTGGGTAAACAAAGGAAACCTATTTCCAAGAAGACAAGGCATGTCTCGAGGAAAGAGGCTGAGAAGGAAAAATAATAGAAAGGGGAGGTAGATGTTACCCCTCCATTGACCAAAAGGAGAAGGCTTCTGAAGCTCCGACAGAAACTGGAGGAGGCTCCTAAAACTAATAAGGAGGTTGAACCACTAGTGGTAGAAGTAGAGAGTTTAGGGGAAAGGACAAAATTATATATGAGGAAGTCAAGGAATACTTCACCAAAGGATGATCCTATAAAGGAGGATGTTCCTGTGAGTGCTCCCATTGTTGAACAAGAAATTATTTCCATTCCTCAGGATACAGATAGTGTACAAGAAGAGCCAAGGAAGGATGAAGATTCTAAGGACTTGCATGAGGAAGAATTTCAGGAAGGAGACCTTTATAGTGTGGAGGTAGAAATTGAAAAAGTGGTCCAGACCCCTTTGGTGGCTTGTGTAGATTCACCTATGAAAGAGAAAATGAGTAAATATCCTCAACAGGAGGAGATACCAGCCAAGATCCCTTCATCGGTGTAGGTTGTTGTAGAGGAACAGTTGCTAGACAAGGAGAATCGAATCATGGATATCCCTAATGTTCCAAGTGTTGAGAAGGATGCCCATAATGACTAGCAAGAGAAAGATAAGCAAGATATAGTGCCAACTAAATCTACTATTCCAAGTTGGCTGAATAAAGAATTGAAAAGTAAACTAGAAATAGTAGAAGATGCTCCTCCTAATTGGGATGACTTAATGGCCAATGTTGAAAATGGAAAGATTAAGAAGAAGGCTAGAGTTGTGTTCCAGATTGAGAGAGATGGGTCAGGCAATAGAGTGGCTCACATTGCCACCCTTGCTCTAACTGCCAAGGATTATCATGTGCAAAATATTAACTTAGGGCATGCATCTATGGAACAAGACATTGAGGATTATGAAGGATCTAGTGCTATAATTGTGGGTAGATTGAAGAAGTCTGTACAAACCAGGCATGAGTTGGAGAATGAGAATGAGAATTTGAAGAAGTACTTGTAGAAGTTGATGAAACCCTTGTAGTCTGTTGGCTCTTCCTTCTTTGTTGTAGGTTTCTTGCCTCAAAAAATAATCTTCGGGCTTGAGAAAATGAAGGGAACTACACATGCCACAATTGCTTTGTTGCAAGGGGTTCAAACTACAAGATATTTTGTCATTAAAGATATCTTGTTGACTAGAGGGGATACCATGAGGTTAGTGGACTAGTTGAAGACTATCCTAGCTCAAGACAAGGAGGATACTGATCTTCTACTGCAAAAAACCAGAACGATCATGGAGCTCACTGAAGATAAGTTGGTAAAGAATTGGATTCTTCCTTTCTTAAGGGTTTATGAACCTTGGGAATGCTTAAAAATCTTGCAAATGAGGTAGAGGGCCTTGAAAAATATTCACAAAAAGGAAAGAAGATTGAGGACACTTTGACTGGTATTCATGATAAGTGTGTCTCATTCTTTGAAATTATGACGAGAAGGAAGAAGTTTTCTTTGAATCATCTTAATCTGGAGCAACTTCAAAAATGGTGGAGAGATGTTTATTCTCAAGTTGGTGAGGGACCAATTAGTGAACATCAGCTAGATGATGTTGCAACCTATATTGGAGTCATTGGTAGATACTTAAATAATAGGGCTGATTGGGATAGTACAGTGAGGCAGGCAAGGGATGATATCAAGTCTCTAGAAAGAAGAGTTGGGGTTTTCCCTGTGCCACTTGTTGCTAAGATAGATAGGGTATTACTGGCCGTGCATGCTGAAGAAGATCGAGCTAAGGACAAAGATGGGAAGTATTTATGTAAGGCTACATCAAGATTTGTCCTTCCCGTTACTCATATGCATTGGGCTGGCCCTTTGGTACCTAGGTTGACTTGGTTGAAATTGGTGCTAATTGCACATTTCATATTATATTCGAATATCTTTTAGGGCCGACCTCTTGTAGGTCGGGTTTTATTGTAAATTCTTATTTTTGGGCTGACCTATCTTACGGATTTTGTATAAAATAGGCATTGTGCCTCATTTCAAGAGGATAGATAGGTGATACATGATATTTATAGAGAGGTAGAATAGAGATTTCCTAGTTCGGCGAATTAGGGTTTATTTTCAAGCAAGTATTGTAACAAAAAGCTAGAATTGTTGTCATTTTAGATGACTTAATATTAGAAAGGATATTGTGATTTTCTATCTATCTTATGGAGCTTCATCTGCCAT
The DNA here is from genome assembly GCA_007115665.2 of Sequoiadendron giganteum. NCBI lineage: Eukaryota > Viridiplantae > Streptophyta > Pinopsida > Cupressales > Cupressaceae > Sequoiadendron > Sequoiadendron giganteum. Next base: position 83,757,668 of record CM021108.1, read on the forward strand.
GGTTATTTTTATTCTATGTTAAAAAATTTCTTATAAGTTCATAGTTAAATAGTTTGGTGATGCTTAATGTTTCATGTTTGGAATGTTTGCATTGATCTCTAGTCCATAGTTTTTGCAGTTAGCTTATTGTTAGCTGCTTTGCAAAGTTAACCTGGACTTAAAATTGTGCTTAGTTCAATTATAAGGGTTTTTTCAGGATTGCTTGAATGAATTTTTGTGATTTCAAAATCTTTAAATACCTTAGAAGATTGCACTATTTTTGTGAAATTGCAGATCTGTCTGGATCAAGCAATAACTAGTTTATGCGAGATCTGTCCATTTGAGCATATCATATTTAGTATTTTCAATCTTAGGGTTAGAATTAGTCTTAGAATTATTTCTAAAACTTTCATCTCTTGCTATTTCTTTATTATCTGGGTTCAATTAAAGATTCAAGTATCAATTCATTGTTTAGATTTGATAAATTCAAAATCTAGTATTTGCTTGTAGTGAGGTCCCTCTATGATTACCAACATTTTTCATATTATCTCTCAGTTGTTTTGTTGCATTTTCAAGGCCTGACATTACAAACCTTGGGGTTATCTCTTTTCCCATAGAGATTTACCTTTTAAGAGAGATAGGATATCAGATTTTGTCTAAGTTGTTGCTATGCAAAAAACACAATTAACAGGGAATCGACTAGAAAATTTATTCCCTTACCCAATACCCTCCATAGTGCAATGTTACATATTCTAGAACAATAAATGATCGCTTTTCCTACCATTAAAATTCCTTATCCTAATAAGACATTACCTGCAAGATTTAGATTGAATTCTTACTGCGATTATCACTGAAAAATGGACACAACATGGAACATTGTAAACATCTTAAACATCTTGTGCAAGACCTCATTGATTATGTTTGTCTTTATATTGGAGGTGTTAATGATCAGGGAAGTAAGTCAAAGCTAGTGAAAATAACAAGAATGATGTGATGAATGTTGACATAGATGATGACAACATATATATTATTGAACGATGTCCTATAGATACTATTGAACAAGTTCCTATGGATACTATTACACAAAATGATATAAAATTTCTGATTTCATTGATAGAAACTCAACCTTGGGTAAAAGCACAAATTTTTGTCACACTTTATAAAGGAATTGGCCAATAGCAAAAAAAATTCTGAACTTCAACCACATAAAAGTTGTCTTTATGTTTTTTATTTGAAAATGATATAAAATAATTAAATGTAGAAATTTTGATGATGTTTATCCCTATAGCATTTTAGATTTTTAAATAAATTTTTTCATTATTTTTTTATCATTCTAAGAATAGATTTTGAAATGCTGAAAATTTCAGAAAAAGTGACTTCACGGAATGTCAAGAAACAAATTGAAGAAAACCTTATTTCTCCCCAATTTTTTTTTCTCCAAATAGGTAACTTCAATATCTGGTTCATGGAAAAAAAATAACATTTTGATGTATATTTTTCCCATAATAATGTTTTAAAGTCAAACTTGTCAAAATTTGATAGTTTTCACAAGATGTCAACTATTGTCTATTTTTTAATCATTTTCAAAAAATAAATTATACCCTTTTGAAGAGGACTCTCTCCTTTAGTGCACCATTTTTTTTTACAAAAATTAATATGTTTTACTATTTTTTTAAATTTCTATTGAACCTTTTTTTTAAACTTTAACAACTTACTTACATTATTTTAAAATATATATATATTAAAGACTAATTAAAATATGAAAAAAATTACATATTCGGATTCATCAATCTAAGATCTACAAAAGGGTATTTTTCTTTTTTTATTAAAACATCATTCTGACTAAAGAAATACTTTGTTAAAGTTGAAAGTTTCAAAAAATTCTAAAAAAAGCTGAGTTGGCTTCCAACTAGGATGCCACATAGACAGTTTCGGTAGAAAGGGTTTTGGTCGAAACCCTTTCTATAGAAACCCCACACATTAAAAAAAGATGATTTCAAGCCAATTTCAAAGCAAGAGAAGGAAGAATTTAAATTTTTTGGATTCAAGCAAAACATATCTGACTGAAACCTTATGTACCACATGGTTTCAGTCAAAATCTATTTACTTGAAAAAATTTCCAGAAAAAAATATTTCACTCAGAACTAATTATTTGGCTGAGAGTGTGACACATTTTTGTGCTATCACCCCCTTGTAAGGGTTGAACTAAAAATCCTCTTGACATTGTTTTCTCATTTAAAGATATAATTAGAAATACACCTAATGGTCCTCTTTACATAGCCAACCAAATCAATAAAAATCCTGATAATGGGATAGTGATTGATCTCTTCTATGGAGAAAATGATATCACTAAGGAATTTTTAGTTGTGCATGAACTCTATCAAGTAACATTGATAAACTAAAGCATGGATCGCCCTTCCTCTAAAAATAGGACCAAAATAATTATCTATCTCATTCTCCATCAACTTAACGTTGTAATTCATCTCGTCATTTGTGCACAAAATGCTTAAATTTCCCCTTTGATAATGAAATTTTCATTATGCACCATAGTGGCTTTAAACCTTTATCTTCCCAAGGGAATTTCTTATTTGATTTATTTTGGCCCAAGCCTATGAAACCTATTCAACCACGAGAAGAATTTATTTTCAAAAAATACCAAAAGGTTAAGGAAAAATGCATTGCAAAACTATCCCTTAGAAACATGCCTCAACCTATGACTGGGCCTCCTATGCTTGATGAGACAATGATTGAACCTAAATAAATTCCAAATAACCAATACCAACCTAAGAAAAATCATTTACCCATTTCGTACAAAATAAAAAGAGACAACCAAAGCAATCCCATCATGCCTCCTAAAATAAAAAAAATTACAAACCTAAAGAGAAATTTGTTGAAGAACCTCCCATGGTTCCTATCATTCCTCCCCTTACAGAATAAAAAAGCTATGTTTGATAAACCTGCTCCTACACTATAAGTGTGACTTGAAAATCATAATAAAATAAATAGAAATTCTAGAGAGCATAGGCATAGACTTCCTGCCCTTGCTTGAAGGTTAAACAAAGAAAACAACAAAGAAAATCAAAATCCCAACTTAAGTGAAGCAATACACAATGAGTCTCCCCCTTTGTTTAAACAAAAGGATCCTATATCACAACTAGACCAATATCTAAATCCTTCTTTGGAAATTATCATTCAACCTCCCATTCTGATTAACTTGGATGATGATGACGATAAGATTGCTAAAATTGATGAGGAAGTACATAATGAATTGAATACATTGTTTTACTCTTCTATGAGCTTAAATGAAAATTGTCTTGAGAAGATTTTTGAATTTGGTGATGATCCTAGTACTACACTTGATGTTGTCCCTTTAGCTATTTTATAATTTCTCTATACGATGAAAAAGATTGGAAAGTGAATGATCTTCTATAGCTTGACTCACATGTGGCTTACAAGTTTTTGGTATTATTTTCTTTTCCATGTTATGTGTGTGATTGAGTGTGTAATGTGATCCCCTGTATTGTTATGATTGATATAATTATCTCTTTGTGACATTCCTCTATTAGTACCTACGTTCTTCTCTATCATAAACGTTTTATCCTTTAAATTTTCTTTGTCTTGTGTTTTCCTTTAGGGGATGATGCGAGGCATTAAGACTTTTAGGTCTCTTCTATGTTGACCCAAAATCTTATTCTTTATCTATTCTTTGTCTTGTAGTTTCCATTTGGGGATGACACACGACATTGAAACATTTAGGTCTCTTTCATGTTGACCCAAAATATTTTCTTTATTTTTGTAATGATAGAAAAAGGTCCCCTCTAACTTGGTCGTGATTTAGCATTGTAATATTTCTCAAATATTAACATTAGGACTTGTGCCCTTGTGAACATAATGAGCTTATTGATGCCTTATTTTGTGTGTTGTAAAGTGTTGTAACATAGTTTCACACTTTTCTAGGATTTTATTTTAAATTTGAGCTTTCTTATGCTTTAATTAACCTTATTTTACATCCAAAAGCCTTATTTAATGCATCTTTTCGAGGATGATCCCAACACAAATCATTAACCAATCATAATTTAGTTGTTTTTAGGTTGAATGGCCTAGATTTAGTGATATGGAACGAATTCGCCACCTTGGGAAAATGAGTCCCACATAGGTTTTTGGGTCCCAAACTTGCTTTCACACCTTTTTTAATTATTCTTAGCCACATCCCTCTATGAATTAAATATGTTTTAAAATTATTTAATTAATTCATTTCTTAACCTTTTCTATCTCAATCAATTAAATAAATTAATTGTGTCGCTAATATCCCCGTTTCTTTGATAATTAAATAAGTTACTATTTATTAAATTATTTACTGGACATATTTAGTCAATGGTTAACTAATAATAATTTATTTATTTAACTATTCACTCCCCTTCTTAATTCTTCTAGTTGTTAAATAAATGTCAAAATTATTTATTTTGTCATCTATATGTCTCTTATATTAAATAATTAACTCAATTAAAATATTTAATTCGTCTTTTCATATTTCCTCTCGTTCAATTAAAATAATTATGTAAATTATTTTGATTAAATACCCACTTGGATTTTTCCAAATAAATTACTCATTTTCCACTTGGCCAAATATTCCTTTTGATGAATTAGTGATATTCAATTTTTAATTCATCCATTGTCCCTCCACTTGCTTATTAATCTTAGTCGTCTTCATCATAGCCAACTTTGTCATAGTTTTTGGCATCATAGATGTCAGCACCATAAGTATCCCTAGCCCACCACTTTTTGGTGCATCAATCTTCCACCATTGATCTTGGAATCTTTCTAAAAGGTTGATCTCATCCATCTGTTTGAATAGTTATCTATAAAAGAATCATTTAGCCTCCATTTTTTCCTTAAAAATGACTATCTCCAACTTCCATGCTTTATTGTTGGCAAGTATTTGTAGAATATCTACTCCAAATAGGAGGGAAAACATGCAAAGGTAGGTGAAGAAGAGACACGGGAAGTGATTCACCTACACTATGGGAAGTTTTTTCATTTGAATTCTTTCATTTTGTTCCTCATTTTTATTTTTTTCTCTTGCTTTAGATTGTGGTTTTAGCTTAGATTTGTGTTTGTAGCTATCATTTACTCTTTGTTAAGCTAGTTTTCCCTCATCTTACATTGGTGACCCCGATGTGAAAAGAAGTTTTTGTAGCATTTGTATGGTTTTCTTTTGTTTTGTAGGTTTTACACACGAAATGGTGCATTTGATACGTGTAGCGATGTAATTAATAAGAAACGGTGAATTTGTTGAAAAGAACGACACAACTATTTGAAGGGTAATCAGATTCAAAATAACGACGCATCTATGGAAAATTTTCACACATATGTAGGCAGGAAATATTTGAATTCAAAATTGTGATGCAACCAGTCTAGTGTGACACAATATATAGACACATTTGTAAACCCAAACAATGCATTTATTTATTTGGTATAAAATTTTATATTTTTTGTTTTCTTTCTTTTCGCTTTTTGGGTTTTAAAGTAGACTAGGTTTTTTGGTTGCTAACTCTCTATTTTCAGCATGTGGCTTTGGAGTTAAGCAGTTCCCAAAAAAAAAATTCTTTAGAAAGAAACAAAAAATATTCAAGCTTCACATTACTTTAGTTTTAAGAAAATTTTCATTTTTTTTGTCTTCTAAAATTTTCATTAGGATCATAAAGTTAAAATAAACTTTTATATTTCACACATAAGGATTGAAAAAGAAAAAAAAAACTTTATTTTACACTCATGGGTATTAAAATGAACTTGCATCAAACGTCATTGGCACAAAATGAATCCAAGTGTCTCCAAATCATAAGAAAAAGGTTAAATAACTATCTTTGTTGTTTTCTTCTTTTCAAACTATCTTAAAGTACCTATGCTCTCCTCTCATGCCATTTAGTGATCTTGAGTGACCAAAAGTACCTCTTTGGGATTTGCATAATCACACACCACATTTGGATTTTGGGGTTAAAATGAACCCCATGTGTGTGTGAGGAAAAGGCACTAAGTATGCTCTTTGCTTGTGCTCTATGTGATCTAGGATATAAAAAAAAAGGGTACTTCCTTGATTTTATTTACGTTTATTTTAGAGGGTCTCCCACTTTGCTTTGAAAGGTGGGAATGACCCAAGCAGTAAAAATATAAGGCCAAGCTCTTCCGAAAAACTATATAAGAAAATTCCTTCTTGATGAAAGTCATTTAGCAACAAGTGCGGATATGTCATACCGAAAAGTGCCACCCTCAATAGCCCAATAAGATAAATTAAAATCCTTCCTTAGGAAAGGACTAGGAGGCCTCTTGACTGACCATAGTTTTGAGCTAATATTTCTGTGTATGGCCACCTTGAATAGATTCCCTTACTAGAAACCAATTTGTGTTAGAGGCCAAAAACCCTTTTTATACGCTCACTAATCGTAGGAGGTGAGACCTTTGAAGTTGCCTCGTGTCTTCACTAAGCGTGTGTAGAGATGCAAATTCCTCCTTTGGGGAATTTGACTTGGTGAGCCAAAGAATTGAGTGTCATAGAGGGGACTCAATGCGACCAAAGTCTCTAGTTTCCTACCTTGCATAAGGGCTGATGCAAGAAGTTGGGTCCACAAAAAGCTCAAAAAGTGGAAGTGTTTTTGCTGTTTTTCAGAATTTGTCACACTTGGACTTAAAATTTGAGGCAGTTACACAATGAATTTTTTAAAAAGTCAGTAATATGAAATTTAGAAATTTGAATCTACTTTATAAATATGTAAATTATTCAAATACCCAGATTGTAGAAATTAAATTTTGATAAGGATCTATAAAAACCACTTTTTAAAAGCCCCCATTTTTTTACCATACCATGTACGTGTACGAACTACACTTTTTGAATCAGATAAAAGTATTTTGCTAATTCCTTTTGGGCAAAGAGAATTAACAACATGAAGATTCATGAGGAATTCTTTTTTTAATTTTTTGTTGAATAATTTTTATTTTTTTTTAATTTTTATTGGCCTTAACTGTTGTTTTTAAAAATGAACGTGTACGGACAGCACAATTTGACCTAAACTAAACATTTTTGAATTTTTTTTTTTCATTGTGTAATTAATTATCTAAAGATTGATGTCATATAAAATTTTTTTTACAAAAAACTTAACCAAAAAAAAGTTATTAAAATACAAAAGAAAACTTATATTTCAAGTGTAAGGACTAGTTTACTTTGAAATTAATTAAAAAATAGAAAATATAATCCAATCTTAATAAAAATTATATATTTAAAAACTAGACATTGTGTTCTGTAATGGGTTTTAATTTGATAGATTGATTTAGAAAAAAAATTCATCAGCCATATTGTCAAAGTTGAACATTCTTCTTCAATCTGCCTTAGTTTTTTAGTTGCAGGTCAAAGGCTAATGCTCGGATTGCCAAAGCTTTCTCGAACCTAAAACAAAGTCTGGAGGTGGGTTGGGAAACAAATTTTTTAATAACGCGTACGCGCTATTAAAACGCATACGCGATATTGAAAGAAAATGCATACGTGTTTCATAACACGTAAGCATTACTTTTTGAGCCGTTGGGTAAAGGTAACACATACACGTTATGAAATGCGTACGTGTTTCTTTTTCAGAATGCGTACGCATTTCATAACGCATACGTGTTTCTGATATATCCATTTTTCCCGATTTGACATTTTCTGGTACAACACGTTTTTCCTGCGGCATTCTTTTTCTACATTTTTTATTGCAAATTTGTCTTGTGCAGGGCATATTGTATTGCAAATTAGTTGAAAAGTCAAGTGCAGGTTGAATTTTCTGAAGTGGAATCAAGTACAAGAATAATTTACAAGAAGATTCAAAAGAGAGAGTTTTAGGATGTATTCATGATATTTTTGTGTACTTCAAAGTTCAAAGAATAAATGATCTTCATAGTACAAAGTGTTATTTGAATATTTGAAGGAGGTGAAAATTTGAAAATTGGTGTCAAGTAAATCATTTTTTTTTTCATCAAAAAAGGTTTGGTAACCATGGGATCAAAGCAAAGGCAAAGAAAAAAGTGTAGAAATTCAATCACACCTGAAGAAATTCAAGCAAATAAAGATATGGAGGCAAAAAGACAAAAGGAAAGAAGAGAAAGAATTTGTCAAATGAAAAATTTGGAAGCATCTAGTTCAATGAATGATGAAATGAATGTAGATGATGCAAATGTGGAGATGGTGAATATAGAAAAAAATGCAATTATGGAGACAAACTCAACTATGTTTTCAACTTCAACTTTGAATGATATGGAAATAGTACCTATGCAAACAACTTCGGGTATTTCTTCAAATCCAGGTGTCAATGATATGGAAAATACACCTATTCAAAAAATATCTCCATGTATTTTTTTAAACCCAAGTCTTGATAATATTGATTTTGTTTGTTTAAATGATGTTGGATACACCATTGCTGATATCAATAATTCTAGGGTTGAAAGAATGCAAAAAAAATAAAAATGATGGAAATATATCTTATGAGAATGCAAATGTTAATCAAATCCCTCATATTGATGAAAATTAAAATGGAACCCCTTGTGTGAATGAAAATGAAACCCCTTACATGAATGAAAATGAAACCCCTTGTATGGATGAAGGTGGAATTTTTTTTTTTACAATTGAAAATGATGTGTTAGATAACCTTCGTGGTAAATTTTCTTGGAGACAAATTAGAACTTATGGAAATAAAATATATAAAAAATTTTTTGTTAGAAAAAAATTAGGATTCCAATGTCAACTCATGGTGCACTTGATGAGAATGTGGAAAATGAGAAAAGTGATGGAAAAATTAGGTATTTTGGTAAAACCAAAAAAGAAAGATGATTCGGTAGAACAATTCATTTCTAGTGTTGCTAATGCTATTGATTTTATAGGTAAGAAAAGTCAATCTAAAGATAAAAATGTGGCTCGTCGTGCAATAAAAATTGCTTTAGTTGATAAAGCAACTTCAAATAAAAGGAACTATATTGTCAGTTGTTGATTTTGTTGAAAATTATACTCTTGCTCCACAAGAAGAAATTCAATCACAGTATTTTAATTCAATGCAAGTAGCTATTTTTGTTCATATTGTTTATAGACATTCAGAGGATAGTAGAGAAGATAATAGATTTTTTTTTGAGAGAGTACCATTTTTATGTAAGTGATAATCAATTACATCCATCTAAGTTTGTTCAATATTGTTTTGATATATTTTACAAAAAATTAAAAGAAAGAGGAATTCAATTGCTAGAACATCTCATATGGTTAGATAATTGCATAGGTCAATTCAAAAATGATAGGATGTTTTATTGGTTATCTAGAGTTCATAAGGAAATTAATATTCAGCACATATGGAGTTTTTTTTAAGCTAGTCATGGTAAGGGAGAAGGCAATGGAGTAGGTGCATGTGTGAAAAGAGCTCTTGCTAGAGAGCAACTTAAATTTGAGGATGCTGCAAAATTTAGAGATGCACGTGCAATTGTAGATTGGTGCAATACCAAATTATCTACAAGAGTAAGTGAGAGCTCAATAATTCACCACTTTTTTTGGTTAGTTGAAGAAAATGATATTTGTTCTTGACAAGATTGTGAAACAATTAATGGATCTGCAAAATGGCATTCATTTAAGAGTTCGAATGCAAACACATGGACAATATAGACAAGGAAAGTGGCATTATTTTGTCAATTTTGTATTGTAGGTGATTGGGAGGCTTGTGAAAATATCGAATGGGTTGAATACTGGCAACAAAGAGCCTTAACACCTACATCGACACATGTTCAACAGGGAACAATAATTGAAGATAATCAAGCGTTTGCATCAGATGATTATGATCGTGTTTCTAATCTTGTACAAGAAGGTACATTATTTATTGTGATGAATTTTATATGTATGCATCTTTATATACATGAATTAAATATAAGTCGTGCTCTTTATTGAATTTTTTATCTATTTTTGTAGGACATGTGTATGTTGTTGTTGCACCCGAGGGGAATGAAGAGGAGATAGAGTATTGGTTGGCTAGATGTGTTGAGAAAAAATATAATTTGGTACCTCCTAGAGTGGATGATGATAACTTTGAGCATCCAGCTGGTTCAATCATTGTTGTCGGCACCTGGCTTCGAAAATATTTGATAAGAAAGAATGGCTTGCCTGCATTTTGAAGATTATGAAAGACACAAGAAGATTATACATTATTCACATTTGATTTTGGCAACCAATATAAAACTAGTTAGATATCACGAGAGGCCTGCTAATAAATTTTTACGGACACTTTCAATGGATTATCATGAGACAATCATAGATGCATTACAAAAAAGAGAAGATGCAGATGGTACAACAAAGTAAATAAATATTGTTAAGTATATCTAGTTGTATGTATATATTTAATTGATATATATATTTATCTTTAAATTCATTTCCTTATTAAATTTTTATATCATTTTTTGTTTTAGGTCTCCCTTGATACTAGATGTTTTACAAAAAAGAGAGAAGATGCACTCTTATTACAATGGAATTTGAATCTATAGATAGGTAACTATATATAGTTGTAGATACATTTAGTTGAGAGTATAAATATAAAACTAAATTTAATTCATTGCCAGTTTATAAAAAGTTTATAATTTATTTCATATCCCCTTAAGCCATCCTCTTATCTACCATTAATCTATCCTCTTGCATCCCCTTTAAGTCTCTTTATTAATTCCCCTTAATCCATATCCTTGTATATCTATCCTTAATCCATCCTCTTGGATCCCCTTAAGTCACCCCCTTAATCCATCCCCTTAGGTCACATGGTTTAGGGTTTAGGGTTTCTAGGGTTCATGTGATCCTTAGAATAACAAATTTATATGGGTTAATGGTTTAGGGTTGATCTCCTAGGATTTAGGTCACGTGGTTTAGGGTTTCTAGGGTTCATGTGATGCTTAGAATAACAAATTTATATGGATTAATGGTTTAGGGTTGATCTCCTAGGATTTAGGTCATGTGGTTTAGGGTTTATGGTTTATAGGGTTCATGTGATGCTTAGAATAACAAATTTATATGGCTTAATGGTTTCAGGTTAATCTCCTAGGATTTAGGTCACATGGTTTAGGGTTTAGGGTTTCTAGCATTCATGTGATGCTTAGAATAACAAATTTATATGGATTAATGCTTTAGGGTTAATCTCCTAGGATTTAGGTCACATGGTTTAGGATCTATGGTTTCTAGGGTTCATATGATGCTTAGAATAACAATTTTATATGGATTAATGGTTTAGGGTTAATCTCCTAGGGATTAGGTCACGTGGTTTAGGGTTTAGGGTTTCTAGGGTTTATGTGATGCATAGAATAACAAACTTATATGGATTAGTGGATTAGGGTTAATCTCCTAGGATTTAGGTCACGTGGTTTAGGGTTTAGGGTTTGTAGGGTTCATGTGATGCCTAGAATAAAAAATTTATATGGATTAATGGTTTAGGGTTTAGGGTTTAGGTCACATGGTTTAGGTCACATGGTTTATGGATTAATGGTTTAGGGTTAATCTCCTAGGATTTAGGTCACGTGGTTTAGGGTTTAGGGTTTAGGTCACATGGTTTAGGGTCTAGGGTTTAGGGTTTAGGTCACATGGTTTAGGGTTTAGGGTTTCTAGGCTTCATGTGATGCTTAGAATAACAAATTTATATGGATTAATGGTTTAGGGTTTAGGGTTTCTAGGGTTCATGTGATGCTTAGAATAACAAATTTATATGGATTAATGGTTTAGGGTTTAGAGTTTAGGTCGCATGGTTTAGGGTTTAGGGTTTCTAGGGTTCATGTGATGCTTAGAATAACAAATTTAAAGGACCCTTAATCCACCCTCTTGCATCCCCTTAAGTCATATCCTCTTACATGTACCCTTATTCCATAATCTTGCATCCCTTAAGTCACTCGCATAATTCCCCTTAAGCCATTCTCTTAGTACCCATTATGCCACACCATAGGGTTCATGACATGCATCCCCTTCATCCATCCTATGGCAAACATCATTTGAATTTGTATGGAATTTATAAGATCCAATTTTATAACTTTTATTATATATTTACTTAAATGACTCAATTTTTTTATAGAACTACTTACTTACATTAATTATTTTTTCAGGTTCTCATCAAGTCGGTCTACCATGTGATTGCCACTAAAAAATTATTTTATCAAGAGACTATGTAAATATCAATTTTTGGTCTTCACGTAAAAATTGATAAGCTAAATAATTGGATATACATGTTCACACATATATTTTTCATCATGTTCTATATTTGTATGATTTTCAATGAACTTATTAGTAATTTTCTAAAAATCTCATTCCAATTTTATAGATTATACATTTCATATAACTATTCAAATATTTTCTAGAATTGGTAAATAGTTAAAATTACGTTCTCTTAATTTATTATGAATATAATCTAAACTATTTAAGGAATATTTAAATTTATCACCTTTAACCATGTGATAAATTATATATTTATGAAATTTGATTGTAGAGATAAGAATTTATATCTAGTGCATGTATTACTTGAAAATTAGATAAAATATCTAGATCTACATATGTATGAGTGCATATAATGATCAAAATGAACATAACATGATCATAATTGACTTCATATATATAATCATCACATTAAAGTCATCTAATATAAATAAACAAAAATATGTATATGTCAAGTCCAACACATAAAATTTTAAATAAAACTAGAGATGTCTGATCTATTTAAAATTTAAAACCATTTAACTATCAGGTTGATTAGTCGAATCATGTTTCCTCTTTGTTCCAGGTCGATTTGATGTACCTGCATCATGCTGTAAAAGAGTACAAGTAACTTAAAATTAGATTTAAATTTATTTATAAATTTTGATATGATTAAACATATTTAAACCTGAAAATATAAACTTTTGGATAAAAAATAAAAATTTAATTAAATATCTAGTAAATACAATAAAAATGATTTTTAGTACATGAATAATTTGCCATATGATAATGTGGATCTATTAGAATTTTTTTTCAATGGGTATCATAACTGTCACTTGAGAAGATCCAAATGCCTGATCTACTATATCCTGCATATTCATATATAAAGCAATCAATATGTTAAAACCTCAAATATATATATATATTTAAAAGATTCGTAAAAAATGGTTAGGATATTTAGTAAAGTTTACAACCTCGAATGATATGACCTCAAGATCACACACTGGAGATTGCCCATGCATAAATGTTGATGATGCCTCAGGTGTACCTGCAATGGGTATCTCATAAAATGCCTGCATATATATGTACAACAATTTGTATAGATCATTCACGCATGTGTATGTAAATGTAAAAATTAAATAAAATCTATAATGTGTATTTAATTCAAACTTAACAAACTTTTTGGAAGAACACACCTGAGCTGATGAGGACTCAAGAGCGCTCACCACAACTTGTGGTTGGTCAGCATTAGGCATGCTCATCTGACCTCCCTGCATCTAGATATAATATATATCAATCACACATCATGTGTAAACATTCAAAATAAATTAGATATATATATCCACACAAACTAAATTTAATATATATTGGTTTAAGTACCTGACCAAAAGGTGAGCCGATATTTACAACACTCGACATATAGACATGATCATATTGGGTTTTAGGCATTGTTTGATCATGCGTCTACACCAAACACTTATTGAATTAATATTGTACTATATATATAATTTGATGTTATTATTTAAACATGAATTTTGCACATTCCAAAAAAAAAATTAAGTTCAAAAGATAAACATACCTTTGTAAGATGATGCTTAGAATATAGTAAATCCATAAATGAATTTTTCTCAGACACATGTGGGTCACCTGAAGTGGATGCGTGAGTATTCCTATTGCTCGAGCCTCCATGCTCTCTATTGACCACTTTAGCTGCCGTGTGTGAAGTCTGATGAGTGAGATGTCCTGAAAGTGAACTCAATGTTCCTAATGTCGATAGCATGGTTTGCTGTTGAAATGCAATGGGGACACCAAGAGAAGCAAGAGGAAAAATAGGAGCAATTGGAGCATGTCACTGAGGATCAACGCATGCTCCTAATCTTTGTTGGTGCATGCCATGCCCAACTCCGTGGAATGACCTCATATCAAAATAGTTGGGTTTTGAACCCAACTCAAACTCTGCCCATAAATTTCTCAAAAAGTATAGGGGCACCTCAGAATTTCCATGTGGTGGAATATCAAACAACATCCACCATCTATCCCAAAAATGTGCAGCTATCTGGGGGTGCCTAAACCATAAAATTAAAATTCATTTTTTGGTGGGTGGAATTGGTTGGCTAGTTTGGGGGTTAAAAAAATGTTGGCACATGGCTTCTTTGGTAATTTTAAGGTCATTAATTTCTTTATAAGACAATCCATCTGCATAGAATTGTCTCCTCTCATCTCTCCATTGATGGAACCTATCTAGGTCCGCATCAATAGATTGAACAAAATCGACAATAGTTTGCATCATAGATGCAAACCATGAGAGATGGGGGGGAATTCTAGGCTCATTTTTTATTAGATCTATATTTTCTTGAATGACCATAATATTTTCCCTAATTCTCTCTCTCAATTGATCCTGGTCTACTATAGGGAGTGGGGGGTTAGGAGGTGGAGGGTTTGGAGGAATGGGATCTACAGGAATATGTGGTTCAGGCATAAAATCCTCTATGCTAAATAGTGGATCCATGTGAATGTACAACCAAATGGCAACTTCACATGTTAAACAATTAAGAAATATATATAAACAAACTAATTAAATAATGCACACAATTTGAAAAAACTATTTAAAAATCACATTGAATGTGCACAAATTCAAAATACAATTCATTTGAAGACCATTTGATTTATAACATTAAAAAATCCATAATGTTCATTAAAAATCCATAGCATGTACACATTAAAGTTTATAATTTAAGTTTCTACAAGTTTTGAAATTTTCAAATTTGTGGTTTACAATTTGAGTTTTGGGTAAGGGTTTGTGTTCATATTTTAGAATGTAGGGTTTAGTGTCTAGGGTTTTCTTGATTAATGATATGTGATTATGTATGGTTTGGAGTTTACATATAGTCTGAAAGATATCTAGTTTTTATGGTTTAGGGTTGATAGATAGGACTATATGGCTCATGTGATGTATACATATAAGGTTGTAGACATCTATTTCAAGATTAGGGGATTTTGAAAGCTATATATGTATACTAGAATAATGTAATAACCATTAAGATCTAGAAATAAAAAAAAATGGTTATAAGGATACATTTAAAAATATTAAGTATATACATTTAAACATATAATAATAGAAACATAGGAATCATGGTATTTGAAAAGGGGAAATGATAATAGGAGTTACCATAGAACGCAAAATATTGTTCATATGAGAGACATTAAAGGTATGAGACAGAAATATTATTTTAATAATAAATTATTAAACAATAGTATAGTACATGAAACTTAAAGGATGCAAATAAATTAAAATTAAAGTGATTAAAAGTAATAATTATGCAAGAAATAAGGAAGCCAAACTACCAATTCGTTAGGGTCAAATCCATGAAATTTTGCAACCCAATCCTTCACCAATTATAGAATTTAGATTTATACATTTTAATTTCTTGATTTTAATTTTATTTTGAGTAATAATAATGAAGGAAAATCTATAATTTGATGTTCTAGGACCCCCTTTGACAAAATGGTAACAATCGACCTAGATTATGTTGAATCAAGAGTGAAGGAAATGAAAATTCAATATGTTATGACTAAAATTCTATTGTTGTTATAAAAAATTGAGGGAAATGCATTGTCTTGTGATACCTCACAATTATCACTACCAGAAATAAACTTTGTTGATCACACCTAAAGACCCCATTGATATATAATTTTGTAAATAAACTCTTTGAAAACTAAGATTGTGAGAAACATAAATTGAAGAAATAAGACTAAAACCCTATGTGTTTTAAAAAGTTCCACTAGTATTCATGATTTTTGAATCCTTATGAAACCATCAAAAACCTTAGGTACCTAAGTATGGGGATATTGGCTCAAATACATAGTTTCAAAACTAAAAAACTACTAGAGTATGGATTTTAATGACAAAAAAACCCTAGAATAGAACAACCTTTACAAACATCATAAAAAAATTGAGGGAAATTCTCTATGATTTAGGGTGTAATGGGCCCAATATATATGCACATGATATATTTTTTTGAAGGATTTTTTAATATATTGATTTAAATTGTATGCATGTGTGCATATGTATTTGTAAATGAATTTGTTACATCCACTTAAGTTGTCTTCTAGTTTAAGAACAAGTTGAACATATTGAATATATGTTCATATAAACAACTTGAATATGTTTAAGACAAAATTCAAGAAAACATAGAAGAACAAGTTGAACAAGAACATGTTAAATAATAGATTAGAAAAATATTTGTTAGAGATGCAAAATTGGAGAATTCAGTTCAAGAAAACATAGCTAATATATTTATTTTTCAAGTTTAAGATAAAAAATTTAATCGATATAGATGAGGAATTTTTTTAAATACGATTTCATCTAGGGATATGTTTCCTTCTATTAGAATTTTTATCACACTAATTCTAACTTGAACCATAAATGGGCTAATTATAACTTGAACCATAGACCCTAATTATAAATTGAACCCTAATGTATTCTAACTTGAAATCTAACCCTAATTTTAATTAAATCGTGTATCATAACCTTAGTTGAACAGTAACCCTAAATGCATATAAACTTTTTAACCATAAACCTAGTTAAATATTGGCTGAATTTTTAACTATCACCAAAATTACAACCATTTAACCCTAGACTCTTAATTTAATTTTTACCCCAACCCTAGAACCCAACACCAATTGACAGGGCTAATTGTAACTCCAACCCTAACCTTCATCTTAAATTTTAATTCCTAATTTCATAATCCTAACCGTAACCCTAATAAAAATATAACCCTAACTCTAAACCTAATTGAATACAAACCCTAACCTCAACCCTTACAAGAATATTTATCTTATAACCCTAACCCTAGAATGAATTTTAACCCTAGAATTGAACTCCAACTTTAATTGAACCCTAAAAGCAGGTAATTAAATTCTTTAATATATTAAACAAGTAAACCTAATTGTAATTTTGAAATCTAACTATATAATATATATTAAAGTTTAAGCTAAACCCTAATTGTACCCTACCTCTAACCTAATTTTAACCTACAAATAGGGTTTTTGTTTACGTTTTCTAGGGTTTTAGTTTACGTTTTAGTTTATGTTTTCTAGGGTTTTAGTTTACATTTTAGTTTATGTTTTCTATGGTTTTAGTTTACGTTTTAGTTTATGTTTTCTAGGGTTTTAGTTTACATTTTAGTTTATGTTTTCTAGGGTTTTAGTTTACATTTTCTAGGGTTTAGGTCCAAGGATTAACAGTTTGAGTAAATTAGTTTTTTAGAACCTACAGTTTAGGGTTTTCAAATTTCAAAATTAAATGTGTCAAATTTAGGTTTTTTTTTGGGTTTTCGATTTAGAATTTTATGGTTTTTGTTTCATTGATGTTTTCACTTAATTAAATACAGTTTAAAAACTATTAAATATTAAATTAAAACAAACTAAACAAAAATAACTAAATAGCAATTATAAAACTAAAATAACTAAACAACAATTATAATGCCAAAAAAATTTTAGAATTCAACCAAGCTGGAGGTCACTGAGGTTAGGTGTGTCGATAGGAGGAGGTGAGAGTGAAAAATTGGCAAATTACAGCCGTCCAAAATGCGTATGCGATCTGCTTCACCTTCTGCTAGGCCAACAAACTCGACTGTGAAAATGACTTTCACAGTCGCTTATTTAAAAAATTAAATAGTTTTTAGAAACGCATACGCATTACAAAATGTGTATGTGTTCATAATGCATATGTGTTTCATAACACGTATGTGTTTCATAAATCATACGCGTTTCATAATGCGTACGCATTTTAGGTTCGTATGCCCGAATAGTAACGCGTACGCGTTATTGATTTAGGATCGGGTATGTGATACATAACGTGTATGCAGTTTTTAAAAATGCGTATGTGTTTCGTGCGAGAAAAAAAAATTCGGCTGAAACTTCCCCTCTTCATGGACCGAACTTTGTGCACTGACCCATAAGTGGTTGGAGAGATCCTAGTGGGGATATCAACCAGTGGTTTCCTTGCTAGACATAGGAATTATGCTTGTTTTCTATGTGTGTGTTCATCTTGAAATAAAAAAATTTCACATCCAAAACTAGACCAAAACAGGTGCTTGATAATATATTATATGTGCCGATCAAAATTCATAAAAATCATTGAAAATCAACTAAAAACTTAGGTCAAAATCATCATAATTCCAAAAACAACATCTCAAAACCACAACTATGAAAAACATAACCACAACTGAATTATTTCATTGTGACTTTTCAATAAAAGACCACAATTACAATTTTAAACTACAAATAAAGAAAATAGAGTCACACTATAATTTTAATCCACAGCTACATTCTATAATCTCACAACCTTAAATGACGCAACTTTAAAAAATAAAGTTGTAATTTCTTGATAAACTAAAACTTTCAAAATACTTGTTCAAGTTTAATCAAATCATTTTAATAGTGACCCTAACTGTTAAGCCTGTGACTTGTAGGCCTTCACCAATCCATTCTAGCATTTCCATTTTGGATTCCATTAGATTTTAGGTTGCATTCATACCTTCAATAATAGATTTTAAACCTTAGGGATAATATTAGGCTTTTGGATAGTCCTTGGTTGCTTATACATTTTCTTATTGACCTTAATCCATCATTTAATCAACCTTTGTCATTATCACCTTGTAAAATTTGAGTCCTAAGTTTGTGTCCTAGCCTTCACACAACTTTTTCAAAATCACCCTATTGATTATCACGAAGGTCAATGACATTCAGGTTTGTTATCTTGGATAGGTACCATAGCTTGGTTTTCATCCTTTGTCTCAAATTTTAGAATTCATTACCTTAGTATAATTTAGACTCATTTAATGCCTCCTTGACCAAAGCTTTTATTATCATCCTTTAAATTCTTAACCTTGCACTTTCACTTTGCATTCTTATATCCCAAACACACAAGAAAACATAGCTTGATTTCGTCGTAACCTTAGTTGCACCGTTACCTTTGATCATTATCCTTTTTCATTATTTCATAAACCTTTAGAATCCTTGGAATCCATTAGATTCATTAAGCTTCATCCCTATTTTCCTTGCATAATCAATCACCTTGCATCCTCATATTCAAAAAAATTTAAAAAAAACATAGTTTAGCTTCATTATGACCTTGCATTACCTTCTAATTTTAAAGTCTCACATTGTTGAAATAAGGTCACAAAAAAAAAAGGAAATGGATTTCATACGTGACATCTTCCATGGCACAACCCTTGGATTAGATTCAAACCATTCCACCTCATAAAGGGAAACATCAAAAAGGGACCAAACTGATACACTTGACCATCTAAATCTAGATAAATTCAACAAGAAATTGACTCTAGAAGAAATTGAAAGAGCTTACCAAGACCCAAGGGTTTTAATCATGGCTGATCAAATATTTGGTTCTGGTCTTAATATATTCTTCTATGCACTAGATGAAAAGGTTGGAAAAATCCCTCAAGGCTTTGACGTCTCAACCATTATAGAAGAGTAAGAAAACCAAAATCCATTTGCATTAGGGATGTCATCTTCACAAAAAATGTCAACTATTCCTCTTTGAAGAACTAAACACATGTCAACTACCGCACACATCCCTAACATCCCTACAATTGGAAAGAAGGTGACCAATGGAGCTATGTAAGGACTAAACCTCATATTTGGAAGCTCATTAAATTCCATGATTAAGACCTTCACAAATCATCTATTCCAAAATATCACCCTAGGTTCTATACATCAAAACACAAACGAAGGTCCAACACCTTT
>CM021108.1:83783793-83797801 GCA_007115665.2 Sequoiadendron giganteum
ACACTTTGAAGCATAAAACAAGACCTTGACTTATATGATGAAAATTTGAACCAATTGTTCTCGAATAAGTGAAAAACAAATAAAATATCTGACTCTAACTATATGACTAGCACGAGCGAATTTAGAGTCACCACCCAAAATATTGGGAAATAAATTTTTATCACACTTTGGGCTTACACTTGCAATATTATAGATCAATTTGAACATAACCCGACACAAGCACCAAGAACAAACCACACTTGGAAGCATAAAACTAGACCTTGACCTATATGATGAAAATTTGAACTAATTGTTCTACAATAAGTGAAGAAAAATTAAAATATAATTTGACTTTAACTGTATGAGATCTACCTAGAGTCATTGGACTTAGCAATGTCCCCAATAAACTCACCAATCTATTTATTATTTTTTAGAACCAAAGTTGATCTTACCACTTACCTATAAATCTGTGAGGATCTAATAATTAGAAAGGGTAAAGATTGGCCAACTAAAACTCTACTTCTACTATTTGGCATCTATGAAACTTAGGAGGGTGATCCTCACAATTTCTATATGATACTCACAAGCCATTTTATCAGTTAACATTGAAAAAAAAAAGATATATTCCTGCTTAACAAAAATAGATAGAATTCCTTGATGATTTGGCATAACATTTAAATAATAAAACCTACAACTAGGAATGAGTAGTAACTCATGCTAGTGTATTGAAATTACAAGGTGTGTGAGAAATTATTGTAAAGATTTATGTTCATTTTTAGGTACACTGGCCCACAAACATAAAGACCAGTGCCTTATCCAAGGGTAGTAGATTCTTATATACAATAAAATAATTCACCTAGACATAATGTAAAGGTCCAAATGAGTGAAAAGTGTTAAAGTGGACTTAATTGGACGATGAAAAGCATAGGAGAGTGTGAAAGTCCACAAGAAAAGGTCCAAATAAGTGAAAAGTGTTAAAGGGACATTTTGACTCTTTTTACCCCTTTCCAAGCCTTTTGCTAAACCGTTATAAGGTGTTGTAAAACATTTTCACACTCTCCTAGGATTTTCATCATCCAATTAACCCCTCGTTATTCTATAATTACCCCTTAATATGTGTACATGTCCTATATTAGTGTGTTTTTAGAAAATAATCCCGACAAACATAAATAATTACATTTTAGTTATTGACAACTAATGAAAATTTCCTAGGTGGACTAGGTCACCACCTTGGGTGAGCTAGTCCCATGTGGCATAAAATTTGAATTAAACTTAATTTCTATCAGGATTTTGGTCTCTAAAACCCTAAGGTCAACTTGTATGGTGTTATTTTGAGAAAATTAGGGCATAACTTGTATAAATAAGCTTCAAAACCTTAATCCCTCATTAGGAATCACCCATTTTTCTTCTCAAAAAAAATTCTTCTCTCCTTCTCTCCTTCTTCCTCTCAAGCAAGCTAGGGTTTCAAATTCTAGGACAATAACACATCACTATTGAAGCACTCAAGGGTTGAATCCTCCATTTCTACAACTCAAGATCATTCATCAAGGAAAGGTATCGAACATATAACTCCCCATTTCATGTTTCAAATTTAGAAGAGGACTAGGTCACTACTTTGGGCAACCTAGTCCCACTGAAGCTATTTTCCAGAAAATTTGGTAGATCTCGATACCCTTTTGGTTGAAATGGGCTCTAGAGTAGTTTTCTAAAATTTACTTGAAGGACTTTGTCACCCCACTTGGTACAAGTGTCCCTTTCAACTTCAACATTAAATTTAGAAACATTTCCAACTCCTACCATATTATAGGTGCACACCTCTTCAATCTCATTCATCTCTATAATTATTCGTTCATATTTCTTATGTCATTTGTATATGTTTCTATATCTTCATGTGTTTTCAAAGATAGTTGTATTTGATTCATAGTTAGCTTTACTTTCAGTTCATAGTTTCATTTAGTTATTTTTCATTTTTTGTTCATTGTATTTAGGGTACAATCACACATATCACTTGAATACCCTAACCCACTTTGAATGAACCCTAATATAAAAGAAGTGTGAAAGAGAGCCATTCATCCAAAAGTTAGCTTCTGGGGTGAAAAACCTTAGAGGCTCATTGGGGAATCCTCTTTCCCATCTTCATTTTTGGTTGTTCATTTTGGTTAACTTGAAATTATTGCACCCTTCTTTTCTTATTTATACTCCTTCTTCATCCTAGGTTTTCTTTACATTGCATTTTGCATTGTTCTTTTGCATTCTAGGGTTTCATATTTTTGCATGCATGAAAGTGAATATTTTTTGTGTTATTGCATCTCAAATCATTTTCATTCATCCAAAATATGCACCTATCTTTTATTTTCTATTCTTTCCACATCATAACCATCAAAACCCAATTGATTTTTTTTTTTTAAATTGGAAAAAACCTTAATTGGGACTAATTCACTATTCTAGGTGACCTAGTCTTTGTTCAATTTTTTCATTGTCTATTACAACACTAGAAACCTTACTTTTTTGATTTATTAGGCTCCTGGTTTCATATAAATTAATTATGGAATGTTCTAAGAGCATTGGTTTTCTCCTTCTAGCTCAAAGTCATCATTTTAGGATTGTCATTCTTAACATCCTTTCTTCCTTAAATCTGAAAATGTTCACATTACTGTAATTTTGTATTTCATTCATAAAATTAATTTTTAGTTTTTCTTCTACAATTTTTATATTCATAAACCTTTGCATTAGTTTGTTAAAAATACTTTTCCTTTTAACATGTACATTATATACAGTCATAAAGCTTAGCATACATTGGATAAAAATGTCTTGAATTATTGCATATACATTGCTTATATTTCTAAATCATTGCATACAATGGTTACATGTAAATTTCATTTTTATTCACACAATGTGAGTAGCTTACATAACTAGAAATTCTAGACACACTTTACTCTCTTCTCCCTATGAGATTGTTGTAGTCGAGAGACAAACAACCTTGTACATTCCTATTGATCATGATAGTTCTTCTCCTAATATCTCTGCTCTTAGTGGTGAAGATATTTTGTTAGAAGAACCAATTAATAAGAGTTATGATAATCCTAGATGTTTCTCTCCTCCTACCTCTCGTAGTGGAAAAGACCTTGCCAAAAAATACAACAGAAACATAGATAATCATGATAAAAACATTTGTTTTTCTCCTAGTATTTCTCCTCATTGAGCTAAAAATACTTTGTTGTTAGAAAACATAATAAGTGAAGTTCATGAACATTTAAGTTGTCCCCCTTCACCTCAAAACATCCTTATTGAGCATAACCATTCCATAATTGATCCTTCCCATTTTAGTGATGATTCTCTATTAGAAGAATCAACCTTTGCTTCTCCTGAACTGTTGGTTTTTTGTTCTCCTAAAACCATTCCTCATAGGAAAGATATCATGATTCTCGATAAGGATAACCATTAAAATAATATTATTAAGTTCTTAGAATAAAATAAATAGAAACCCTTGGCCTCTCCCTTGCTTAAGGATGTTAATATTATTCAACCTCATTTGATCCATTACCCCCCTTCAACTAAACCCAAACCCGACTTCATCCTTTACCCACCTACCCATAATGTGTTGCAACAACCAAGTACCAATACCATTGCTCATACAAACTAAACCTATAACAAGCCTCCTTACCAACCATCACCTTCAACTTATTTACCTTTACCTAATCCCATCTTACCTGCTACCCCTCGCCTAAATTCCTTCCCTAGGGAGTATGACCTTGTTGACCAACTAAGGAATACTCCCAACAAAATATCCTTATGGGACCTTATTCAAGTCTCCCCTCACTATCACAACATGATGCAAGTATCCTTACAACAAGTTCATATCCTTTCTAATGAGCCATCCAGTAATATAGTTACTATTATTCATGGAATAAATGTTGATAATTTTTTTTTTCCAAAGTGAGCTCCCTCCTTTGCAAGTACAAATAAAATGATGCTTTCGTGATAATCTCTCAATACAAAAAAAAGGGATAAAGAGAACTCTTGTAGATATAGGATTTTTCCTTAATGTGTGTAGTGTGAGCCTTTTGGATAGGATCGGCATAGATACATCCCAAATCTAGCCCTATTCTCTCTCTATCAGAGGATTTGACAATGTCTCTAAGAAACAACTCGGTGTGATCACTATCCCTCTTACAGTTGGAATGACCACATTAGACACTACAATCCATGTTATGCCTCAAAAAATTTCATACAATCTTCTCTTAGGATGACCATGGATTAATGCTATGAATGAAGTTCCTTCCACTCCACATCATAAGATGAAGTACATCTATAACAACAAATTGTACAGACTTGATGTTGATCCTGAACCTAATAGTTTCTTACACATTGACAAATCCAAAGAGAATCACTTCAACACCTTAACACCAACCACCCAGTAGAACCCTCACAACAAAAAACTCAGGAACACCATATTTATCCAATCACCAAGCTCTTAGATGATGATTTTTATTCCTTATACTTTACACATCCCTTAATGGGAGAATCTAATATCATTAAAAAAAAATACTCAAAAAAGGGATACATAGTCTTGTCCACTCAAGACTTGGTTGGTCCTTCATATGCATCCACCTCAACTACTTCAGCCACTAAAGCACATACTGAACAATCACCCAATCGAAATAAGTCGAAAAACATTTATGGAAAAGGTTATGAACTCATGAATCAACTTGGCTATAGTGTAAAATGTTGTGGTGCTAATGAACAATGTATTCAAACGCCTATCATGCCTATCCAATGACCATCACATCATTTTGTTGGTTATTTTCCTCTAATTGAGACCACCAAGCCTTCCATTCCCATCAAAACTTTCCTTCATCACCCTTCTACCCCAACCTTGACCAATTCTTATTTGAAACCAACGAAGGACTCTTTGCTTACAACCCATGTCATCTCGTAACCCACTCCTTATTCAGATTCTATACACTCCCTTAAAGGAGTATATGAAATCTCACAATCCATAGAGCCTTGCATAGGTATGCCATCCTTTACTAAGAAAGATCCCTCCTTTTTTATAAACAAATTATGCCCTTCTACCATTGACCAAGAGGGTATCTTGTTGAGACTCCTCCAAGATCACTTGATATCTCTTTCCCCTCACACTCGAAAGAAATGTTTCAACAAACATTAATTTTTTTCTTACCACCAAGTTCACGGTCACTCCACTAATCAATGTAAGGCATTGAGTAGAAAATTCCAACATCTTATGGATCTTGGCGCTCTCCCTTATGTTGGGGCACCTCATCCCTCTAATTGATACAAGTTTTCCCTCAACCCTTTTGGCCCACTCTTCTCCTACACTAAGTGGGGGAAAGAGGTTCATTATCGTTCTTCCCTCGTATGTCACTTGTCACTGTCACTTTTGAATTTTTGTTAACCTTTCATGAACATATAAGAGAAATCTTGGTATGTGGATGAATTTTCTTAATTCGAATCACATGTGACATACACCCCTCCTTCATGATGTAGCTTATTAGAAACATATGACTGAACATAGGGATTTCCAAACAAGCTCTCATGTCCCTTTCCTCTTCTTCTTCTACTTTAAATTAATTTTTCAAAGTACGATGATGCATAATTACTTTAAAGTGGGAACATATATCACCACTCACATTTCATTGTGTGATCTTATTTTTCATGTGATTCCTTCTCTTGTAAACATTACACACAATGTTGTTTAGGATGAGAAATTTACATTTTTCCTCTTTTCCATACAATATGAGCCCTTGCCTCTCTTGCATACAACATGAGTATACTTTCACATTTCCTCTCTTGATGAAATTACATATAATGTTCCTTAAGATGATACATCGCATGAATAAAGAAAAATCCCTTTGAAACATCATCATTTCAAAAAATCACTTAATTTTGTGGAATCTTATCAAATTTATCATGAGGTATAACTTTTCTATGGTTTAAGTGGGAAGCCCAATCGGCGACATGACTTTCCCCATAGCCACCTTTCTAAGTACATAATAGCCATCTATATGTTTCTCACCTTTTGGAACAACTCACTTGGCGGAAAAACTGATGTTCTATGGCGCACAAGTGAGCACATATTTTTCACCCCTTCCATTCTCTTCAAACTCAACCTTGTCATTGCATAATCATGTATCTCATTTTTCTATAATCCATTCACCCTTGAATGTCTTTTACATTGATGTCGAGCTGACTTAGAATCTCAAATCCTTGGGGACTTGACCACCTCTTTCTGCCTTCTCGTTCTTCTTCTTTGTCATTCTTTGCCATCTCCATTGGGATAATTTAGTGTGATTTTTAAGCAAGTTCATCCTCTCGCTAAAGTGGGGGATGAATGTGTCGCAAAAAAGTGTGGAATTTGACAATTTTCACTCATTTGGACCTTGCCCTATGGACTTTCAACTATTTTTAGCCTCTTTTTACCCTTTCCATGCCTTGTGCAGAAGTGTTGTAAGGAGTTGTAAAACATTTTCACACTCTCCTAGTATTTTTATCATCAAATTAACCCCTTTCTATGCTATAATGACCCATTAACATGCATACATGTGCTATATTAAAGTGTGTTTTCAAAACACAATCCTGACAAATATAAATAATTACATTTTTATTACCGATAACTAATGAAAATTTCCCAGGTGGACTAGGTCACCAAATTGGGTGACCTAGTCCCATGTCACATAAAATTTGAATTAAACTTAATTTTTGTCGAGGTTTTGGTCTCTAAAAGCATGTCGTCAGCTTGTATGGTGTCATTTCCGGAAAACTAACGCATAAATTTTAAAAGTAAGCTTAAAAACCATAATTCATCATTATGGATCACATTATTATTCTCAAAACAAATTATTCTCTCCTCCTTCTCTCCTTCCTTTCAAGAAAGCTAGGGTTTCAAAGTCCAGGACAAAAATACACCATTGTTGAAGCGCTTAAGGGTTGTATCCTCCATTGTTTCAACTCAAGATCATTCATCAAGGAAAGGTATTGAATATATCACTCCTCATTTCATGTTTCAATACTTTGTTTCTTCATTTGATTTTAAGATCTAAAAGGGGTGTGACCAGGGCAATCTCCCATACTCTAACAATCAACATTTCATTCTTTCTCTTTGTGCATGTTTGCAGATTTAGGTGCATTGGAAGCTTGAAGATCATTCAACAAGCTCACCAAGTTCTCTAAGGTTGAAGAAAAAACATTTTAAGCTTGGAAGACTTCTATATAATAAATTCTTCACTTTCCGGGCTGGATACCTAAGGCAGGAGAAAACAAATATCAAAGGCCTCAGATCCCATCTTCTAGTTCATAGAAATTCAAAAGAGGACTAGGTTCCCACTTTATGTGATCTAGTCCCAATGAATCTATTTTTTAGAAATTTTGATAGATTTGGATACCCTTTTGGCTAAAACAAGATCTAGAGTAGTTTTCCATAATTTACTTGAAGGACTAGGTTGCCCCACTTGGAAAAAGTGTCCCTTTCACCTTCAACATCAAATATAGCAACATTTCCAGCTCCTACCAGATTCGAGGTGCACATCTCTTCAATCTCATTCATCTTTGTATTTGTTTTCATACTTCTTAGGTCATTTGTATATGTTTGTATATCTTCATGTGCTTTCAAACATAGTTTCATTTAAATCATAGTTAGGTTCACTTTCAATTCATAGTTGCATTTAGTTAGGTTCACACACATCACTCTAAGACCCTAAACCCCTTTGAATGAACCCGAAGATGAAAGAAGTGTGAAAGAGAGCCATTCATCTAAAAGTTAGCTTCTATGGTGAAAAACCCTACAGGCTCATTAAGGAATCCTATTTCCCCTCTTTCTTTTTGGTGGTTTATTTTCATGATTTTTTTAAATAATTCTCTCATCATAGTCCGCAAAGGCTCTATGTTTCCCCTAAAATCCTTAATTTCATTTACAATAGTAATGGTGGGCTTAAGCTTCTCAGTGGGCTTGACATCCTGCCTAGCCCTAGTGGACATCATTCTTAATTCTTTAAACCTAGGAATCCATGTCTCCATGAGTGGAATGGCCTTCTCCTTATCATTGTCAAATTTATTTATATTAGAATTCATGCATTAATAACTATCATAAATTCTATTCAGTTTGTTATGCACCCCTATTTTTAGATGCTTCAATACTATAGTGACAATATTCATATTGTTGTCAAATATTTCCTTGTCATTTGTCAATATTTCTTTGTATTCATTTAGCTACGTAAGAAACTTCTCCTTACTAGTGGCTTCCTTTTTTTGTCGAGTTCATGATATGTTAAGCGCCATCATTGAGATAGGGACAATTCCCATGTTGTATGGCACAATTTCCCATGAGCAACTTGTGGGAGGGGGGAAATCAGTAGATTCTAGTTGATGTGGAGAAGTAGGGGAAGCATCATCATCCTAATTTTTCTCTCCTAATTTTAAATTTTGTAATTTCTCCCTCAATAATGGTACCTTAGTTTTTAACAACATATTTTATTGTTATGTCTTCCCATACTCAACCTACAAATCATTGTAGTTCTTTCTAAAATTTTCCTTTTCTGCAACCACTGATTCCATAGTAGCTCTTGTAAACTAACCAACATTTATTGACATATTTGTTACCTCAAGAGCTCATGTATGAGACACTCTCCTTATTATCAAGCCTCCCTTGTAGTTTTGTTTACGCTCTGCAATGTTAGGCTTTCTTGTACTAGGTGATAAGGATCATATTGCTAGTGCATCCCACTATTCACTAAAAGAAGACCCTTGTAATGAAATTGTAGATTCTTCTTCAAAATTGTAAAAGGGTCTATTACTCCTTTCTATTATGTCAAAAGTGATAGATAAGGACAAATCCCATTTGGGAAACAATAGCACACCACTATTTCTCACCAATTCCCTACCTTCATCTATAGTCACTTAATAAAATTTATCTCTCATTTCATTCAAGACATGTTCTTGAATTGTGGCCTTAGATAACTCTAGATGAAGGCTTCTTTCCTTAGCTAGATTGTTGATGTTTTCATCCTTTTTTTTCCATATAAGAAAATTCCAATAAAGATTGAGACTTAAAAAATAAATCACCATCCATGAATTTTGTACATTCTTCCACTCTAATTTTATCACTATTTTAAACCCCAGTGAGGTCAGCCTTGCTCAATCTTAGACCTAATTATCATGGCATAGTCACTAATTGTGTAGGATGCATTAATTTTTTTAATTCTTCCTTACAAACCTAGATTTCCTCATCAAATTCATCATTATCATAGTCCTCCAAACCTCCTCATTCAACCCTTTGCTTCTTCAATAGTGGCTCTCTTGGTGGTGAGGCATGCTATGATGTGGCATTAATTTCCACAACTTCAGGCCCTTTTGGCCTTAGATGAGATGGTGGAATTTTTGGTGTAGGAGAAAGAGGTCTTTGATCCTCTTGTTGAGAAGGAGCAACTACTATGTTATCTCTCTTTTCCTTACTCTTTCTCCTTATGAAGACCTTTATTTTTTGTTCCTTTGGAGGTTGGTATGTAGGTTTTTCCTCCATAACAAGGATTTCTTGTCCACCATGTTCCTCCTCCATAGGGGCCTTCCCCCTCTCTTGAGTCATTCTTTCACCTCCATGGTGACCCACCATTGTCTCAAAGTTATAGAGCACATACTCCACTTTCTATATTATATTAGGGTTATTTTCAAGAGAAACAAATTGAGGATCCTTTTACTTTCTATTCATTTTTATAAAATCAATCCACTTCAATTTTCTATTCTCTTGCCCATAACATCAAAAAAATTCCTTATTATATCTTGAGGGTAATGGAAAATATGCTCAGGAACTTTGGTTCCATAACTTCAACAAGGCTATGAATCCTTTAGGATCAAAGTAATCTCTTTATCCTTCTATTAACATATGAAAAGCTATGATCAAATCACTTATTTAATTCCAACCTCCTTTTATCATTAAAAAGTCAAAGAATCATGTATATGAAGGGAAAAAAAAAATATTATCTTGATCCAACAACTATTTTTTTTCCACAATTCCCAATTATAATATTACTTCAAGGAAACCGATTCTTTCTAGCACACATTTTG
Source organism: Sequoiadendron giganteum (assembly GCA_007115665.2). Lineage (NCBI taxonomy): Eukaryota > Viridiplantae > Streptophyta > Pinopsida > Cupressales > Cupressaceae > Sequoiadendron > Sequoiadendron giganteum. The sequence goes on from CM021108.1 coordinate 83,793,850, forward strand.
GTAGGAGGTGAGGTGAGAAAGTTACATCATATACTCTCAAATTAGTATATGTAGGATAAGGGATAACATCTCAATGTAATTGACCCCTAATTCATGTCTCCTATCCTTGAGTCTTAAGAAATCATGCAGGGTCTTGGGAATTCCTGGTAGATTCATAACTATGGCTCTTCTCAATTTAGAGGCAAACAAAATTTCTCAAATATCACAAATTCAAAATTTCTATCATCTTTATCCAATATTGTGGCCCAACACTGGATAGGTAGTTGTAGATCACCCTCCATCCTATCCAATGTCATATTCTACCTAAAGTACTATGATCCTTTAAATAGAAACATATGGATAAGGAATGAATACTAACTAAACCTCATGCATATTGCACCCTTCTTTAAGTTTACCAACCCCTCATGAATCTTCTTTACAAGAAACCCAACATAATCATATATCATACAAAACTAGGGGTGTTGGAATTGTGCTGCCATATACATACATGCCATGGGAATTCCAATAACAAGATCATTGCAAATTATTTGACAAATAGAATAGTAGGTCCTCTAGAAATAAGGTGAAAAATAACTAATAGGAAAGGGATCCTTATCAAATGGTCCCAATGTAACCTTTCAGACCTTAATATTAGCCAAGTACCTTGGTAGTATGTTGACTTTAAATGAGTTTTTAGCTTTCTCATATTCTTGCTTAAGAGCCTTTTCATCAATTTTAACCATATCATTAGTCTACTTAGTGAGTTTGAAGACATGAGCAATCTATTCTTTTGTGAATTTTACCATGTCAATTCCAACAAAGGACCTCATAGTCCTCAACTTTATGTCATAATTGATAGAAATTGCCTTTAATAAATCAATATCTAGGTATACATTCAACACAATTTAGTTTCCCAAGTCCAACTTCCAAGGGTTACCCACTAGAACACCACAGTTCCTATTCCCAAACCCACTAAAAAGTAAGCCATGATCTATTATTGGTGGATGTTGGAAGAGAAGACGAACTTTACATTTTTCACTAGATCAAGGTGGCAACTAGTTAGCTATGTGTTTACTCAAAAGTATTTTTGAACTAGAAGCTTCCCCCTTTGATGAAGATTCTTTCATTTTGGGGGCCATGGCTCAAGGGTTCTTATAAATTGGTGTTTCTAGTTTAAAAAAAAGTAAACCTATATATTGGATAAGGGTTTGAAATGAATTACAGTAGTGCAAGACCAATTGAATATTTCAAATATATGTCAAACCTTAAAAGAAAAGTAAAACCAAGAAGACCTTAATGACAAAATGACAATGAGAATATAATTGAGCAAGGTTCTAACAATTTCAATGGTGGGATAATATATAAACTTATTGGCTTGGCACAAGCTTAGAAAACCTAACATTGAACTAGCTTGAAAGATGTAAGACAAGCTCCTTTGGTACGTATAATGCTTTCATCAAATTTTAATTATGCTTTAACACAAGTTTAAAAGACCCTACAAACCTTTACTTGGTAGCTTTGTGTCCTTTCTGCCATTATGGCTCACTCACATTAACTTGAATGGTTCACTTGCCATCAATCCTAACTTTGAATACTATATGTTGATATTCACACAAATTGAAATGACCAAAAATTCAGGTCAACCTAGTTTGAATAAGATTATTATACATAGTTTTTCCCCTCACAAAATCACAACTATCCATGTGGAGACAGTTGTTGGTGTTGAAATGCACAAGACAATTGAGATGGAGGAGGTGAATTGGTTGTATCAAATTACTTTACTTAAAAATTTAATCTTTCCACCTTAACTTCATTTTGTTATTAAGTGTAAATGTGAAATGCAAATAGAAAAAATAAAACACTAGAGACACTATATTTATGTGGAAAACATAATGAGGGAAAAACCATGGTGAGGATTAACTCACAATATAGTAGAAATGAAATACCAGATACAAAGGCTCATTTCCAAAGGTCTCAAAGCCTAGATACAAAGCCTCACTACCCAAAATAAGGGCTCACTACCTTGAAAAGGAATCATTTTCTAGAAAGGACGATCATTGCCTACAAAAAAATATAAGAGATATAAATGAATATCCACCACTAGGGTTCACCAAATTTGCAACCTGATTAGAATATTGTAGATGCCATCAAATCATTGATTTTAGGAATCTAAGACCTTAAAAGTATTGTTGCCTCAATTCACTCTTCCACACTCTAATTTTCACAATTCTTCACATACTTCTCTTGCTCAATCCGAATGATGGATGGATATGAAATTCACCATAAATTGATTTTATTTTATACCATATTCAACCTTAAAAACATTGACCAAGGTTGGCTATACAATTTCAAATTGAAATTGAAACTAGGTCGACTACCCAACATTCCTGTGTTGGATAAGAATGTGAGAGGACCAGTTTCTTATTTAGGTTAGGACTCAAACAACATCTTGTATCTCACAAATTATTTCTCAAATCAATGCAAAAGGGTTAATGTAATGTCTAAACACGAGATCATCCGAACGTAACGAAAACACCAATAATATTTGAAGTACAGGCATCTTTAGCAAGCTAATCACACATGGATTATTCAACACGCTTGTTAAAAAAAAATACCATTTCAAAGAACACCTCAGGTACATCCACAAAAATTATAAAAAACTTGATTCATGTAGAACTCTTCACCAGTCCAACTGGGAAAACCTGCAAAAAAATAGGAGCTCTAGATCAAGTCTTTCAGAGTGCCAAACCACAAGAATTTTTTGTAAAACCCATAAACCATCAAAAATAGTCATCTCCTAGATCCATAAGATCTAAAACGCAATATAAAAAGACTAAAGAGCCAAAAAAATTCTCCCAGTCCACACATAGATAGTTCTGGCAAACTAGTTCACACATTGAACATATCTCCTACTCTCCATTAGCCCAAAAGCTAAAACTCAGGATATAAGATCCATTGAAGCTTATGAACACACTTATATATCTACACATGCATAAGATAAACATGAGAGAAATGCAAAGCACAATACTAGAGCACACTAAAAAACACAATTCAAGACTACTTTCATTGTTTCTCAAAATTTCTCAAAAGAACTTGGCAAAAACACAACTACCACTTCATAAATAAAGCTCCATGTACTCTAAGAACTTCTATACCATCTGCAACAACCTAAACTGTGTTAACACCAATGAAAACATTAATGACAACACCATGAAACACATCCATACATGCAACAATCTCCCCTTTTGTTATTGATGGCAACACATGATGTGAAAAACCATCAAAGACAACATACATGATTTTCAAAAGCGACAACCTACCAAGTATAAAATTTTCACTTGATTCTCTCTCCCCCTTTAACATCAATGGAAAATAAAATTATTTCCATATAAATCTTTGTTCACTCCCTCTTAGGAGTACACCCACATCACATACTACAAATATTCACCTTTCTACTGCCCTTGAGGATTATACCTCAATCATCATTCCAACACAAATTCCACGAATTCATTGGGAAGATGCACCTTCATGTGCACTTAGTTTAAATAAGGAGGTGAAGAAATCCCTAACTTGCCTCTGAGATACTCAAAAGTGTTCTTTGGAAGGGCCTTAGTGAATATGTCTGCAACTTGTTCCTTGGTAGGTACATATTAAAGTCTAACTTTGTTCGGTAATACCTTATCCCTCAAGAAGTGATACTTGATGGATATGTGCTTTGTTCTAGAATGCATCACTGGATTCTTTGAAATGTTTATATAACTTTTATTTTCATAGAATATAGAGATAGGTTCATCACTCACCACACCTATGTCCATTAATATTTGCTTCATCCTTAATACATGTGCACAATGGCATTTTTCTACAATATACTCTACTTCTATAGTGGTTAAAGAAACTCAATCTTGTTTCTTGATCAACCATGAAACTAATCTTCCTCCAAGATAGAATGCACTGCCACTTTTACTCTTCTCGT
>CM021108.1:83805912-83964191 GCA_007115665.2 Sequoiadendron giganteum
CCACTTTATGTGATCTAGTCCCAATGAATCTATTTTTTAGAAATTTTGATAGATTTGGATACCCTTTTGGCTAAAACAAGATCTAGAGTAGTTTTCCATAATTTACTTGAAGGACTAGGTTGCCCCACTTGGAAAAAGTGTCCCTTTCACCTTCAACATCAAATATAGCAACATTTCCAGCTCCTACCAGATTCGAGGTGCACATCTCTTCAATCTCATTCATCTTTGTATTTGTTTTCATACTTCTTAGGTCATTTGTATATGTTTGTATATCTTCATGTGCTTTCAAACATAGTTTCATTTAAATCATAGTTAGGTTCACTTTCAATTCATAGTTGCATTTAGTTAGGTTCACACACATCACTCTAAGACCCTAAACCCCTTTGAATGAACCCGAAGATGAAAGAAGTGTGAAAGAGAGCCATTCATCTAAAAGTTAGCTTCTATGGTGAAAAACCCTACAGGCTCATTAAGGAATCCTATTTCCCCTCTTTCTTTTTGGTGGTTTATTTTCATGATTTTTTTAAATAATTCTCTCATCATAGTCCGCAAAGGCTCTATGTTTCCCCTAAAATCCTTAATTTCATTTACAATAGTAATGGTGGGCTTAAGCTTCTCAGTGGGCTTGACATCCTGCCTAGCCCTAGTGGACATCATTCTTAATTCTTTAAACCTAGGAATCCATGTCTCCATGAGTGGAATGGCCTTCTCCTTATCATTGTCAAATTTATTTATATTAGAATTCATGCATTAATAACTATCATAAATTCTATTCAGTTTGTTATGCACCCCTATTTTTAGATGCTTCAATACTATAGTGACAATATTCATATTGTTGTCAAATATTTCCTTGTCATTTGTCAATATTTCTTTGTATTCATTTAGCTACGTAAGAAACTTCTCCTTACTAGTGGCTTCCTTTTTTTGTCGAGTTCATGATATGTTAAGCGCCATCATTGAGATAGGGACAATTCCCATGTTGTATGGCACAATTTCCCATGAGCAACTTGTGGGAGGGGGGAAATCAGTAGATTCTAGTTGATGTGGAGAAGTAGGGGAAGCATCATCATCCTAATTTTTCTCTCCTAATTTTAAATTTTGTAATTTCTCCCTCAATAATGGTACCTTAGTTTTTAACAACATATTTTATTGTTATGTCTTCCCATACTCAACCTACAAATCATTGTAGTTCTTTCTAAAATTTTCCTTTTCTGCAACCACTGATTCCATAGTAGCTCTTGTAAACTAACCAACATTTATTGACATATTTGTTACCTCAAGAGCTCATGTATGAGACACTCTCCTTATTATCAAGCCTCCCTTGTAGTTTTGTTTACGCTCTGCAATGTTAGGCTTTCTTGTACTAGGTGATAAGGATCATATTGCTAGTGCATCCCACTATTCACTAAAAGAAGACCCTTGTAATGAAATTGTAGATTCTTCTTCAAAATTGTAAAAGGGTCTATTACTCCTTTCTATTATGTCAAAAGTGATAGATAAGGACAAATCCCATTTGGGAAACAATAGCACACCACTATTTCTCACCAATTCCCTACCTTCATCTATAGTCACTTAATAAAATTTATCTCTCATTTCATTCAAGACATGTTCTTGAATTGTGGCCTTAGATAACTCTAGATGAAGGCTTCTTTCCTTAGCTAGATTGTTGATGTTTTCATCCTTTTTTTTCCATATAAGAAAATTCCAATAAAGATTGAGACTTAAAAAATAAATCACCATCCATGAATTTTGTACATTCTTCCACTCTAATTTTATCACTATTTTAAACCCCAGTGAGGTCAGCCTTGCTCAATCTTAGACCTAATTATCATGGCATAGTCACTAATTGTGTAGGATGCATTAATTTTTTTAATTCTTCCTTACAAACCTAGATTTCCTCATCAAATTCATCATTATCATAGTCCTCCAAACCTCCTCATTCAACCCTTTGCTTCTTCAATAGTGGCTCTCTTGGTGGTGAGGCATGCTATGATGTGGCATTAATTTCCACAACTTCAGGCCCTTTTGGCCTTAGATGAGATGGTGGAATTTTTGGTGTAGGAGAAAGAGGTCTTTGATCCTCTTGTTGAGAAGGAGCAACTACTATGTTATCTCTCTTTTCCTTACTCTTTCTCCTTATGAAGACCTTTATTTTTTGTTCCTTTGGAGGTTGGTATGTAGGTTTTTCCTCCATAACAAGGATTTCTTGTCCACCATGTTCCTCCTCCATAGGGGCCTTCCCCCTCTCTTGAGTCATTCTTTCACCTCCATGGTGACCCACCATTGTCTCAAAGTTATAGAGCACATACTCCACTTTCTATATTATATTAGGGTTATTTTCAAGAGAAACAAATTGAGGATCCTTTTACTTTCTATTCATTTTTATAAAATCAATCCACTTCAATTTTCTATTCTCTTGCCCATAACATCAAAAAAATTCCTTATTATATCTTGAGGGTAATGGAAAATATGCTCAGGAACTTTGGTTCCATAACTTCAACAAGGCTATGAATCCTTTAGGATCAAAGTAATCTCTTTATCCTTCTATTAACATATGAAAAGCTATGATCAAATCACTTATTTAATTCCAACCTCCTTTTATCATTAAAAAGTCAAAGAATCATGTATATGAAGGGAAAAAAAAAATATTATCTTGATCCAACAACTATTTTTTTTCCACAATTCCCAATTATAATATTACTTCAAGGAAACCGATTCTTTCTAGCACACATTTTGGTAGGAGGTGAGGTGAGAAAGTTACATCATATACTCTCAAATTAGTATATGTAGGATAAGGGATAACATCTCAATGTAATTGACCCCTAATTCATGTCTCCTATCCTTGAGTCTTAAGAAATCATGCAGGGTCTTGGGAATTCCTGGTAGATTCATAACTATGGCTCTTCTCAATTTAGAGGCAAACAAAATTTCTCAAATATCACAAATTCAAAATTTCTATCATCTTTATCCAATATTGTGGCCCAACACTGGATAGGTAGTTGTAGATCACCCTCCATCCTATCCAATGTCATATTCTACCTAAAGTACTATGATCCTTTAAATAGAAACATATGGATAAGGAATGAATACTAACTAAACCTCATGCATATTGCACCCTTCTTTAAGTTTACCAACCCCTCATGAATCTTCTTTACAAGAAACCCAACATAATCATATATCATACAAAACTAGGGGTGTTGGAATTGTGCTGCCATATACATACATGCCATGGGAATTCCAATAACAAGATCATTGCAAATTATTTGACAAATAGAATAGTAGGTCCTCTAGAAATAAGGTGAAAAATAACTAATAGGAAAGGGATCCTTATCAAATGGTCCCAATGTAACCTTTCAGACCTTAATATTAGCCAAGTACCTTGGTAGTATGTTGACTTTAAATGAGTTTTTAGCTTTCTCATATTCTTGCTTAAGAGCCTTTTCATCAATTTTAACCATATCATTAGTCTACTTAGTGAGTTTGAAGACATGAGCAATCTATTCTTTTGTGAATTTTACCATGTCAATTCCAACAAAGGACCTCATAGTCCTCAACTTTATGTCATAATTGATAGAAATTGCCTTTAATAAATCAATATCTAGGTATACATTCAACACAATTTAGTTTCCCAAGTCCAACTTCCAAGGGTTACCCACTAGAACACCACAGTTCCTATTCCCAAACCCACTAAAAAGTAAGCCATGATCTATTATTGGTGGATGTTGGAAGAGAAGACGAACTTTACATTTTTCACTAGATCAAGGTGGCAACTAGTTAGCTATGTGTTTACTCAAAAGTATTTTTGAACTAGAAGCTTCCCCCTTTGATGAAGATTCTTTCATTTTGGGGGCCATGGCTCAAGGGTTCTTATAAATTGGTGTTTCTAGTTTAAAAAAAAGTAAACCTATATATTGGATAAGGGTTTGAAATGAATTACAGTAGTGCAAGACCAATTGAATATTTCAAATATATGTCAAACCTTAAAAGAAAAGTAAAACCAAGAAGACCTTAATGACAAAATGACAATGAGAATATAATTGAGCAAGGTTCTAACAATTTCAATGGTGGGATAATATATAAACTTATTGGCTTGGCACAAGCTTAGAAAACCTAACATTGAACTAGCTTGAAAGATGTAAGACAAGCTCCTTTGGTACGTATAATGCTTTCATCAAATTTTAATTATGCTTTAACACAAGTTTAAAAGACCCTACAAACCTTTACTTGGTAGCTTTGTGTCCTTTCTGCCATTATGGCTCACTCACATTAACTTGAATGGTTCACTTGCCATCAATCCTAACTTTGAATACTATATGTTGATATTCACACAAATTGAAATGACCAAAAATTCAGGTCAACCTAGTTTGAATAAGATTATTATACATAGTTTTTCCCCTCACAAAATCACAACTATCCATGTGGAGACAGTTGTTGGTGTTGAAATGCACAAGACAATTGAGATGGAGGAGGTGAATTGGTTGTATCAAATTACTTTACTTAAAAATTTAATCTTTCCACCTTAACTTCATTTTGTTATTAAGTGTAAATGTGAAATGCAAATAGAAAAAATAAAACACTAGAGACACTATATTTATGTGGAAAACATAATGAGGGAAAAACCATGGTGAGGATTAACTCACAATATAGTAGAAATGAAATACCAGATACAAAGGCTCATTTCCAAAGGTCTCAAAGCCTAGATACAAAGCCTCACTACCCAAAATAAGGGCTCACTACCTTGAAAAGGAATCATTTTCTAGAAAGGACGATCATTGCCTACAAAAAAATATAAGAGATATAAATGAATATCCACCACTAGGGTTCACCAAATTTGCAACCTGATTAGAATATTGTAGATGCCATCAAATCATTGATTTTAGGAATCTAAGACCTTAAAAGTATTGTTGCCTCAATTCACTCTTCCACACTCTAATTTTCACAATTCTTCACATACTTCTCTTGCTCAATCCGAATGATGGATGGATATGAAATTCACCATAAATTGATTTTATTTTATACCATATTCAACCTTAAAAACATTGACCAAGGTTGGCTATACAATTTCAAATTGAAATTGAAACTAGGTCGACTACCCAACATTCCTGTGTTGGATAAGAATGTGAGAGGACCAGTTTCTTATTTAGGTTAGGACTCAAACAACATCTTGTATCTCACAAATTATTTCTCAAATCAATGCAAAAGGGTTAATGTAATGTCTAAACACGAGATCATCCGAACGTAACGAAAACACCAATAATATTTGAAGTACAGGCATCTTTAGCAAGCTAATCACACATGGATTATTCAACACGCTTGTTAAAAAAAAATACCATTTCAAAGAACACCTCAGGTACATCCACAAAAATTATAAAAAACTTGATTCATGTAGAACTCTTCACCAGTCCAACTGGGAAAACCTGCAAAAAAATAGGAGCTCTAGATCAAGTCTTTCAGAGTGCCAAACCACAAGAATTTTTTGTAAAACCCATAAACCATCAAAAATAGTCATCTCCTAGATCCATAAGATCTAAAACGCAATATAAAAAGACTAAAGAGCCAAAAAAATTCTCCCAGTCCACACATAGATAGTTCTGGCAAACTAGTTCACACATTGAACATATCTCCTACTCTCCATTAGCCCAAAAGCTAAAACTCAGGATATAAGATCCATTGAAGCTTATGAACACACTTATATATCTACACATGCATAAGATAAACATGAGAGAAATGCAAAGCACAATACTAGAGCACACTAAAAAACACAATTCAAGACTACTTTCATTGTTTCTCAAAATTTCTCAAAAGAACTTGGCAAAAACACAACTACCACTTCATAAATAAAGCTCCATGTACTCTAAGAACTTCTATACCATCTGCAACAACCTAAACTGTGTTAACACCAATGAAAACATTAATGACAACACCATGAAACACATCCATACATGCAACAATCTCCCCTTTTGTTATTGATGGCAACACATGATGTGAAAAACCATCAAAGACAACATACATGATTTTCAAAAGCGACAACCTACCAAGTATAAAATTTTCACTTGATTCTCTCTCCCCCTTTAACATCAATGGAAAATAAAATTATTTCCATATAAATCTTTGTTCACTCCCTCTTAGGAGTACACCCACATCACATACTACAAATATTCACCTTTCTACTGCCCTTGAGGATTATACCTCAATCATCATTCCAACACAAATTCCACGAATTCATTGGGAAGATGCACCTTCATGTGCACTTAGTTTAAATAAGGAGGTGAAGAAATCCCTAACTTGCCTCTGAGATACTCAAAAGTGTTCTTTGGAAGGGCCTTAGTGAATATGTCTGCAACTTGTTCCTTGGTAGGTACATATTAAAGTCTAACTTTGTTCGGTAATACCTTATCCCTCAAGAAGTGATACTTGATGGATATGTGCTTTGTTCTAGAATGCATCACTGGATTCTTTGAAATGTTTATATAACTTTTATTTTCATAGAATATAGAGATAGGTTCATCACTCACCACACCTATGTCCATTAATATTTGCTTCATCCTTAATACATGTGCACAATGGCATTTTTCTACAATATACTCTACTTCTATAGTGGTTAAAGAAACTCAATCTTGTTTCTTGATCAACCATGAAACTAATCTTCCTCCAAGATAGAATGCACTGCCACTTTTACTCTTCTCGTCGGTCATCAACACAACCAGCCCAATCTACATTAGTGTAGGCATTCAAAGTGAAGTCATTAACTTTAGATACCATAGCACATAATCTTGAATTTATTTAAGATATATGAATATAATTTTCAAAACTGTAACATGTGCTTCCTTCGGTTTTTCTTGAAATCTTGCAACTAAACATATTGCATGCATAATGTCTAGTGTAGTGGTAGTAATATACAACAATCCACCAATCATGGATCTATACATTCTCTAATCAACTTTATCAGATCCATCTTCCTTACTCAGATTACATCCAATTACCATAGGGGTAAAATCCATTTTGGATTCATCCATTCCAAACTTCTTTAAAATTTCCTTAACATACTTATATTATGAAAAAGATATCCCTTTGCCAATTTGGTTTACTTGAAGTCCAAGGAAGAAATTTAGTTCACCATTCATAGGCATTTCAAATTCTTTTTGAATCTTTTCAAAAAATATCTTGCACATACCTTCATATCCACCAAATATGATGTCATCAACATATACCACAACTATCAATATCTTTTATTTTGCAACTTTGAACTAAATATTGTTGTGTATGTACCCTTTACTAAATCCCTACTTTTTCAAGTATCTATCCAATCCAGCATACCAAGATTTGGGAGCTTGCTTCATTCCATATAATTCCTTCATTAGCTTACAAACAATGTCTAGTTTGTCTGAAATTTGAAAAAATAATGGTTGCTTCATATATACTTCTCCTTCCAGTTCTCCATTCAGAAATGTAGACTTGAAATCCATCTAATATACTTTCAAGTCTTTATGAGCTGAAAATGCCAAGAACATCTTAATGGCCTCTATTATTGCTACTGGTGCAAAAGTTTCTCCAAATCTATTCCTTCAACCTATGAATATCCTTTACATACAAGTCTTTCTTTATTTCTTAACACATCACCATCTTCATTCAACTTTTTTCTGAATACCCTTTCTGAACCAACTGCAATCTTGTTTGGAGGTCAAGAGACTAGTTCCCATGTCTCATTCTTCTCTATTTGATATAGTTCTTCTCTCATTTCTCTAACCTAGCTTTCATCATTTTATACTTCATTCAAAGTCATAGGTTCTATCTTAGAACGTAATCACAAGTTTACCTTAACTATTTTGCTTCTTATCTTCACTCCTTCACTTTTTTCTGTAATTATTTGTTCTTCCAGATGATTTCTCTAAACATATATAGGATTCTTGGGTGTAGGTTCCAGAATCTCTTCCTTTTCTTCTTCTTGTATTTACATGCAAATAGGATCATTGGGTTCAAATTCATTTATTTGCATTAGTCTACATACTTTCATCAACCTTCACATTAGCAATTTCAATTATTTTCCTCAATCTCTTATTAAAACATTTGTAAGCCTTATTGTTATATGAATATTCAAGTAAAACTCCCTCATCGCATCTAGCATCAAACTTTCCAAGAACTTATTCATCTCTTATAATGTAACATCTATTTCCAAATACCTTGAAGTATTTAATAGTAGGAGTCTTACGAGTCCATAATTCATAAGGGATCTTAGTGTTGTTACCTTTGATCTAGACTATATTAAGCATATAAATAACAGTATGGATTTATTCGCTCCAATACAAATCAGGAACATTTGCTTCTATCATCATAGTTTTGGCATCCTCTTGAACAATATGATTCTTTCTTTCCATAACTCCTTTCTATTGAGGGGTTTTAGGAGTAGAATAATGTTTTTTTATTCAATGTTCTTCACAAAATGCATTGAACTCACTAGAGGTAAATTATCCACCTCTATCATACCTTAAGCATTTAATTCTTAGGTGTTCCTCATTTTCTACATTTGGATTTAGAGACTTTGAATCTATCAAGAGCTCAAGCCTTTTTTGTAAGAAATGTAACCCATTTCATCCTAGAGTAATCATCAATCAAGAGCATAAAGTACTTAACACCACTTAGACCTCTTGTTCTTCTAGGGCCACATAGGTCTATATGGATTAATTATAGCATTCTAGTAGATGATTGATCATTTCCTTTAAAATTGTTTCTTGTATGGCTTCCTGTTTGGAAAATTCCACAGATTGAATTCGAAGGCTTTTTTATTCTAGGAAAATAGCTGGTAACTTCCCTAGAATTGATCCTCACTAGATTATTAAAATTCACATGTCCCATCCTCTAGTGTGAGAGCCAAATCCTACTAATCCAAGAAACACAACATTGACCATAACCACCTTTAAGTTGACAAATGTTTCCATGAGTTCTTCTTCTAGCTACTACCATAGTTTCAAATCTTGTTCTGATGTCACAAGTGTTATCTCGAAACACAAGCTGAAAAAAATTGTTGCATATCTTTCCAAAATTTAAATGATTATTCCTTAAACCCTTTACATAATAAACATCCTTAGTATTTTGTTTTCCAATAAAGCTAATTTTTCCTTTACCAACAATCTTAGCACTAGAGTCATCTCCAAACATGACTATTCCTCCATCATACTTCCCAAGTTTAGTAAACTTACTCTTATCTCAAATCATATGATTTGAAAATACATTGTCAATTACCCAAAAGTATTCATCTTCTATGGCATGAAAAGAAGTTACCAGAGTACTTTCTATTTCACCCTTCTTGCTCTCAAGACTGAATTATTTTGCACATTTATTTTCTAGGGATAGAAACAAATATTCATCTCTATCTTCCTCAAATTCAGATTCATCATCAACAATTCTTGCATCTTTCTTGAAATAATACAACTTCTTGAACTTCTTATTCCTCTTATCTTTGTAATTTTTATTGTTGTCCTTTTTTCTTATTTTATGTAGCTCTATTAGGATTTCTTGATGCATAATTGCTGGTTGATAGATTTATCACCTAAATCTATTTTCTCACGCTCGATAGAGGTGACAAATGTAACCATAGTTGAACCAGTAATGATATAACTTTCTAAATAGTTCTCTTCTTATTTTAAAAGTGGTAGCTACCTTCATTTGATATCCAACGAATAAGTTTTTAACTAGGAATGCTTTTACCAAAAAGCAAGCAAAGGAAGAGGATTTTAACCAGAAATATTAAAAGGTATCAACAAAAATCATGTAACGAAACTAAAATAAACCATGACTAAATATATAATTAAAACAACCACAAAATATTTATTCACAGATAAATCATACTATAGTGATTGAATAGCTTTTAAATAATAACAATTTCGATGATAGATCACTCACAATCAGAAGTTCAACATAAGAAGAAATAATTTATACACAATTTAAAAATCATAAACTCATAAACTCCACCATAGTTTACTATATCAGAATATTAGAAAATAGTAAATCAATATAATAAATATTTTTGTTCTAATGAGAAAAAGAAATTTCAGCCAAAATATCCTCAACCATCACCTCATCCCCTATTTACAGAATCACAACTAGTTTTAGGTAGCAGTTTCTTGAACGTAACCGTACCAAATAAAAATAGGTCTTTCACTTAGAAAAGAGACAAAAAAGTTAAGTTTCATGAAATATTTAACAAAAAAATGCTTCTAACTCTCCCGCCTAAGTCTCTTCATCTTCAATAGACACTAACGCCTCTTTCTGTATGGTTTCCTCCCATACTTTCATCCTAGCCTTATAATCTCTATAGCTAGTAGCATTGCAACTATCTCCTTACTTCTCAAAGTCACAATGATTTTTATTCTAGTTCTCATCCTAGATAAAGCCGCTTCAGATTCAACCATAGTTTGATATCTCCTATTCACCTTGATTTTGAAGGACTTGACATAGACCTGTAATCTCCCAAGTCTTCAAAAGGAATTTTTAGTTTAAGTAGTGGGATATTCAATTTCCTTGATAAAAAACTCCTTCAACTTTAGGAACACATCCACGGTATCTAGAATATTCTCATGAAACTCATCTATGATATTAACCTTCAGATCATGACAATTGCCTTCATTTACCTGTTTATTATACACATCGAGTTTCTAGTTAAGTGAATCAAACCAAGAAGGCTCTAATTCCATAGGATCATTTACAATTTTTTCACTAACCAACTTGATTTGATCCATGGAAATAAATTATTTCATCTCTTGAGAGAGAACATAAAGATTGGTTTGAACTTTCTGAATTTTTTTAATTCTACTATTAATTCCATTCTCCTCTCTAAAATATAAATTTAAAATAGCATAGAGTTTTCTTATAAAAAGGGAAATTTATTGAGACATTTCATCAATCCACTCACTGGAAGCTCTAGAATAACCAAGGTTTTTCTTGATTCACTACATAGAAAATCCATTTGTATCCACTCCTTGAGAACTTGAAGCTTCATTATATATGCTGGAAAAAATTAGAGAAGAGATGAAGTTTGTCAAATCAATAACTTGTCACTATGAATTCACTTTGTGTTTCCTTTCTTCCTTCACATGTTTAATCAAAGCATTGAAAAAATAGTAGGCATCATATAAATCACCATCCAATGCTTGAGGCCCCATGTCCACATGTGCTATCTTATAATATGCTTCAATTAAATTTTTGTTATTCAAGTCCCTGATGGGGTTCACAATTTCCCATGTTTGATTCGCAGAGGCTAGATTTGTCAACATCCTTGACATTTTCTAAGCTTTCTTTGGTCTTGAGGAGGACTAGAATAAAATTGCAACTATCTCAACTCTAACCATTGTTGTAGGGATGTATTACCTTATCTTCTCCATATCTGTTTTCAACCGTATAGGGGAAGCTTCTACCAAAGCAACATATTTGTTTCCATTTATAATTTCTTTTGGTTCAACAGGGAGGATGGATGTATTCTCTCTCAGGGAAGAAGGTATTTTCCTAAACAATATATTGGAAGATGGCATCAAAATCCACTGACGTAGGATTCACTTGGTTGATCATCTTCTTAGGAGCCCAAGTGGATACACTATCTTTCTCACATACTGATTTCAACTTAGTTGTATCTTTAGGTTTTTCACAATCCCCTTCAGACTATAAATTAACACTGGAAGACCTAACAACCAATTTTTCTAATGATGTAGTCACTATAACAATTGGAGAAGAATTTTTTCATTCATTTGAGAATATATTGGCTCCTGAGTAGAGCCTACAACTTGCCTCCATTTTCCTCTCAACCAATCTTGAGCTCTATTTGAGATTGGAGTGGCTCATACATTCATGTTAAAAGCTTCATTCTTACTCCAGCCTATTTTAGGATGAGACTTATCGAGTCAAGGAAAATTTTAGTGGTGAATCTTTTCCAATTGGTGAATAATTGAAATCAGGACCTCTAGAAATTGTGAATAGTACAAGCTAAAAAGGATGCTAAATCGCTTGGATTTTACAAAAAAAATAAAAATTATGTCGATTAATTTTCCTATAAATTATATTTTAAATGATGTGTCATTGGAACTGATTCACTAGTAGTTTATACTATAATTACAAATATTAATTATATTCCCCAACAATATTATATTCCTACCATTAATTTTGGGGAAATATCACCACAATAATTAATTACCATTTTATTTTAGGGATATTTGAGCCTTCAATATGGCTTTTATTTATTTCCATCAAATCATCGATTATCTTTTTAGTTGCATGGTTGTAGGTTGATTCCACAACCTAATACACACGTGTCTTTTAAAAGGCTTGTTGAGCCATGGAATTTATTTTGGGCCACATGATTAAATCTAATCATGTGGCCCAAAACAAATTTCAAGCCTCAACAAGCCTTTCAAAAGGAACATGTGTATTAGGTCACTAAATTAACTTGGAGGCATCCGATAAAAAAGCTAATTGATGGTAACATTTTCACTTTTCAATATTACAGAATTTAGAAAAAATATGTGGGTGTATGTGCCGACCAACTATGAAATTTTTTAAAGGAGAGATTTGCCTTTGTAATTAATCTTTTGATTGATTATTCACTAGGATTTTCCATTACAATTATTATTTTTACCAATTATTCATCGAGATTCACTAGGATTTTACAATTTTTTTAATAATGTGCATAGATTCACCAAAATAATTAATAATTTTTTCAAATAAAAACAAATATTCACCAATATTTGACGCCTTTGTCAATGGGGGGTTTCTTAATGTTATCCTTGTATTTGGTAGAGCATCATATTCAGGATCAATAATTACTGAATTTGCGATGGTATTCTCCGGAACCTGGATTGAAAGACCATACAACTGAATCTGTTAGAGGGTAAACCTCATATAATCTCTTTTTAAAACCTCTTTTTCATATACACAATCCTCCCAAAAATCCTCAATAGAGGGTTGGTTCTGATACAAATTTTTTGCATATATATTTTTCTTCACATAACCCTTACTATCAAAACTCGCCCTCATGAACAAATATTGCAAGTTTTATTCTTTAAGGAATTTCTCAACACCTTTTTCTACTTGATTGTTCTCGCATGTAAAAGTGGGAGTGACCAATGAGAAAGGATAACCTCACTTCCCCATGTTCATATATTTCACTTTGACCAAGGCCATATATCTACAAACTTCCAAAAACACTAGAAAGTCTTCCAGATACCTAGGCTATTTCAGTGAAGCCTTCTCATAGCCTCAAATTATCAAATATGAAAATATTTCAAACTGAATATAGAACCTTCAAAATATTTCTATCAAGAACATGGATTTTGAGGAGAAACACATTTTAAGGTTTTCATCTAGCTTCCTCATACCCTTCATTAAAATGGCATCGTTAACCAAATCGTACTCTCCTATCCTAACTTGTTTAGTGAATTATGGATAGCAGTTGTACACAGGCATGCTAGGAACTAGAGGTTTCATCTATTTTAGCCCTGGAAGAAAATATCTTTGAATAGCTACAACATATCTGACATAGGAGCATAGATGGAAGGTTGTTGTTTCTCTATAAATTGACTAGTTGCTCATTTAAATGGAAACAAATTACTCTAGCCCAGTCTATGAACACATTTTCATCACAAATAACCAAAATGAATTGACACATACAATCCTCAAAAGGCTCAACATGCACATTCCCAACCAAGAAATTCAACAGAGCAATAACATCTGCAATTTCTTCTTTAAAATGGATGTTTTTGAGTTTGGTTGGTAATTGGGACTTACCTCTGTTTTTGGACTTCAAACAACACCTGACAATGGAATTCTTACACCAGTCTTTTGTAGTCTTGAAAAATTCATTGGCTTTAGCGATCAAAATTTCTGTTATAGGTGACTTCTTAGGAATTCCCAATGCACAAGAAGTAGTTTTTGGAGAAATTCTAGCAGCAATGGTTTCATTTGTGGCTTTAATTTATCTCGTTCCTCGACTATATCTCCTCGTGTAGGCACTAACCAAGTCCACACTTAAGATGACTTCAAGTAAACCTCCAACATGAGCTAACCCACTTTTTAATAGCTTCATGTTGCGAAAAAAATTTATATCACTTTCCAATCGAAACCAAAATTCATCCACCCTGAAAGATTCAGAGTTTTTGTCCCTCACTCCTAGCTAATGATTTCAATTTTTTTACTACATGAGCCCACAATGAACAAAGGAAAACCTGCTCACTTTGAAACAAATTGCAGAGAAAAGATGTACAAATGAGAACCAAAATGAATAAATGCTCATCGCCCTTTTTCATGTGAGAATTGTAAGACATGTGTCTGGTATTGAATAAATATAATGACTTATTTTCATTCTTGATAAAGAAACCTTCAAGGCTAGCACATTTCATGGAAATTCTTGATAAGACATCTCCAGGTTGTATTGTAAACCTCAATAAATATATAAGCGGTGCCTCAAAATGTGTGAATGAATAACACATCACGTTATCATGAACAATTGAAACTTCACAACTAAAAGTGAGGAGCATTGAGGTTTCGGAAATCTCTGGCTCAATGATAATACAAAAGACTGACATGCCTGATTACAATAAGGAGGAAGACATAAAATAGTCAGATGGTTAGACAAAACAAGAACACGATGAAAAAGTACTTAAGAACATGGGTACCAACAATACGAGTTTTAGAACTTAAGTAACCTGTGACAAGGAGTTATATAATGAAAGGAACCCACGACAAAGGAAAAGATAGTGACCAAAACTTAGACTTAGGAAAAATCTGAGAAAACAAAGACTACAAAAGTAGAGATTAAAAATCGCATGAAAAAAATATAAGCCTACACAAAATTGGCTCTAAATGGGGACATGGACTGATAGGACATAGAGAATCTAGAACTATGGAATACAACCTTATTCATTGGGTGATGGAGATATAAATGAACACACCAAAAATAGGCAAACAAAATAAGAAAAAATATATACAAGGAAGAAACCAAAAGAACAATCACTCCAAAAAATTTAAATCTTGCCCATTATAGGAAAGAGGTGGGACCATACCATCAGGATATGCTAACTAAAATGCATTATATGCAACAAGTTGTTCTATAATGAAAGGTCCTTTCCAAAGAGAATCAACAAATTTATGTGCTCCTTTTGCCTCGCTTCTTCTATCCCAAAGAAGAATTGAATCACAAACTAAAAAATTACTTTTCCTAGCCTTTCGATCAAAAAATTTATTCACCATTTGTTTGTGCCTGGTGATCTTATCTACCACAATCTCTCTTTCTTCTTCTAGTTCATTTAGATACATAATTCGCTTTTCTAGAGCAGTCAAGAATTGTTCATCTTCAATAGATTTTTGTAAATTGAGGGCATAAATATCTAATGGTGTAGGAAAATTACTATCGATAACTTATACCAATTGGAAAGGAGACACACCAATAGCTCTCTTGTAGGTAACCCTTTCATCCCAAAGAGCATCATATAACTTCTTATGCCAACCCCTCTAGTTCTCATCCACCAACTTCTTGATAATAGAAATGAGATTCTTATTACTTGAATCGGCCTACCTATTGCCTTGTGGATAATATTCAGATGAATGAGTAAAGCTAATACCTTATTCATAGTATAAAATATTAATTTCACGAGAAGAAAAAGAGCTAGCATTATCGACAATGATCTTCTTGGGTACTTTAAATCTAGTACATTTTTTTAATCCTTTAAGAAGTATAGATGAGCTTAGTGGTAATGTGCTATGCAAGAGTGGGCTCCACCCATTTAGTAAAATAATCAATAGCAGTTAAAAAATTTATATGTCTTGAACTCAAATTTGGGTTGATCAGGCCAATAAAATCTAAACCCCATTATTTTGAAAGGCTCATTATTTACTACAGGGTTTAGAGGCAAAGCAACCAATTATGATCTACCAATAAATTTTAAGAGCTTTTCACATTTGGACACCCATTCATATGCATCATTGAACATACGTTACACTTAGAATCTATGAAATTGGATTTTAACGACTATCACTGAATTTGAACAATTCCCCACACATGCTTTTCCATGAAAAAATTCCAGTAGTCTTTTATGTTGTTCTTTATCAGCACACCTTAGGAAGGCTCCATCAACACATATCTTGTAGAAGTTTCCTTCCTAGAGAACATACTTATTTTCTTTAAGCCTTAAGTTCCTCATTTCTTTGGATGATAAGTGTGATGGGAAATTACTATAGGTCAAGAAACAAAAGGCATAAAAAAACAAGTCCTCTATTGTGTTGGTGAATAATACCAAGGGCAATGTTTCCTCCTTTAATGGTCTACTCTTGACAATCATCTTAGCTATTCCCTTTCCTCTTACTAGATTAGTGGGTTTGATATCTAAATCATACTCTTGAATTTGAGCTATCCAAGCTCCTCTCTTATTACAACCATTATCCTATTGAGTAAGAATACTTTTAACTACAGTTTTAGGAACCAAAACAATAGAATGGGAATAGATAATATAAAACCCAAAAATTCTTCAGAGCCTTAACAACATCATAGACCTATTTCTCAAGTGATGAATATTCAAGTTCATATTTCTTTAAAGGGGTACTCATAAAAGAGATGTTAACTTCAATACCTTGCTCATTTTTCTACAATAATATAGCTGAAAAAGTGTGTTCAGAGGCATAACTATATATAATGAAATCTTTATTAAATTGGCGATGGATCAAAGTTGGGGCACTTGCAATAGCAGTCTTAAAATCTGTAAAAGGTTGTTTTCCTTCATTACTCCACTTTAAAATTGAGCAGTTTTTCATCATATATGAGATGGGCTTTGTCAACTGAGCAAAATCAAGAGGGAACCTCCTCAAAAAATTTACCTAGCCAAAAAAAGATCTAGTACCATCTTTGTTAGTTAGTAGTCCCAGTTGCATGATTTATTTCACTCTCTCTAAATCAATCTTAATTCTATCTTTCAAAATAATGTATCCTAAGATTTTTCCCCTTGCTACAGAAAAAAATATTTCTTAGGATTCAAAGAGATACCTTCCACCTAGGAATGTTGTAATACTATTTTCAAATCATGCAAATGGTTAGCCCTTTTATAGGAGAAAACCATTAGATCATCTAGATAAATCACTATGATTTTATTCCTAAGATAACCAAAACATAAATCTATTGCCCTCTGAAAAGTAGCTCCTACATTAATAAGAGAAAATGACATCCTATTGAAGGTAAATACACTAATGAGAGTAGTGAATGTTGTCTTATGTTGGTCTTTTGCAGCTACCTCAACTTGATTATAACTTGAGAAACCATCAAGCATTAACTTTATCTCAGAGCCAACAATCATCTATAGAGTGTGATCCATCACAAGAAGTGGATAATTATCCTTCAAAGATGCCTAAAGTCAACACATATCCTTATTTCTCCTATCTTCTTTCTCAAAGGAACTATATTAGCTACCCAGGTAGATTGATGTATGGGGCAAATGACTTTAGCTTTAGGCATTTTATCGATCTGATTGAAACTAGCCTTGAAAACTTTGCGATTATAGTTCTATTGTTTTTCTCTAAAAGGTATGGAATCGGTCTTCAACATAATCTTATATTGTAATTATCCATTTCTAAACTTTCTTAAGTCAGTATAACACCATGCAAAAAATCCCTATAACATTTTAATAGAGAGATCAACTTCTCTCTCTCTTTCTTTGAGAAACACTTCCCAATGCAAACCATCTTGGGGTCTTCATTTCTACTAGTATTCACCTTATCATACTCAACAAATGATTAGATAGAGACTTTACCCCTATTGGCACTTTTTACTGCAACCCACATGGATTTCCTAGAAGCTTCTATGAACTTGCCACATTCAATAATAAAAGTCTAGGAAAGTATGGCCAACTTAATGAGAATAGAAATAAGGCTAATTCTCCTATGCATCGGATTCTATAAAATCCACCAGGGTATTTTCTAACATGAGTTGTTAACATACAACATTTAAACAATTCATTTCCACACAGGTAAGCAATAGATAGATCCCCAATTATAGTTATTAGATGAAATCCTTCAAGAAATTGGATATTCCTCAAAAAGGATCAGGTCCAATTAAAAAAGAATCACAAACTCAATATAAGGGTATGTGCAGAGTCATCATGGAAAAAACAGGCCCTTAAGTGGCAATAAAAAGACATAAAATCAGATTTAGACAACTTAACATAAAAATTTGAATAAGTTATCTACATTATTTTAAAAAAATGTAACAATAAAATACATAGAAAATTGAATGTAGTTTCTAAACTACTAGACCTTTATTTTAAAAAAAGAAATCTATTTGGTGAAAATTTTAAATTTCAAAGCAGTAGTATTTAAATTTCAGGGTAAAAATAAGAAGTAGGTGTCTGTCTGACCACCCTAACCACAATAAAATGATAATATTTTTATAATAATTTATTTATAAGTAGATGACTCATGTCCCAATGTGATGCATATTTTTTTATAATTTTTTTCCAAGTCAATAATTAATTATGAATTTTTTATTACATCTTTTAAAAAATATAAAATCTCATCTATCTAACCACCTTAACTTGGTCAAAAAATCATGAAATTAATTTTTTTTTTTTTAATCCTATAGCATGAAAATCATCGAATGTGACACATGTTTCGAATTCCAAAAATGTGATATCGTTTGAAAGTTATAGATGTTTTTCAATCAGCCTATCAATCAAGACTTTATTTGTAATTCTAATAGAAAATGACTAATAACTATTTATTAAATTCAAAGTAAAGCATAATTTGTAGTGGTGTAAATATGAGAATCTCCTCTTAAAACCCTTTTCGTTTCATCAATTTTGGGTAAAAAAAAAGTTGTCAGCCACATGGGCCATCATATGGCTTACATATCACCACGTTTTGGCCCATCATGATCCTGCACATACCCATAAAGTAAATTGATAGGAAATGTTTGAGTAAAATATCCTAATGCCATAGCACAAAACATGTGAGAATAAAATGTAATTAGAATTCTAGTGCCACATTCCAATGCATAGAATCAAAAGAGAAATCTGAACTACAAGGTAAATTTCATTTTGAACACTTATGATCTATTATAAATTGCATTACAACCCATATATCTATACCTGAGTTTATTAATCCTTAATGAATCCTATTTTTCATATTGCATGAACTTACTAGTTAATTGAAGCATTTAACCGATCCTTTGAACCAAAGCTATAGTTAAACATAATTCACAATAAAGAATAAATGAAAATCAATGAAAATAATATTTGATCGATATTTCATTAATAATCCATGGAACATAACACAATAGGAGAGGAAAAAAACTCCAAATATTCATGAGTTTGATATGAACTTGCTCAAAAACCCCATGATTAACTAAAGTCTTCCAATTTGACTCAAAACCTTTCTAAAACCTGGACTTACAATTCATACTCTCTCTATTACTTGACTCTTATTTCTCATATTTTGGATATTTCAACAGACCACTCTCCCAGCCTAGAATTCCCTTTTATAAAACAAGGCAACAAACAAGCTTCAGTTCAGAGAGTACACATTTCCATTTGGAACTGGACCGCTAACTCCTGATTCAGTTACAATTCTATTATGCAAGTGGAGAGAATAAGACAAAGATCATCATTATTTGATAAGGAGGAAAGAAAACATTGCTCCAAAGGCTACTCCCCATACATGGAAGGCATGCTTAACTGTTATAGTATTAACTCCACCTCAACATCTTCTACTTGGAATCAAATTTGAATGCAATTTCAGAATATAATATCTAAGGCCAAACCTTTATTATACATGACCAAGTTGCAATTCTCACCTTTAACACTCATAATTCTAGTTCATCAGTGAACACATTTTTCCATAACTCAAACTCCTCCTCAGAAGGCCAATGGAAAGCCACAACTTGATCAACCTTGTTTCGATAGGGAGCGTACTTTACCATTATCGATGTAGCCTTTTTATCAAAGTTCTCTAAGAAACTTATAAAAAACGCCAACTTTTCCAACGTATTCTCTAGCATGTGGATGTCAGCATTTTTGCATATCTCATGTGATTGATACATCATCATATTGTTCATTTTCTCCTTCCAAACCTGTGGGGGTTTAATTTCATCCCGACTATGTAAAATATGAGGGAATGGGGTCAGGTCCTTTCCATCATACACAAATTTCAGAAATTTAATCTTAGATTCCATTGGGGCGGAAAATCCCTAAAACTTCTACTCAACAATTCCCTTGACCAATTGATATGTTGCTATAATAGTACGATATTTATCACCGTGCTATTTTTCCCCTACTTTCATGAATTTCAACTTCTCCATTGTAGGGCTCCATTTATTTAGCTATGGGATAGCTAATTCTTTATTCCTTGGAAATAGTTTTAATTCTTGCAATATTAGGACATAATTTGCATGAACACGATTTATCTTACTCTAGACCCTTCTATTTAAATGTTTCAAAAAAATGTTCACTATCACTGCATTGCTTCTCCCTATTGCATCCCAGATTTTCTTTGCCATATTCTCATATTCTTCGACCTAATGAACCAGTTTCTCCCTAGAATGTCCTCCTTTAGGGCTATCAGCCCTCTCAATTGCGATAGGCACTTCTCCCATATTATATGGAACAATAGCCAAAGGTTGTGCTTGTGTAGGAAGTTGAGACTACTCTACTAGTGAGTCGGGAACAGTCTGGCTAAAACTGGGTTGCTTTTGAGACCTCATGGTATCCATCTGTTGCCTCGATAAAGCCAATTTAGTTCCTAACTCTACTACCTTTTGTTGACTCTTAAATTATATTTAATAATAATGTCATTATATTGGCCTCTCAGAGTATCTCGATCCTTGGTCAAATCTTCAATAGTTGGTTTGGCGAATTTGGCAACATTCATGACCATATCAACAACTTCCAATGTTGGTGTTTCAGTAACTCTCCTCACAACCAAGTGACCACTAAATTCAGACGGTTCTGCAACAATTGGCTTTTTAGAGCTAGTGGATAGGGATCAGATTGCTAAAGCATCCCATTCCTCACTAAAGGTTGATCGCTTGAGTGCCAATGTAGCCTCCTCTATAGTATCAAGAATTGGCTTATTATCCCTTCTTATTATGTCAAACACCACAGCATCAGCGATATCCCATTCAAGAAGTAGCAATACTCCATTTTTCTGAACCAATGGTTGGCCTTGCTCTGGTGTTATTTCTTTGAATTTTTCTCTCATATGTTCCCTAACTGTAGCTTGAATTACCTTCTCAAAAACCTCTTGATGCAAACTTCTCTCATGCACCACCTTCTTCGCATATAATTTTGTATGTGCTCTCCACTTAAAATCTATAAAATCACCGATTTGACTAAAAGATTCATCCATCATGAACTCTCTATAGGCTTCTATTCTCAAATCATCATTTCTTGTTATTCCATTGATTTCATCTTTTCCAAGCCTCAAAGAAACTACACCTAAACCTATTGCAATATCAATTGGGTCCAATGTCATCTCAAGATGCATTTCATCTAGAGTCACAATAATTTCATCATCCTCATCACCATCACAATCAATAATATTTACTCTTTCAACCTTTTGCCTCTTCGGTGATGGTGGCAAAGCCTATTTTGAAGAAATTGGAGGAGAATCCAAATAAAAAACATTTGGTACTGAATTCCTTGAAAAATATGGTGCAATATTTTTAGGAACATCCTCATACCTACTTCCCTTTCTTCTAAAAAAAACCCTTATCTTCTTTTGGGGCTGATAAGTAGGCCTCTCCTATAACTTTACTTTAGGGTACTCCTCGATAGTTTGTGATTTTCCCCTTTCTTCCACAACCCTTTCATCTTTCAAAACCCCAACCAAGATCTCAAAATTATCAATAGCATGCATTTCCCTAATAAACTCATCTATAGCATTAGCTATGGGATTGAAACTAGGTATTTTCTCCTGCTTTCTTTTTACCATTTTAAAGTAGGCAATGTATAGTGCCTTCCTCTCATATTGTAATTCCAAATCAAAACTATTCCTGAAGATTTCCTATGGAAAGTAGAAGCCATGGACAAGATCTCTTGTCTGAATTTTTTCCTTCATTTGAGAGGTAAAACCTTTAGGATCATGATTCTTGGGGCAAACAATCTTTAGCCTATAAGGCCCAAGTAATATGTGCAAATCCTTCCATCCTCTTTTTTCCATAACAAAATCAGAAAATGTTGTATATTCAGGGAAGAAATAACCTTTCTTCTTTTCAACTGGCAAGTGTAGTTCCTAAGCTCCCCCCAACTGCATCATGATTTCCAAAAATCCAATTCTAAGGGGCACCTCCCTTGGCAAAACCTTTGGATTGACATTAGTCCCAAAAACCCTGAAAACTGTGGTATTATGATAGGGGATAATGTCTCCCCAATTGTGCATTTTGTTCAATTTGGACCTTCTCTCCATTGGCCTCAAGAAGTCATGAATTTATTTTGGGATCCTTGGGGGGGTCATGAACCAAAGCCTTCTTCAATTTAGATCCAAAGATATTATGGAAAGTTACATAATCAAACTTATGATCATGCATGTCAAGAATCTAAGTCCAATATTGGATAGGTATTTCAATGTTTCATTTCTTCTTCTTTAATTCCATATCTTTCTCCAATATAGCTTGACCCCTATACAAAAACATGTGGATTAACAAGGAATACCATTTGAATCCAACCCAATTATTCGCCTCCTTTAGGGCTACCAGACCCATGTGCATCTTCTTTTTCAAATAATTGGAAAAATCATATACTACATTAAAACCTGGGTGTTGGAGATTCACTACCATATACATAATATCAGTAGGCAAGTTTTTCTTTAAGTTGACTCCCCAACCTTGAGATAAACCACAAACAGTCTTCTTGAAATAACTAGAGAAATAGTCCAAAGGAAAAGGTTCAGGCTCATTCCTGCCAATTACTACCTTCTTCTAATTTTTTCCTCTTCCTGAGACAGCCAAATGAGGTATCGAAAAGGATCTTTTGAACAAACCCCTAGTATTTATATACTCTTGTTTGAAAACCTCAAAGTCGACGGGAACTATATCCTCACTCCATTCATGCAATTTGAAAATCTCTCCACTTTCATCTCTGGTTATCTTAATCATCTGCATATTAGCAGATGTTCTTACAATTCGGGCCACAAGGTCATATCTTGGAGCAATATCCTTCAAAATATCTACATCCATATAAACATTAGGGACCACCAATTTACCTAGATCTAATCTCTAGGGATTACACTTGAAGGAATCGACAAATTTATGTTCCCAAACCAATTAGAGAACAACTACCACACAGTGTATGGTAGCTCGACATCTTGAATTGCACATTACTTTTCTATGAATCCTTCCAAGAGTCAAGGCCTATAGAACAAAACCTTTCCCTCTTGCTTATTGCTAGTAGAGGGTTGTAAGAAATCAATAATATCTTGGGATAAAGACCTGGTAGTGGTTTTAGAACCAGAACTTCGGCCTTTGGTGCCATTTGTACTAGAATAATAATAATTCGAGCTAGGGTTTGCTTATTTTTTAGATAGGAAGCAATTACAATTTTCTCCTTTAGTCTTAAATAGAAAAATACCTCACAATTCAAAAATCCCCAAAAATTATCTAGACAAGCTCTAAAAATTAATCTATTCAAACAATTCTTCAAGAACAGAACAAGAACCAATCACGAATTGCCCAGCAAACAACCATAAAATCTTCTAAATTTACAAGTAATGATGTATGTGCTACTTATGGTTTTACTCCCACAACATGCAGGACAAAAAAATTGAAAATTCATAACTATAGCTTGCTTCAATCGATACCAAGCAATTCTAAATCAATGTAGAGATACAACACGGAAATAGTAATTCACAAATTTTAACATTTAGTTATGCTGGAAGAGTCAAACTCAGCCATTACTATTCACTCACGTGAGATAAAATGGCTATAGTACAATACCTGTTTATTTTAGATATAAGTCATTGATCAAACACAATGTTGGCCAAGAGAACGACTCAAATTTAGTCAAAATAGTTTGAAAATTCCACGTTCTCCCTCCAGTCACAAAACGGACAAGATATTCACCTACCATGCACCACATCGGCATGGAATGGGCCCCACCTTTGTTACTAGCACACAACATAGGACTCCATGTGTCACCAAATTGCACACCTCACAACATTATTAAAACTACAGTTTCGATTGCGCGAGGTCAGCAAGGAAAGACCACGATGTGTCAGTACAAAAACAGTTGTTGGCATCAACCTCGATCATTGATTAGTGAGAAAAATTGTTCCCCACCATCAAATGTGACAGATGGCAGCATCTCACATGCCTCACACCACATTTGTGATGTTAGTAGAAACCTTGCAAGGTCTATGAGCAATGGTCAAGATTAAAATCACTTCATCTGACGACCGTGCAATTTACACATGCGAAAAGGTTATTCATAAAAAAAGGGACTGACTAGTGGACGAGAAAATGACCCTCAAGGTCAAAAATATTATTTAGAGGTTTAATCTAAATAATTTAATAGCCCGATACTAAGAACAAATAATTCAGTTATGACAGAAAATATCGAAAGGACGAGTAAACGGGGTCGGTAAAGTCATGACCAAAAAGGGATAAACGACCACTTAAGTGAGTGACCACTATCAATTACAAGTCAAAGCCAGAAAAGAGAACCCATGACCCAAGCACTCAGAGCCAAGGACAAAACATACCTACAAGGGAAAATAATTAAAAGCTCCACGAGTGGCTTTGACTGGGGATGTATGCCCCCTATGGGCATAACAAGATTCCAAAATCTATGGTTACGCAGACTAGATATAGAGAGAATAAAAAATGAAGGACTCGTCTGGACAAGAAAAGGAGACAAAAAACAAAAACATAAGGAAACACAACTATATACACTACTTACAGGACTGTACAATGTACATCGAAAAATAACTCCTTCAAGAGAAATAGTATTTCAAGAGCTATCCATGTATTGGCAGTTGTAGAACTTCACCCCCAAGTGACTGCAAAAAATATGAGTCTTCTCCATGTGTATCCATGATTATATATGGGCCTAGCCAAAGGGGATCAAATTTTCTATGCTTGCCCTTATCTTTTGATCTTGCATTTCAGAGCAACAGCATTGCTCCAATATCAAATTTTCTCTCAACTGGCCCTTTTTCATAAAGATGCTTCACTTGAAGTTGTAATTTTTCATTTCTCTTATGAGACTCTCTCCTAGTTTCATCCAATTGATGTAATTCATCGATTTAATGCTACATCTCATTATCATATTCTTGGAAAAATTCATACATCTTTATCAGGTTGTTTTGTGGGATACGTGCTTTCATCCCATAGACTAGGTTAAAAGGTGAATGACCAATTGCCTTCTTGACAATTGTCCTATCAGCCCACAGTGCCAATTTTAATTTTGAAACACAAGCCCTTTTACTCTTCTCAATCATGTGTTTTATGATCTTCATCAAAATCTTATTACTAGACTCTAACTGTCCATTTCCTTAGGGATGATAAGAGGAAGAATATGAAACACTTATACCATATTGATCACAAAAATTAATAAACTCCTTAGATCTAAAACACATAGCATTTTCTGAAACAATTATTTTAGGTACCCCAAAATGGCTCCAAATATTTTCAGTCAAAAAATCAACAACTTTACTTATGGCCCTTTTAGCTGGGATTGCTTCAATCCATTTAGTAAAGTAATCACTTGCCACCAATATCCATGAATGTCCTCCATTGTATTTTTCAGATATCTCCCCTATGAATTCAATACCCCATTGCTTGAAAGGAGCTGAAACAGACACATGTGTCAATGTAAAATTGCCAGAAAACTTTAACTTTTTGGCAAACCTCTTACATGCATCATATTTTTTAACATATCTATTGGCATCCTTGAACATAGTAGGCCAGCAGTATCCTACTCTTAGAATTTTATGAGCCATTGTCTTAGCCATGTAATGGCCTCCACAAGCTCCTTTATGCATTTCTATTGGTAAATCGTCAACTTGGTCTCCATCCACACATCTGAGTATAACACCTTCAGAGTTCCTCCACCAGAGCTCACCCTCAATAATGACATCTAATTGCTTGCAGTTTGAGAGTTCTTTTCTCAGTAAGGGGCATACCTTCAGGGCATTGCATTGTCTACAAATACTCAACAATCCTCCTATACCAGCCACGAGTTTTCATATCACAAATAGGCGCACTGTTCTATTACTCTATCTGATTTATTTGATTTACCTCTAGATTTGCCTCAACAATTAATTTAGCTAGACCCTAACCTCTTGCAAGCTTGGTAGTTTGTATGTCAATGTTAAACTCTTGGATTATATTTATCCATCAGCATCTTCTTCTTGTAGTCTCTTGTTGGGTGAAAGTATCTTTAACTGTTGTCATTGGTACATATGACATAACAATTGCTCCCATTAGATAAGGTTTGAAATTCTTAACTACCTTTACTAGGGAATATGCCTTCTTTTCAGATATGTCATATTGCAATTATGTAGCCTACAATGATTTACTAAAGAATGTAATTGCATTCTCAAAGCCATCATTGTTTCTCTACAACAACACAACAACTATAGTGTGAAAAGAGGCAAAAGTAAACAACTGGAACAGTTTTGAATAATCCGGTGACTTGAGGATAGGGGCCTACTTAATTGTATCCTTGATAGACTAGAAAGCCTTGGATGGTTCTCCTATCCATATTATCTTTTCTCCCTTCTTCAACATCTTTGATATTGGGCAGAAAATCTCAGCAAGATTTGTGACAAATCTTCTTAGAAAATTTATTTGTCCAAAGAAATATTGGATGCATTTTACATTTCTTGGCTACATAATTTTATTAATAGTAGTAACCCTTTCTAGATCAATCTACACCCCATATTTTGAAACCATATGTCCCAAATAATTTCCTTCTTTCACTCCAAAGGTGCACTTCCTAGGATTTAAAGATATTGCATATTCCAGAGCTCTAATAGAAAAATTCTCTAAGTGAGGACAATGATCCTCCTCACTTTTTCTATGGTTAGTAAGATCATATTGGTAAATGGCAAGGAAAAAATTAGTGAAATCAACAAAGGCTAGATCCATAGCCCTTTGAAAATTTTCTCCCGCATTTATGAAATCCAAATGGAATTCTTACATACACATATGTTCCCCATGGTGTGGTGAAAGAAGTCTTGAATTACGCAAACTCTTTAACCATTACTTGGTTGTACCTAGAGAATCCATCTGTCATAGATAGCAATTCACATCCTATAACCTTTTTTAACATAGCCTCCATATTAGATAATGGGTAATTAAATTTTAAAGAAGGAATATTAAAGTTTCTAAAATCAACACATAACCTGATATCTCCATTTTTCTTTCTAACAAGTACCAAGTTAGAGACCTAAGATGAGTGCCTAATTGGTTTGATGATTCTTGCCTCCCTTAACTTAGCTTGTTCTTCCTACATTTTTGGGTTGCAAGGTAGGGCTAATTGGTCTCTATTTTTGCCTAAAAGGCTTCATATCACGTTTCAATTGGATCTCATATTGGAATAATTCCTCCCTATATGCTTTAAGGTCCTCGTAGGACCGGGCAAAAAAATGTCTATATTTCCTTTTCAGGGTAATTAGCATGTTTCTAACATGTAGCTTCATTTTATTTCCAACATAAACATTCTTAGGAGTACTTTCTATTCCTAATTTTATTTCTTCTAGATCCTCTGTATGAGTAGATGCTCGCTTAGTATTTGACATATCTAGGCCATCAAAATTTCTTCCAAGTGCAACAAGACCCCTAGCGATGGTGTTAGTTTTGAGCTGGATCACTTCATTTCCAAACAAGATCTTCTTCAAATCAATTTCTATTACAAACAAGCCAAAATCAATTTCTTGGCTCCCATACAGATCCACACAATACAAGAATTTTCGTATACTTTTGTCATCATCAAACACTTGCCAATTACAGATATTATCAGGAATTGTAGGCTTGGTTTGTACTTCTATTTGTGAGATGCCACCAAAAGTGACATCATCTAGGTTGACAACTATATTGGCTAACAAGTTAGCTTTAGCATTTTGTCCTCTTTCAATCCATTCTATAGAAAAAGCACTAAATGCCTCAATATTATCCCATACTGTATTTTTGTATTGGCTAAGTCTTTTATCTTTAGCTGCAAAGCAGGATCTAATCTGGGACACAACTAACTCAGAATCTCCCAAACATTTTAATTCTTTAATACCATGATATGAAGCTATCTTCAGAAAGAGTATGAGAGCTTCATACTCAACAACATTGTTGGTACAAGAAAATTGCAATAGGAAAGAGTATTTAAATGTTTTACCTTTTGGGGAGATAAATAAAATTCCTTCTCTTGAGCCATCTTTAGAACAAGCTCCATCAAAATGAATTATCCATAAATCACCATTTGCTGACATCTTCAGTACTTCCTTTTCAATAGGTACATATTGGATTTCTTCTATTTTATTTTCCTCAACTCATAAATTTTCTAGATCAGTTTCCACAAAGTTAATTGTAATGGGTTCTCGTGATTCTTCCAAATTTTAAATCATGTGAGGGGATCTCTTCTCTTTGTCTGCCTTAAAATATTTCGATTCAATATAAAATGTACCAAAATAAAAAGTCACATTCTATGCTTCCCCCCATCGAAGCACTCCAAGGCCTGGATAATAGCATGCCATAAGTAGGTGGAATATCTACCATTATAACACTCATATGTAGCTCTTTCTCAAGAAATGTTGCTATTCCATATGGAAAATTATTTATAATACCTATAATAGGTACTTACCGAGAATCTATTACATAGCATTTACCATATGTACTATCCACTTTTAATCCCATTGCATGCATTATTTTTACTGGCATCACATTGTTAGATGCTCCTGAATCAATCATGCAATTTCTCAACATTTTCCCATCAACAATAAGACTTAAGAAAAAAGGATTGACATGGTTGGGATTAGCAGTAATAGAGGTGCCTAGGTATATTTGGAGATATTCTATAATATTTTCTTCCACACTTTTTTTCTTTTCTTGCTCCTCTTTTGATTTCACTTGATCAGAAACCACTTTACTTTTTCTACTTGTAGGAATACTATTAATAAGTGCAATAGTATTATCCTTATATTCATCAATACACATAATTTCCAAGAAAGGTACAGTAACCCTAACTTGTGAAAGTACTTGAAACATATCTATTGAAGTGTACTTTGGTAATTCAAGAAAATTTATGATTTCGGAAATTACCTTTTCTTTTTCTTTGATAATTTCATCATTAGAGGAGTGTTGCATGTTCTCCTTGATCTTCTAGGGTATGGCTTCATTCTTTTTCTTGGTTGTATCAAATTTCTTTTCCCATATTCGGGGCTCCCTTATTTATTTAGGCTTTGAAATGACATTCTTAGCCTCCAAATTGACATTTGTTCTAGCTACATATTTTTCTTTTATGAATAGGCTGCATGGCTTACCTGAATCACCTGGAACATTTATGTTTCTCAACTGTATACTATTTCTTTCCCATGCAACTAAGGCAATAGTCTACTTTTTAATTTCTTCATCAGAAGGTCTTCTTAAAACAGTGTTATCCACTTCAAGTTCATTCACAAAACAGTCATCATTATCTCCTTCATTCGAGAACACTTGTTGGTGGTCTATATTGTTATGTTGTCTCTGAACATCAACATCCATGCCACAAGGCTCATCATTTGAGGTATAATATTCATAGGCCAGATCATCTGGTGGTAATAATACATTTGTCATTGTATCCTAATCGTGGGGAGGCAAAGCATCTCCCTGATCATCTTGATATTCTACCATATTTTGTGCTACTACACACTATTGGGAAGAGTGAGTAATTCCACATAATTCACACCATGGTAAATTTTCTATGGCATTTAGAGAATGCTTTTGTAAAGGATCAAGAAAAATTGATTTTTTCTCTAGTTTCCATGCAAAGGTTTTCCATTATTACAATTGGTATTATAGGGATAATCCTTTAGCCTGGGAGGCCTATCATTTCTTTGAAAATGAGGCTTGTCATTTTTAACTTGTTTATGTAATAGGGTATGGACTTGATCTATCTTTTCATCAGAAGCAATAGGTTTAGCAACCTTTTCAGTCTAATTCTTGGTACCTTTAAAAACATTAGGATCTTCCCTTCTCCCTACTTTAACAGAAGCTCTTCTATTATTTTCAATGTTCACTGCCATCTTATATGCTTACCTCAAATTTTGAGGATCTTTATCTCTTAATAAATAACACATTTTAGCATCATAATAATTACAATACACAACTAAACATGCATTCTCATTAGGCCTCAAATTTGCAGGAAATCTTGTCATAGCATTTTGGAAACGAGCATTAAACTTAATAACTAGTTCATTATGCCCCTTGGTAATGTTATTAAAATCATTTAATTTAAATCTAAGGTTAGTGTGATCCCCGTATTGTTTCATAAAAACTCTACAAAAAACATCCCTGGAGTCAATAATTGCATCAAGTAACCCTCTATACCAATCCCTAGCATCTTCAACTAGTGACCGCATAAAGTATTTTATTGCTACATCATCATCCCATATTTCAAAGTCTTCAACAAATCCTTGATAAGCTTTCAAATGGTCTTCCCCACTAAAATCATTATTACCAATAAATTTTGGGAGATGCTTTCATGCATTATCTAGAACTAGATTAGGATATCCTTGAATATTGCCAGAACACAATTATTTATATCTATCAATTTGGGGTCCTCCTCCACTACGTCTACTTCTCGGGGTATTGTGTTTCCCAATATCTTTCTTATCATCCCCTTGTGTACCCTTATCACCACTACCTTGTTGTTTATTCTTTCCAGTGCTTCCCTATTCATCCTAAGAGTAAGAGTTGAAGGTTTTATGACCACCTCCACCACCACCACCTTGGTTACCACCACCCCCACCTTTAGGAATTTTCTTCTTAGAATTCTTGCTCAACAAATCATTCTTTCTCTTTCCTAAAAAATAAGCTTGGGGAGTGGGTATAGATATTTTTAAGAAGGCTATCTTTCTTGCCATCTCAACATTAGTAGCTTCTATTTCAGCTTTTCTCATATCAGCCTGCAATTGATCATTTATTAGTTGCAATCTTAGGAGCTCAGGATTTTGAGGAAAATCTGATGGTCTGGGATTAATTTCATTATTTGTTTCATCACTAGTATTATGATGGCTTCTATAATTTGGAAAATTGCAAGAATTTTTTTGAGGTTGGTCAACATGAGCTTTCCCATGGTCTGCAAAGTTTGTCTTCTTAGATACAACAAATTGATCTAAAGTTTTGGTGGCTGATATGGAATGGGTATATGTGGGAGTAGTAGAAGTTCCAATAGAGACTATTACTTTAGAAACTTATCAAGCCCTATCAGCAGCTACTTTAGCCACATTTTCCTTAAAGGTTTTTATCTTAGCTACTTTTTCCCTCATCTTTTCAACTTTATTTTTTGGATTTTCCTTCCTGACTACTTAGCTCGGAATCTCTCTAGATTCTCTCTTCTTATTCTATCCCTATTATCCTCTGTTGCCTGTAACCTCTCTTCTTCTTCAATTAAGGTTTGCATATCATTTTCTATACCTGTTTCATTCTCAAGGATATCTCCTAATTCAATTGGAGTAGGAGTATAGTAAGGTTGCTCTACTTGTTCTTCATCTTGAAAGAAAAGTGTTTCCTCATTCAAAGAGGTCCCTCATGGTTTTGAAATTTTTTCCAGTAAAAAAAGACATAGCACCAGGTTTTGTAGCTTCTGGGAATTGCTTGTCTTGTTCCCATAATCCCCATCATTCCTCTTGTTTGGAGATATCAACATCAACTTCTCGAGCTATTTCAAAAGGAAAACTACCATGATCCATTTGAGACACAACGAATTCTAATGAATCTCTACCAACAAAAGCACTATTTATTTTAGAATTCAAAGAAGGAGAAGAGAAAATAGGAGATGAAACAGACTTACTTGGGGTGTCATTTATTTTTTTCCCATTTCTTGTCCTGTCTTGATTCGAGCTCTAGCATTGGCTCCAAGTTCTTTTTTGCGTAATTTCTAGTCTTCTTCACGGTCCTTGGTGTACGATGACTCTTCTTTGCATGTTTTTTTTTTAACTTTGTATGAATAGTTGCATTCGAGATATTAGAGTCACCACCCAAAATATTGGGAATTATGAAGTGATTGCACTTCGATTTTGCACTTGTGAATTTAGACAAGATTTTGAACATTACCTGACACACTGACACAAAACTTAGGAAAACTAGACACATACGCCAAATATGAAAAATTAGGCACACAATGTAGACCAAGTATATTATAAAAAATGAATCTAACAAAACCAATTCTGCACTAGAGACCTTTCATTCGCTAGTTCCCCAAAAGAGTCACCATTCTATTGGTGTTTTTAACTGCAACCCACACATATTTCCTAGAAGCTTCTATGAACTTGCCACATTCAGTAATAAAAGTCCAAGAAAATTATGGCCAACTTAACGAGAAAAAAATAAGGCTAATTCTCCTACACTTCAGACTCTATAAAATCGAGGGTATTCCCTAACTTGTTCTCTTAACATACAACAATTAAACAATTAATTTTCACACAAGTAAGCAACAGTTAGATCCCCAATTATTGTTAATGGATGAAATCCTTCAAGAAATTTGTTATTCCTCAAAAATACTCAGGTCCAATTAACAGAGAATCGTGAACTCAATATAAAGTAAATTGATAGGAAATTTTTGAGTAAAATATCTTGATGCCATAACACAAAACATGTGAGAATACAACATTTAATCAGAATTCTAGTGCCATATTCCAATGCACAGATTCAAAAGAGAAAACTGAACTACAAGGTAAATTTCATTTTGAACACTTATGATATATTATGGATCGCATTATAACCCATCTATCTATACCTAGGTTTATTAATCCTTTATTAATCCTATTTGTTATATTGCATGAACTTACTTGTTAACTAAAGCATTTAACCGATCCTTTGAACCAAAGAAATAGTTAAAAATAATTCAGAGTAAAGAATAAATTAAAATCAATGAAAATCATCTTTGATCGATATTTCATTAATAATCCATGTAACATAAAACAATAGGAGAGAAAATAAACTCCAAATATTCACGAGTTTGATACAAACATGCTTAAAAACCTCATGATTAACTAAGTTCTCCAATTTTACTCAAAACTGTTTTAAAACCTGGACTTACAATTCATACTCTCTCTATTACTTGACTCTTATTTCTCATATTCTTGATATTTCAACAAACCACTCTCTCAGCCAAAAAATCCCATTTATAAAATAGGGGAGCCAACAAGCTTCAGGTCAGAGAGTACACATGTCCATTTGGGATTGGACCACTAACTCCTAATTCAATTACAATTCTATTATGCGAGTGGAGAGCATAAGACAAAGATCATCATTATTTGATAAGGAGGAAAGAAAACATCACTCCAAAGGCTACTCCCCATACATCAAAGGC
The DNA here is from genome assembly GCA_007115665.2 of Sequoiadendron giganteum. Classification (NCBI taxonomy): domain Eukaryota; kingdom Viridiplantae; phylum Streptophyta; class Pinopsida; order Cupressales; family Cupressaceae; genus Sequoiadendron; species Sequoiadendron giganteum. The sequence continues at coordinate 83,839,428 of CM021108.1, forward strand.
ATGATTAACCATAATAGTATTAACTCCACCTCAAGACCATGTACTTGGAGTCAAAATGAGAATGCAATTTCAGAATATAATATCTAAGGCCAGACTTGTATTATTCATGACCAAGTTTTTATTCTTGACTATAACACTCATAATTCCAGTTCATTAGTGAACACATTTTTCCATAATTCAAACTGCTCCTCAGAAGGCCACTGGAAAGCCACAACCTGATCAACCTTGTTTTGATAGGGAGCGTACTTTACCATTATCGATGTAGCCTTTTTATCAAAGTTCTCTAAGAAACTTATAACAAAATCCAACCTTTCCAATGTATTCTCTAGCATGTCGATGTTAGCATTTCTTCATATCTGACGTGATTGTGACATCATTATATTGTTTAATTGCTCCTTCCAAACCTGCAAGGGTTTAATTTCATCTCGAATATGTAAAATATGAGGCAATGGGGTCATGTCTTTTCCATCATAAAAATATTTCAACAATTTAATCTTGGATTCCATTGGGGCAGCAAATCCCTGAAAATTTTGGTCAACAATTCCCTTGACCAAATGATATCTTGCTATAATAGTAGGATATTTATCACCATGTTGTTTTTCCCCTACTTACATGAATTTCAAATTCTCCATTCTAGGGATCCATTTATTTAGTAATGTGATAGCCAATTATTTATCGCTTGGAAATAGTTTTAATGCTTGCAACATTACGACATAATTTGCATGAACATTGTTTACCATATTCTTATATTCTTCAACCTGATGAATAATTTTCTCCCTAGAAAGATCCCCTCTAGGGCTAGTAGCTCTCTCAATAGCGATAGGCACTTGTACGATGTTATATAGAATAATAGCCAAAGACTATTCTTGTGCAGGAGGTTGAGACTACTCTATTGGTGGGTCAGGAATAATGTGGCTATAACTGGCTTGCTTTTGAGACCTCATGGTATCCATTTTTTGCCTCAATAATGCCAATTCTGTTTCTAACTCTGCTACCTTTTGTTGAATCTTATTATATTCAATAATAATGTCATTATATTAGCCTCTCAGAGTATCCCGGTCCTTTGTCTAATCTTCAACTGTTGCTCTGCTGAATTTGGCAACATTCACGACCATATCAACAACTTCCAATATTGGGGTGTCAACAACTTTCCTCACAACCAAGTGACCACTAAAGTCAGACGGTTTTGCAACAATTGGCTTTTTAGAGCCAGTGGATAGGGATCATATTGCCAAAGCATGCCATTCCTCACTAAAGGTTGATCCCTTGAGTGCTAATGTAGCCTCCTCTTCAGTATCAAGAAGTGGCTTATTAGCTCTTCTTATTGTGTCAAACACCACAACATCAATGATATGCCATTTAGGAAGTAGCAATACTCCATTTTTCTTAACCAATGCCTACCCCCACTTTGGTGTTATTTCTTTGAATTTTTCTCTCATTTGGTCCCTGACTTTAGCTTGAATTACCTTCTCTAGGAGCTCTAGATGCAAAATTTTCTGATGTGCCACCTTCTAAGCATATAATATAGTATGTTATCTCCACACAAAATATTTAAAAGCACCAGTTTGACTCAAAGAGTCATCCATCATGAACTCTCTGCAGGCTTCTATTCTCTACGTAATAATTTCTTTTTATTCTGTTGATTTCATCTTTTCCCACCCTCAAAGAAATTGCACATGAACCTATTGCAGTGTTAACTGGGTCCAATGGTATCTCAAGCTTCATTTCATTCAAAGTCAAAATAATGTCATCATCCTCATCACCATCACAATCAACAATCTTTACTGTTTCAACCTTCTACCTCTTTGGTACGATTCATTTGGTACTAACTGCCTTGAAGAAAATGGTGGAATATTTTTAGCAACATCCTCAGTGCTACTTCCTTTTCTTCTAGAAAAAACCCTTATCTTCTTTTGGGGCTGATAAGTAGGCCTCTCCTCCAGATTTAATTTAGGGTACTCCTCGATGGTTTTTGATTTTCCCTTTTCTTCCACAACCCTTTCATCTTTCAAAACCCCAACCAAGATCTCAAAATTATCAATAGCATACATTTCCCTGCTAAACTCATCTTTAGCATTAGGTATGGGATTGAAACTAGGTATTTTCTCCTTCTTCCATTTTACCATTTTAGAGTAGGCAATGTATAGTGCCTTTCTCTCATCCTGTAATTCCAAATCTAAAATATTCCTGATCATGTCCTCAGGAAAGTAGAAGTTGTGGACAAAAAATTGTATTCGATGTTTTGCCTTCATTTGAGAGATAAAACCCTCAGGATCATAATTCCTAGGGCACAAAGTCCTTATCCTATGAGGCCCAAGTAATATGTGAAAATCCTTCCATCCTCCTTTTTCCATAACAAAATCGGCAATTCTTGTATATTCAAGGAAGAAATAAGCTTTCTTATGTTCAACAGTCAAGCATAGTTCTTGAGCTCCCCCCAACTACCTCATGATTTCCAAAAAACCAATTCTAAGGGGCACCTCCTTTGGGAGAACATTGGATTGACATTTGATGCAGGAGCATCCAGTGGTGTAAGGGCAATCCTACATCACCCAAAAATATATTTACTTTCATTTAGATTTTTTTTGTAGATGTTTTTGCATTTCTGGATACCCTTTTCGTCGAAGAAGAATTTCCAACTTTCAGAACTGTTTTTCTGCTTTTTCTGCTCAACTGCTATTTTTAGCAGGTATGAATTTGAAGGCGTGAGGAGACAAAAATTTAAGGGAAGCTTCAAGACATAATAATAAACACTTTGGTGAAAGAATCAGATCAAGAGCATTTCCGGTTCAAAAGTTATTCAAGTTTCAATTTCTGCTTTTTGCCTTATGAAATCTTCGGAGCTAATTTTGAGGTACTTAGAGGCTCCGGATGGGCCTAAAAAAATTGGCGGAATACAAAAGTGGTTAGCCTTTAGGCCCCACTTTCCGGCAAGAGATCTTCGCGAGAGCTTTCCGAAAAGGTATTATCATTGAAGATCTGACGGTTAGATCTTGAGTTAGGGCTTCCGAAAGTTGGTGCATAATTTGAATCCCGTTTTTGGCTCCAAACAAAGAAACGGGCTATTTATGGGCGAGTTACTATTTCTTTTAGGCAGTTTTTTGGGGAAAGAAGATCGCATGCTGCGAATAGGGGAATTTCTTTAGTTTCTTTCTGTAATTTGCATGTATTGCAAAACTGGAGGATTTGAGATCCTCTACTGTAGGAATTTCATACTTTGAAAATAATAAGATTTGTTAGTTTTTCTGTGTGATTTTCTATGTCTCGGGTTGCACCCTCATCTACTGGTATCAGAGCGGGTTTTCTTGAGCGTGTGGACAGATCGCCGATCGTGAGGCAGTTCGCACCAGGACTGTGGTTGTGGGTTCAAGATATTCAAGATGCCTCCAAGAGTGGCGCGTGGTAGGCGAGGTGGTGCCATAAATGCTAGTGGAAGAGATCCATTAGCGGTTGAGGGTTTCAGAGCCCTCCAGAGACAAATAAATGCATTACAAAGAAAGTTAAGAAGAGGGGTAAACCCGAGAAGGGGAGAAGAAAGTGAGGATGAAGAAGAGGTGGAAGATTCAGATGTAGAAGAGGAAGAAGAAGCTATTGATCAAGATCAAACGCGGCTGATAAGGGCCATTTTGAAGATCGGAAAAAGACCTAGAGTAGAAGTTCCCAGTTTTTCTGGAAGTCTAGACCCAGAAGAGTTGATTGATTGGATCAATGAGTTGGAAGAGTATTTTGAGTATGAAGAAGTAGAGGACCCAGATCGGGTTAAGTTTGCAAAAACAAAGCTAAAGGGCCATGCCAGTATCTGGTGGAAAGAGGTCCAACTAGAAAGAAATAAGAGAGAAAAGGGAAAGATCACCAGATGGGATCGCATGGTGGAGAAACTGAAAAGCAGTTCATGCCAATGGACTATGAGTTAGATCTATTGAAGAAATTGCAAGGGTTGAAGCAAGGAAGTAGATCTGTGAAAGAATACACAGAAGATTTTCACAAGATGATCATCATAATGGGACATGCAGAGGCCAACAAGGAAAAGGTAGCCCGTTATCTTAATGGGTTACGGCCAAGCATTCAAGAGGAGTTAAGCCTAGTCAGAATGGCCACCATTAAGGATGCTTACCAATTTTCGCTGAGAGCTGAAGAGAAGCCGAACAAGAGATTTGACAGCAAGCAAAAAGGACGAGGAGGTCAAAGCGGAAGGGGTAGCGGAAGATCTTTTGGAAGCTGAAATGAGGATGAGAAGAAAAATGAAGATGTGGGTACCAGTCGAAGCTAGAGGAATGATAACTTCTACCGCCCACGTGATCAAAATGGTGGTGATCAAAGAGGTAGAGGACGAGGAAGATTTGGGCAAGGACCTGGAAGAGGTGGTTTCAGAGGAACTTGTTTCCGATGTGGTGAAGAAGGGCATCGAGCCTATGAATGTCCACAATACCAAGGAAGGACAGACAAAAGGCCAGAAGGTCATGCAAGAGTTGTGCATGTAGATGAGGAGGCTCAATCTGAGCATTCAGATGATGCTGAAAGGGGAGAAGCCCTAGTGGTTAGAAGAGCCTTGGTGACTGAAGAGAAGGAGCCAGAACAGAGGAAGAATTTGTTTCGCACAAGGTGCAAGTGTGAAGGCAAATGTTGTGATGTCATTATTGATGGTGGGAGCACTAATAATCTAGTGTCAGAAGAAATGGTTACAAAGTTGAAGCTGAAGAGGGAAAGGCATCCACATCCATATCGGATTGCCTGGTTACAGAAAGACCACAAAGTTTTAGTCAATGAGCAATGCCTGGTGAAGTTCAAGATCGGAAGCTATCGTGATGAGGTACACTGTGATATCATCCCTATGGATGCATGTCACATGTTGTTGGGAAGGCCATGGCAGTTTGAAAGGTGAGTTGTACATGATGGCCATGCAAACACTTATTCCCTGATGAAGGGTGGAGTCTGCCATAAGTTGAAACCCCTAAAGAAGGCCGAAGAAAAGGTATGCAGTAGTGCTAGAATTTGTTATGTCGATGGAAGGAAATTTTTAGAAGGCATAAAACATGAGTGTGTGTGTTATGCATTGATTCCTAAAATGGATAAGGAGGGTAGTGAGAAGGTTCCAGTAGAAGTTTTTGGGTTATTGAATGAGTTTCAGGATATTGTTTCTGATAATGTACCTGAGGGTTTACCACCAATGAGGAAGATCAGTCATCAGATTGACTTGATCCCAGGAGCCAGTTTGCTGAATAAGGCAACTCATAGAATGAATCCTGCAGAAAATGAGGAGTTAAATAGACAAGTTGAGGAGTTGTTGAGAAAGGGTTTGATTCGAGAGAGTTTGAGTCCATGTGCAGTACCTGCAGTACTAGCACCAAAGAAGGATGGGGAATGGAGGATGTGTACAGACTCTCGGGCCATAAACAAGATAACAATCAAGTATAGATTTCCCCTGCCAAGGATGGATGACCTGATGGACTGTTTGAGTGGAGCTCAGTACTTCACAAAGATTGATCTGAAGAGTGGATATCACCAGATTCGGATTTGAGAGGGAGATGAATGGAAGACCGCCTTCAAGACCAAAGAGGGCCTGTACGAGTGGTTAGTCATGCCTTTTGGGCTAACCAATGCACCGAGCACATTCATGCGGCTCATGAACGAGGTACTGAAAGAGTTCCTAGGAAGCTTTGTTATTGTGTATTTAGATGATATTTTGATATTCAGTAAGTCACTGGATGAGCATATAATGCATATTGGTAGAGTCTTTGAGAAGTTAAGAGAAGAGAAATTGCTGATTAATCTGAAGAAGTGTAGTTTTGTGAAGAAGGAGTTAGTGTACTTGGGGTTTGTTGTCTCGACAGAAGGTCTCAAGATGGACCCAGAGAAGGTGAAGGCTATTCTGGAATGGCCTACCCCAAGAACTACTACTGAGGTGAGGTCTTTCCATGGTTTGGCCAGTTTTTACAGAAAGTTTATTAGAAACTTTAGTAGTATTTGTGCACCCCTAACTGAAACAATGAGAGGGGATAGAAAAGAGTTCAAGTGGAGCACTAGAGCAGCAAGGAGTTTTGATCTATTGAAGCAGAAGGTGACAGAACAACATGTTTTGGCTCTCCCGGATTTCAATAAGGTGTTTCAAGTGGATTGTGATGCCAGTGGTTGTGCCATTAGAGCAGTGTTAAGCCAGGAAGGTAAGCCCATTGCCTATTTCAGTGAAAAGTTAAATGATGCAAAGAGAAAGTACTCTGTATATGACCAAGAATTTTATGCAATAGTTCAAGCATTAAAGAAATGGAGGCATTATTTGTTGTCGAAGGAATTTGTTATGTATACTGATCATCAAGCATTGCAGTACCTGAGTAGTCAGGGAAAATTAAATCAGAGGCATATGAAATGGGTAGAATTTTTGCAGAGTTATACATTTGTTTTAAAGCATAGGAGTGGGAAGTCAAATAGGGTTGCAGATGCCTTAAGTAGGAGGCATACATTGTTGATAGAAATGCAGATTGAGGTGGTTGGGTTCAGTGAACTCAAGACATTGTACCCGAATGATCCTGATTTTGCAGAGGCTTGGAAAGCTTGCAAGGAACCTGTTACAGTTGACAGGACAAAGTGGTTGGATTTCCTAATTCAAGAAGGCATGTTGTTTAAGGGAAGTCAATTATGTATTCCGAGGAGTTCCATGAGGGAGAATCTGATAAAGGAGAAGCACAGTGGAGGAATGGCAGGACATTTTGGTCGGGATAAGACTATTTCCATTATCAGTGAGCATTATTATTGACCTCAGTTATCACAAGATGTGAAGAAGTTTGTGCAGAGTTGTAGGGTATGTCAAATGGCTAAAGGAGTGAGTCAGAATACAGGGTTGTATCAGCCCTTACCTGTACCAGAGAGGTCGTGGGAGGATATAAGTATGGACTTTGTTCTTGGTTTGCCAAGGACACAGAGAGGGAATGATTCAGTATTTGTGGTGGTTGATAGGTTTTCGAAGATGGCACATTTCATCCCATGCCAGAAGACCCATGATGCAGTCCACATTGCTGACTTGTTCTTCAAAGAGGTGGTGAGGCTACATGGTTTGCCAAAGAGTATAGTCTCAGATCGTGACACAAAATTTGTTGGATACTTTTGGAGGACCTTGTGGAAGAAGTTGAAAACAGAGTTGAAGTTTAGTTCTGCACACCATCCCCAGACTGATGGGCAGACTGAAGTTGTGAACAGGAGTTTGGGTAACCTACTGAGATGCTTGGTAGGAGATAAACCAAAGGGATGGGATTTGATCTTACCCCAGGCAGAATTCGCTTACAACAATTCTGTCAATAGAAGCACTGGTAGATCACCGTTCCAGATTGTGTATGGAAGTAGTCCTAGGACTGCTCCAGAATTGAGGAAGATGGACCAAGAGAAGAAGACAAGTGCTGAAGCTGAAGACTTTGCAGAACACATCAAGAATATGCATGAGAAGGTAAAAGAACACATTAACAAGATGAATATGCAGTATAAGGCTAAGGCAGATCAAAAGAGGAGGTATAAGGAGTTTCAGATTGGTGATGAAGTGATGGTCCACTTGAGGAAAGAAAGGTTTCCAGTAGGAACCTATAACAAATTGAAGATGAAGAAGTTCGGTCCCTGTAAAATTTTGAAGAGGCATGATTCAGGGAACGCATATGAGGTAGAGTTGCCAGATGGATTCAACATTTCCCCTGTGTTCAACATTGCAGATTTGATAGAATATCATGAGGGTGGCGCAGAGGAAGTACCAGCAATGGAACAGTGCGGTATTCCAGCACCTACTTCAGAAAAGGAGGAGATTGAAGAAATCTTGGATAGCCGTGTAGGAAGGAGTACCAGAAATAGGCAATATGAAGAATATCTGGTGAAGTGGAAAGGAAGGCCTGTGGAAGATTCATCCTGGTTGTCCAAGGCAGAGGTTGACCGTTTGGGTTTTCCTCAACCATCTAAGAAGTGACAGAGTCACTTTTCAAATTACCCTGGGTGTCTGATGCAGGAGCATCTAATGGTGTAAGGGCAATCCTACATCACCCAAAAATATATTTACTTTCATTTAGATTTTTTTGTAGATGTTTTTGCATTTCTGGATACCCTTTTCGTCGAAGAAGAATTCCCAACTTTCAGAACTGCTTTTCTGTTTTTTCTGCTCAACTGCTATTTTTAGCAGGTATGAATTTGAAGGCATGAGGAGACAAAAATTTAAGGGAAGCTTCAAGACATAATAATAAACACTTTGGTGAAAGAATCAGATCAAGAGCATTTCCGGTTCAAAAGTTATTCAAGTTTCAATTTCTGCTTTTTGCCTTATGAAATCTTTGGAACTAATTTTGAGGTACTTAGAGGCTCCGGATGGGCCTGAAAAATTGGCGGAATACGAAAGTGGTTAGCCTTTAGGCCCCGCTTTTCGGCAAGAGATCTTCACGAGAGCTTTCCGAAAAGGTATTATCATTGAAGATCTGACGGTTAGATCTTGAGTTAGGGCTTCCGAAAGTTGGTGCATAATTTGAATCCCGTTCCAAACAAAGAAACGGGCTATTTATGGGCGAGTTACTGTTTCTTTTAGGCAGTTTTTTGGGGAAAGAAGATCGCATGCTGCGAATAGGGGAATTTTTGTAGTTTCTTTCTGTAATTTGCATGTATTGCAAAACTGGAGGATTTGAGATCCTCTACATGTAGGAATTTCATACTTTGAAAATAATAAGATTTGTTAGTTTTTCTGTGTGATTTTTTGTGTCTCGGGTTGCACCCTCATCAACATTAGTGCCAAAAACCCTGAAAACTGTGGTATTATGATAGTGGATAATGTCTTCCCAATTGTGTATTATGTTCAATTCAGGCCTTATCCCCTTTGGCCTCAAGAATTCATGAATTTATTTTGGGATCCTTGGGCGGTCACGAACCCGAGCCTTCCTTAATTTAGATACAAAGACATTATGGAAAGTTACATAATCAAACTTATGATCATGCATGTCAAGAATCCTAGTCCAATATTGGACAGGAATTTCAATATTTCCTTCCTTCTTCTCTAATTCCATATCTTTTTCAAACATAGCCTAACCCCTATATGGAAACATGTGGATTAAAAAGGAATACCATCTGAATCCAACCCAATTCTTCACCTCCTTTAGGGCTACCATACCCATGTGCATCTTGTCTACCAAACAAGTTGAAAAATAATATACTACATTAAAACCTGGGTGTTGGAGATTTACTCCCATATACATAATATCAGTAGGCAAGGTTTTCTTTAAGCTCACTCCCAAAACTTGAAATAAAGCACAAACAATCTTCTTGAAAAAACTAGAGAAATAGTCCACAGGAAAATGTTCGGGCTCATTCCTGCCAATACCTACCTTCTTTTGATTTTTTCATCTTCCTTAGATACCCAAATGAGGTAGGTATGTGCAGGATCATCATGGAAAAAACAGGCCCTTAAGTGGCAATAAAAGACATAAAATTAGAGTTAGACAACTTGACATAAAAATTTGAATAAGTTATCTATATTATTTCAAAAAAATGTAGAAATAGAATGTGTAGAAAATTGAATTTAGTTTCTAAAATACTAGACCTTTATTTAAAAAAAAAAATTCTATTTGGTGAAAATTTGAAATTTCAATACAGTAGTATTTAAATTTCAGGGTAAAAATTAGAAGTAGGTGTTTGTCTAACCACCCTAACCACAATAAAATGATAATATTTTTTTATAAGCTTTTAGACATAAATAGAGGACTCATGTCCCAATGTGATGCATATTTGTTTATAATTTTTTTCCAAGTAAATAATTAATTATGATTTTTTTATTACAACTTTTAAAAATAATAAAATCTCATCTGTCTAACCACATTAACTTGGTCAAAAATTCATTAAATTATTTTTTTGCTTTTTTAATCCTATATTATACAAAGCATAGAATGTGACACATGTTTTAGATTCAAAAAATGTGATACGATTTGAGAGTTATGGATGTTTTTCAATCAGCCTATGAATCAGGACTTCATTCGGAATTCTAATTTATATTGGTGGAAAGCCGAGAATATCATCTAAAAACCCTTTTCATTTCATCAATTTTGGGTAAAAAAAAAGTCGTTAGCCACATGGGCCATCATATGGCTTACATATCGCCACTTTTTGGCCCATCATGATCCTGCACATACCCAGGTATCAAAAGGGATATTTTGAACAAACCCCTAGTATTTCTATACTCTTGTCAATTCATGCATGCAATTTGAAAATCTCTACACTTTCTTCTATGATTATCTTAATCATCTACACACCAGCATGTGTTCTGACAATTCGGGCCACAAGGTCATATCTTGCAGCAATATCCTTCAAAATATCTACATCCATATAAAAATTAGGCACCACAAATTTACGAAGGTCTAATCTCAAGGGGTTACACAAAGGAACCGACAAATTCTTGTTCCCAAACCAATTAGAGAACAATTGCCACCCGGTGTATGGTAACTCGAGATCATGAATTGCACATTGCTTATCTAACAATCATTCCAAAAGTCCAGGCCCATAGAACAAAACCTTTCCCTCCTACTTCTTGCTAGTAGAAGGTTGTAACAAATCAATAATATCTAGGGATAAAGACCTGGTAGTGGTTTCAGAACCAGAACTTTGGGCCTTGGGTGCCATTTGTACTAGAAAAATGACAATTCGAGCTAGGGTTTTCTTATTTTTAGATAGCAAGAAATTATAATTTTCTCCTTTATCCTTAAACAAAAAAATACCTCACAATTCAAAAATCCCTAGCAATTATCTAGACAACCTATAAAAATGAATCTATTCAAACAATTCGTCAAGAACAGAACAGGAAACAATCATGACTTTCCCAGCAAGGAACCATAAAATCTTCTGAATTTACAAGAAATGACATACGTACTACTTACGATTTTACTCACAGAACATGCAGTGTATAACCATTGAGAAATCATAACCACAACTTGCTTCAATTGATACGAAGCAATTATTCCTTGATGTAGAGATACAACACGAAAATATTTATTTGTAAATTTTAGCATTTAATTATGCATGTAGAGTGGAAATCGGCCATTACTATCAACTCATGCAAGATCAAACAGCTATAGTATAATACCTGTCTATTTTAAATATGATTCATAGATCAAATGCAATTTTGGCGAGGAGAATGGTTCAGATTTAGTCAAAATAGTTTGAAAATTCCATGTTCTCCCTCCAATCACCAAGTGAACACGATATTCACCTACCAGGCACCACATCAATATGGAACAGGCCCTACCTTTGTTTCCGGCACACAAAATCAGAGTCCACACATCACCAAATCACACACCTCAATGCATTATTGAAACTATTGTTTTAATTGTGTGAGGTTAGCAAGGAACGACCACATTGCGTTCGTATGGAAATAGTTGTTGACATCAGCCTCCATCATCGGTTAGTGACCAAAAATGGTCCCCACCATCAAATGTGATAGATGGAACCATCTCACACACCTCTCACCACATTTGTGACATTAACAGAAACCTTGTGAGGTCTATGAGCAATGGTCAAGATTAAAATCACTTCATCCGACGGTCGTATAATCTGCACATGCGAAAATATTATTCATAAAGAATGGGACCGACTAGGTGGATGGGGAAATGACCCTCAAGGTCAAAAATATTATTTAGAGGTTTAATCTAAAATAATTCAATAGCTCGCCACTATCAACAAATAATGCAGTTATGACGTAAAAGATCGAAAGGATGAGTAAACAGGGTAGGTAAAGTCATGACTAAAAAGCGATAAACGACCACTTAAGTGATCAACCACCATCAATTACAAGTCAACGATAGAAAATAAAACCCATGAACCAACCACTCATAGTCGAGGACAAAACATACCTATAAGGGGAAAAAATTAAAAGCTCCACCAACCCCTTTACTTTAAAATTGATCTTGCCTATTAAACACATGTTCTAGAGAGACCAAACATTTTGCAATCTTATTACCATTCAATTGAATAAATTATATCTCCTTTTTATCTAGGACCACAACATCACCTTCTAAAGCATCATTTCTTATGTCCTCAAAAAATTCAAAATAGATGTGAGCGAAGGCTTAATCTCTTTCCAAAAAATCAATAATTTAATGATCATTATTGAACACCTACCAGTGATTCACGTTATCAGGAACAGTAGGTCTATACACAATTTAAACTCTATAAGACTCATCTTTGAAATTAGGATGAGGTAAGAGTAAATGTGTTGAGATTGCCAAAGAATCTACCCTAGTATTTTGTTCCCTCAGAACCGATTCAATAAGAAAAGCATCCAAATACTCTATACAATCCCACACTCTATTCCTGTAGTGTTTGAGGTGATTATTTTTTATAGTGTAAATCTTCCTCACCTATTTTATGACCAATTCAAAATATCTTACAACCCTCAACTACTTAATACCTCTTTCTTTTTCTTCACTCATACCAAGCAGTAGTGCTTCATACTCGGTTGTATTATTGGTATTAGAAAATTCTAATTTGAAAGAAAAAGGAAACTTGTAATCATTAGGTGAAATCAAAACTACTTCAGCACCTAACCCAACATTAGCACAACTTCCATCAAATTCCGACATCCATAATTCATTTACTAAATCAGGGTTGATAAGGTTCAATTCTTCCTTATAATTAGAAGCACATAGATATGTCCCTAGTCTGGTTTCAATACACAAAATATCAGCCCTTGGATCTCTAGATTTTAATATCGTAAAATTTTCCTTAGGTTTAGGGTTCACACATATCTTATTTTCATCCATGGGTATCAAGGCATGATACCAATCCATCTAAATTTATCCTCACAAATCTTTACAGAAACCCCTACTTAGAAACATACCATAACTTGTAGGAATGTCAACAACCAATATGGTCAATTTTAATCTCTTTTTGGGAAAATAAGCAAGAGCTACTTGAACATCTTTAATTTTTCCTATAATACGAACTAGAGACCCATCCATGGAATAAAATTTACCCTAGGAGGAAGTATAGGACAAACCTAAGGCTTTAGCTATTTGAGTAGGCATCACATTTTATGAAGCTCCACAGTTGATAATTGAATTACTCTGCCTAAAACTACCAATGTATAATGATAAAAGAAAAGTTTTGGATGCATGAGCGGGTTCTAGGAACTCAAGGTTTTATAGTATTAGAACAAATCTAATTCTCAAGATTGGTTTTAGTATCATCAGAAACTTGAACATTGCAATGAGATAGGGAGGGTTCTTGTTTAACATACTTCACCAATCTATCTAACTCCGAGTGATTAACTCTCAATTATTCCGCTTGAACTTTAGTGTTCTTACAAGAGTCAACTATATCAAAATAAATAGATGATGAAGACGGTGGTACCTCAACTTGTAAACTACCAAGGACAGTTGATTCTTGCTTCTTTTGTCTTGTTAGAATGTATTTCAAGGTTTTTGATGAAGTGTCTTGGTCATCTTTGGCCTATTGTGCCCTGGTAAACACAACACAATTGGGATTGTGAAGTCAGACATATACCTCCTCTCTTGATCATGAATCTACTATAAATTTAAATAAATTCATGCAAACATCCTGAGATGAACAAGGCTCCTCTACATATGGCTCTACTACATGCTCATTTGTTGTGAGCATCTGCATTATAAATCTAATCATCTCTATACATGAAGTTCCATTATGATCTGAAGTTAAATGGAAGTTATAATGATTCATCTTACTTGAAGAAGGACCTTCAATTTCCAATATTTTATTTGGATTTGCCAAGGAAAGTGTCTTATTAGGAGTTCCTTGATAATTCCTGGGAACATCCTGATATGGCATTTGTGAAGAAGTCTTCAAAATTTTTATTTTAAGAGTAATTAAGTCATTATCCAATCTCTAAATGACTAGGTTAGTGGAATTCACTAGCAATGGTTTTACCAGTTTGCAACTCTTTTTCCAATTTCTAAGAGACTGCCAAATCATATTCTATAGATACTTCCCTGTTCTATGTGCTAGTTGCATCAACAACACCTTCCCTTTTAATAATGAAACGTGCATATTGTGGAAGGGTATTAATGAACATAGCTCTCAATAATTCAGCTAGAGGTCTCATGTTGGAAAAAATATTATTGTGCAACTTGTTAAATTTGGCCATAAAATATTTAATTGACTCATGGAATTCTTTCTTCATAGAACCCAATTGGGAAATTAAAACTTGATCATTTTCTATAGACTTAAATTTGTCCTCAAATCTTGTTCTTAAGGTAACCCCATTATTTATAGAACCATTAGGGAGACAATAAAACTAATTAGCAACAACATCTGTAAAAGACTCTGCAAAAAGCCTCATAGCAACATCTTCATGTTGAATTGCAAGATTGGATGAGGCAACAAAGAAAGCCTTTATATGTTCATCAAGGGAAACTTTTCCATCCCCACTAAATTTAGGTATGATCTTCCCTAAGCCTCTAGGTAATTCATGAAATTTTTCATTTTATCCAAAAGTAAGAGGACCTATAACAACTTCCCACGAGACTGGTTGTTCCATAATCAAATGGAAGTTTATCTATGTAGGAAGGGTTGTAACGCACAAAAGAAGACTTTACCGAGATATATTTGAAATCGTAGACACAATAGATTTAGGGGGAGGATGAGAAGATGATCTGATAATGGACCTTACCTTTTGAGTGGGAGGAAAAAACAAAAAAAAAATGGTTTCCAAGAACTCAAAATCTTTATCCAAAATCATTTTTTCCTTGTCACTTTTAGTATATCTTTTGGAAGCTAGGTTTAAAAAGACATAGATATGCTTGTGGAGTCAACAACTTGATTATTAATTATTTTGAGGAGGGTTTTTCCTATTATTTACATTGTTTCTTAGGGCTTGTGTAGGTGGGGCTCTTACTCTTCCAGCTAGAGATGGGACCTCTTCTACAAAAAAATCTCTTTAGCATGCTCAAAACATGGAATTTTCTCTGATGATATATCCGAGTTCTTCTTCTTCTTCCAAAACTTCATTAACTCTATGATATTTATGGTTATTTCTCCTTTGTTTCCAAGCAATCACTCTAAGACTAGTCAATATATATTCTTGATCTCCAACCAACCAATCTATGTTAGGCTGAAGAACAAGAAAAAAATGCTTCTGAAGAACCATAAATACAGACCATCAAAAAAATCATCTTGTGAAAAATAACAATATTTATTCTAAGTTGTCCCTAGTAGAGTCACCAACAATCTATTGGTTGATAGATTTATCACCTAACTCTATTTTCTCATGCCCAATAGAGGTGACAAATTTAACCACATTTGAACCAGTAATGATATAACCTTCTAAATAATTCTCTACTTATTTAAAAGGTGGTAGCTACCTTCATTTGATATCCAATGAATAAATTTTTAACTAGGAATTATTTTTACTAGAAAGCAAGCAAAGGAAGAGGATTTTAACAAGGAGATTGCCTAAAGTTTAAGGATTTTTTTAACAAGGAGATTTCCTAAAGGTTAATATTCTCATGAAACTCACCCATGATATTAACCTTTAGATTATGAAAATTTACTTTAATTTCAACTAAAAGATCCAAAAATCTCTAGAGGACTTGGGAGACTCATATACTAGTCTATCATACACATCCAATTCCCAATTAACTCAATTAGACCAAGAACGGTCTAGTTCGGTAGGATTATTTACAATTTTTTCACTAACCAACTTCATTTGATCCATGGTAATCAACTCTTTCATCTCTTAAGAGAGAACATAAACACTGGTTTGATCTTTCCAAATTTTTCTTAACTCTTCTATTAATTCATTTCTCCTCTCTACAACCTAAATGTGAAAATGCACAAATAGTTTGCTTCTAAAAGGGGAAATTTCTTGAGACATTTCATCAATCCACTAACAAGTAGCTCTAGAATAACCAAGGTTTCACTTGATTAAATGCATAGAAGATTCATCTATATCCACTCCTTGAGAACTTGAATCTTCGTTGGATATGGTAGAAGGAATTTGAGAAGAGATGAAGTTCTTCAAATCAAGGACTTGTGCTTGCAAATTCACTTTCTCTTTCCTTTATTCCTTGACATGTTTAATCAAAGCATTGAAGAAATAGTTAGAATTATATACATCAACCTCCAATGTTTGAGGCCCCATGTCCACATGTGTTATCTTCTAATCTACTTCAGTTATCTAATTGTCATTCATGTACCTGATGGGGTGTGCAATTTCCAATATTTGATCCCTAGACGTTGGATCCTGCCAACACCCTTGACATTTTCTAAGCTTTCCATGGTCTTGAGGAGGACTTGAATAAATTTGTGACTGTGTCAAAACCAACCATATTCATAAGGGTGTATTTCCTTTTCTTCTCCATAGAATTTTTCAACCACATAGGGGAAGCTTCTACCAAAGCAACATCCTTGTTTCCATTTACAATTTATTTTGATTCAATAGGGACGATGGATGTATTCTCTCTTATGGAAGAAGGTACTTTTGACAAAGGAGGGAAGGTATTGTCCTCAACAATATGTTGGAAGATTGCACTAGAATCCTCTAGCATAGGCTTCACTTGGTTGGTCTTCTTTTTAGGAGTTAGAGTGGATACACTATTTTTCTCACATATTAATTTCAACTTAGTTTTCTCTTCAAGTTTTTCACCATCCCCTCTAGACTGTGAATTAGCATTGGAATACTTGATAACTAGTTTTTCAGATGATGCAGTCATTGTAATAGGTGGAACAGACTTATGTTCATTCCTTGGCTCCTAATTAGAGCCTGCAACTCTCCATTTCCCTCTAAACCAATCTTGAGTTTTATTTAAAATTGGAGTGGCTCGTACATTCATGTTAAAAGATTCATTCTTACTCTCATCTAATTTAGGATAATATTTATCCCGTAGAGAATCATATTTAAGATTTATAATTATTGAATTTTCAATGATATTCTCAGGAACTTGGATTGAAAGACCATTCAAATAAATCTATTGGAAGGTAAACCCCATATAATATCTTTTCAAAAATTCATGTTCATCTACACGATCCTCCCAAAAATCCTCAATAGAGGGTTGGTGTTGATACAAATTTTTCCCATATAGATTCTTCTTAACATAACCCTTACTATTAAAACCCACCCTCATGAACAAATATTATAGGTTCTATTCTTCAAGGAATTTCTTAGCATATTTTCCTACTTGATTGTTCTTGCATGTAAAAGAGAGAGTAACCAATGGGAAAGAATAACCTAACTTCTCCATGTTCATATATTTCACATTGACCAAGGCAATCTATCTATAGAATTTCAAAAACACCAGAAAAACTTCTAGATACTTATGCAGTTACCACAAAGCCTTCTCATAGCCTTCAATTCTCAAATATGAAAATCATTCAAACTAAATATAAAAGCTTCCAAATTTTAATATCAAGGACATGGATGTAAGAGAGAAACATATTTCATGATTTTTGTTTAGCATCCTCACAACCCCCATTAAAAAGGTACCGTTAACTAAACAATTCTCTCCCATCCCAACTTGTTGAGTGAATTGTGGATAACAGTTGCACATAGGCACTCCAGGAATTGGAGGTGTCGTAGGTTTTAGCCTTGGCCAAAAATAATATCTTTGATTGGCTACAACATATGTCAAATAGGAGCACAAATGGAAGGTTTTCGTTCACTGAAAATTAACTAGTTGTTCATTTAAATGGAAAAAAATTACTCTAGCCAAGTCTACGAAGAAATTTTCATGATAAATAAAACAATATGAATTTACACATCCAAACTTCAAATGGTGCAACATGCACATTACCAACCAAGAGATGCAACAGAGCAATAACATCCATAATTTCTCCTTTAAAATGGGTTCTTTTGAGTATGGTTGGTAATTAGGACTTTTCTCTCTTTTAAGACTTCAACCAACCCTTGGCAATGGTATTATTGCACCAGTCTTCCCTAATTTTGAAAAATTCATTGCCTGCAAGAATCAATAGTTCTCTTATAAGTGCCTTCCAAAGAATTCCCAACACATGAGAAATAGTTTCTGAAGAAATTCTAGCAACAATGGTGTTGTCCAAGGCTTTAATTTCTCTTGTTCCTATATCTCATTACACAGGCACTAATCAATTCCACACTTAAGATGACTTTAGGGAAAACTCTAGCATGAGCTAACCCACTTTCACATAGCTTCACATCGACAATGTATTTTCTATCACTTTCGAATCGAGCCCAAAATTCATCCAACCTTAAATATCCCAAGTCCATGTCCCTCACTCCTAGCCAACAATTTCCAATTTTGGACTACATGAACCCATAGTGAACAAATGGAAACCTGCTCAGTTTGAAAAATATTATAGAGAAAAGATGTACAAATAAGAACCAAAATAAATAAATGGTCAGCACCCTTTTTCATGTGAGAATGGTAAGACGTGCATTTGGTATTGAATAAATACAATACCTTATTTTAATTCTTGATAAATCAACCCTCGAGGCTTGTGCATTTCACAAAAATTCTTCATAAGACATCACTATGTTGTATTGTACTCAATAAATATATAGGCGATGCCTCAATATGTGTGAATGAACAACACATTGCTTTGTCATGAACAATTGAAACTTCACAACTCAAATTCAGGAGTTATGAGGTTTGGGAAACCTCTAACTCAATGATAATATAAAGGATCAAAATTATTGATGCCAATAAAGAGGAAAAAGTAGAACATTCAGATGCTTAGACAAAACAAGAACCTAATGAAACCTGACTTAAGAACGTGGACACCAACAATAAAAAAATTATAACTTAAGTAACCCATGACAAGGACTTAGAAAATATCAAGAACCCACAACAAAGGAAAAGATATTGACCAAAACATAGACTTATGCAAAATTTGAGGAAACAAAGACTAAAAAAGTAGAGATTAAAAATCACATGATAGAAAATATAAACTTATGCAACAATAATGACTAGTATTTCCACAACTAAAATACTTAAAAGGTTACTTACCTTTGTATTTACACTACCTTTCTTCAATCTCCTTGTGAATTTTTCTTCCAAGTATTTTGTATCATCACCATCTGGCTCATATTCTACCTTCATTGCTTTAAAGGTTGTCTGAGTCTTCTCCTTATCTCTTGAAAAGTTTCTCATTTCAAATGTAGTGAGGACACCAAATAGATGATCCTTAGGAAATGTCTTTGGATCATATTATTCTTCAAGAGTAAAAACTGTCATTGTAATTTTCTACTAAGGTCATCAAAATCTTCTTAATTATATCTTCATCTATCATGGTACTATAGACTTGCAAAAATAACAATCATGCATCATACAAATTAACATTCATTTTAGCTATTAATCAATTAAAGCAATTTATTGATTAATTTCCTAAGGTTCATTAAATAAATCAAAATTATTTAATCAAATCCTTAAAGTTCTTCTCATTTGATTTATCAAATGTCACCTCTTAATATCCTCCAAGTTAATTAATCTACATTAATTAACTTCTAATCATAATTATCATTCTCTAGCTTTTGACTCAACTAGAGTCAAATCCAAACTCCTAACTAACCCACCCACTTGCACCAATAAATCATTTATTTGATTTATTATTTCTTCTAATTACATTCAAAATGGCATCAAAATGGAATATTCTTCCAATTTGAATCTTCCCCCCAAAAGGGACTTGTCCCTTCCAACAAGGTTTTAAATGCTATTTGCATAAGTCAAACATGGCATTTATTGCACCTTTCATCCCCCCTAAACATGTCATTTCATCCAAAATTCAAATTTAAATGGGCACATTAGCCAAAACTTGCACAAGCTTTGACCAATCCCATTATGACAAGTGTCTCTATCCTATTGGATGGGATTTAGTCCCACATTGCCTAATTTTGGCCTCTCTTCTATCAACTTTTCCTATAAATGCAAGCCATCTTCTCTCATTTCGACAACAGCCACATATCCAAGCATCTACACTATAGGCAACTTGAGTTCAAGCATCTCACTGTCTATCTCACTAAGCTTATCAAGGATTGGGAAAGGGAAACTTCCTACAACACTAAGTTGCACCAATCCAATATGGGATAGATTTGCTTCATGTTATTTGTGCTTTAAAATCATTTCATTTGGTATTTCTAGTTGTTTAAATGTCTTAATTTAGCATATCTATTATGGAGCTATATTTCATAGCGTTTTTTGGATTTTGCCATGTTAGTTTGATTTACATGATATACTAACATGTTGTAGAATTTAGCCACCACAGGTACCATCTTTATTCTTGATTTATGTTTCTATAATTTCAACTCTCTAATAATAGTTTGTGATGTCTTCTCCATCTTACATTCTCAAGTTCTTAAATTTTCACTTAGCAGTTGGTTTCCTCGACAACTTTACTCTATCATTCCCTTCATAAATGTCTTTGAATTTTGTCCATACTTCATGAGCATTAGCTAGAGAAATAACTTCTATTCTTTTAGTTTTAGATAAAGAACTAAACATAGCATACCTTTCTCTTTCATTCACTTCAAAAGATACAACCTCATCAAGAGAGGAAGGACCGGTTGTTGGTATCACATACTTTGCCTCCACATATTTAAAGGTATTGAAACTAAGTGAAATTAGATAACTTCTCATCTTTTATTTCTAGTCACTATAATCAGCTCCATCAAAAATAGGAATCTGCAACTTGTGGACCATTTGATCTACCTAGAGCAATTAATATTTTCACTGAGGAACTAGAGCTCTTATACTAATCGTTGAAATGCACAAGAAAATTGAGGGGGGTGAGTCAGTTATGTCAAATTATGTTACTTAAAAACTTACTCTGTCCACCTTCACTCCAATATTTTATTAAGCATAAACATGAAATGGACATAATAGAAAACAAACACCAGAGACACCAAATTTATTTGGAAAACCCAATGAGGGAAAAACCATAGTGAGGATTAAATCATAATATAGTAGTAATGCAATACTAGATACAAAGGCTTACTACCTATATATAAAGGCTCACTACATAGATTAAGGGATCACTACCTTGAGAAGGAATCACTATCCAAAAAGGAGGCTCACTCCATACAAAAAAATAGAAATGAGATAAATGAAGATCCACCACAAGGGTTTCACACATTCACAACCTAATCAGAAGACTGTACCATACTAAAAGCACAAATTTGTGTCAGACTTTATAAAGGAAATGACCAATGTTGATCCAACTTTTAAACTTGAATGACTAAAATGTAGCATATATGTTTTGAATTTTTAAATGATGTAAACTAGTAAAATATGTATTTTTTAGTATATTTTATGTTTGCATTTTTATTACAAATTAAAAAATTATTTTAAACTAGCTTTTCATAAATTAACACTATAATTTAGTTGCTGATAAAATGCTAAAAATGAAGTTGCACGGGACGTCAACCTTTTTACAGTACATTTTATTTTATTTTTTTCAATTTTTTTATGTGTATTTATAACTTGAAACTTTAGTGCATGCATATATTTTTTTCGAATTTTGATAATATATATTTGTATATAAGTACTAAAATGTGCGTGAATAAAAAACAACTATTTCCATCAAACGTGAACATTCATATTAAATATTTATCTAAAATGGAAAAAAAATTATACCATCTTGAAATAGATTCTTCAATCTAGTGCATTGTATTTTTTTCAAATTTTTTTAATAAGTTTTAGTATGTTTCCTTGGCATGGTAATCAACCTAATATTTTTTGCTGATAACCTACTTTTAGTATAAATAAAAATATAAATAATAATAATAATAAAACTATTAAAATAAATATATATTTGAAAACTACACTTATGGATCTACAAAAGGGTATTTTAACATTTTTTTTTTAAATGGTATTTACATGAGGAGTTATTAAAACTTCAATTTTTTCAATTTCTTTTTTTTTTTTTTGGTAAATTGGACTCAAAGTGGTGCTCCATATATTTTTAGCCAACAATTTTAGTTGAATAAATTGTGGAAGTATCTAACTTAGCTAAAATGAATCTTACCAGGTCATATGTTTTACCAAAATTGGTTTTTAGTTAGAAATACTTAAATTCAGTTGTGCTGATATGTTGGTTGAAAGTGTGACACAACTTTGTGCTTTTAGATGCCATCAACTCATTGCTTTCAAGAATCTAACACCTTAAAGTATTGTTTCCTCAATTTTTTCTTCCACACTCTACTTTTCTCACTTCTTTAGACACTTCTCCTGCTTGAGTTGAATAATGGATGGATATGAAATTCGCCAAAACTTGATTTTATTTTATACCATCTTCAACCTTAAAAACATTCACCAAGATCGACTATCGAATTTCAAACTCAAATTCAAACTAGGTCAGATACACAACATTCCCATGGCGGATAAGAAAGTGAGAGTACTAATTAATTATTTAATTTAGGACCCAAACAACATCTTGGATTACACACATGCTTTCTCAAATCAATGCAAAGGATTAATGTAATGTGTAAACACCAAGTTAGTCAAACCTAATGAAAACACCATTAATCTTTGAAGTACAATCATCTCTAGCAAGCTAATTACACGTGGATTATTCAACAGACTTCATCAGAAATTTCACCAACTCGGAGGAAACCTCAAGTACATCTACAACAATTACAACAAACTTGATTCACAAAGAACTCCTCACCTGTCCAATCAAACCAACCAACAAAATTACAAGAGCTCTGGAATAAGATTTCAAGAGCACCAAACCATAATAAAAATAGTTAGAACGCATAAACCATCAAAAAGATTCATCTCCCAAATCTAAAAGATCTCAAATCAAATATCAGAAGACTACAAAACTAAAACATTTCACCCAGTCCACAAACAAATAGTTCTGGAAAACTAGTTCACACATCAGTGAACATATATCCTACATTCCATCAACCCAAAAGCTAAAACTTGTGATATACGATTCATTGAAGCTTATGAACACATTTGAAAATCCACACAGGCATAAAACTAGTGTAGGATAAATGTAGAGCATAATACCAGAGCACACTCAAAACACACTTCAACACTACTTTCATTGTTTCTCAAAATTTCTCAAAAGAACTTTGCAATAACACAACTACCACTTCATAAATATAGCTCCATGTACTCTAAGAAATTCTATACCATCTGCAAAAAACTGAATTGTGTTGACATCAATGACAATATTAATGACAATGCCACAAAACACATCCATACATGCAACAGTTGGTGATCTACGGACTCCACCATCTCTTTGTCATTGAAGCCACAATCCACATGTCATCTTCCCCTCACCCCCTTGAGTTCTAAACCATGTGAAAATTCTATCAATAGGGAGATGGGGAATGGCCTAGATTAGTTTCTCCACCTCAAATATACATGTCTCACAGTGAACTTCAATGCCTATGCACATAATCCTCAAGTAGATTCAAGGGTTGCAATAAAAATATCCCAAGGTTATTTTATCATGTGCCATAGGAAAGCTCTTTATTAACTCAAAATGTAACCCCTTGAATCTGTGGAAAAAAATTCATTGATATTTCTATACTTCCTAATGTTTCCATGATAACTCAGAAAATTCCATGCAAAAATCTATCGCTTCCCCATTGATAGATGGGAGGCAGAGGTGGGTCCCCCATGAGATAGTGGGGAGCAGTCAAGATTGACCCACATCACCACTCCTCGACCATAGATATCATCAAATAGATAACCTTTCTTTTGTAGCACGAACTAGGTCCCATGGACAAGTGTCATATGCCCATTATCCTATGACAATTTTGAAATGCAAAAATAATCCCAATGGGGAAATGAGGAATGATCTAGATCCAGCCACTTAACTTCACTACCACTGTTTGATATGTTCCACCTCATCACCCTCAAAATTTTCAATTATGTTCATCCCGCCTAAGTAGAAGACACGCGACGCTATTTTTCTATCCCATGATATTATTTTAAAGCAAAAAAAAATCAAATGGGGGCACAAGGAGTGGCCAAGATGCACTTTCATCAATTGAACAATCCTCATAAGATAAGAAATTTGTACATGTCAAATTTGGTAGTTTTAAAAGATGGACCACCTAGGACAGCTTAAGAAAATACCTTGAAAAACTTAATACCATTTTAACTAAAGGATGTAAAGGCCAAACAAGGCCGATTGGTTGACCTTACAAAATAAAATATATTTTGGACCTAGGTACGAGGGATCGGTTACTTCATGGGCTCTGATGGCATAATATGTAACTTAAATGACTGAGTACTGGCGATAAGGGGTCAAAACAATTAGAAAGTTAGAAAGTATGTAGGCTTAAGGATTACTAATGAAGGGTTCTAGCAACATAAAACCTTAAAATAGTGACAGTGAACAAAACCCTATGCTCAAAGAAATGGATTTAACCAAAAATTTGCATAATTTTGTGGTGGAACATGAACAATTTTAGGCACTCCATCATAGAGCATGTACAATTTATAGGGGTAATAAATACCATTGGATGAAGTAGAACTAGACAACCATTAGATATGAGAGTTTTCTTTTGGAGAAATGGATTATTGAATAAGAGGATTGTGATGATCTTTCCTAATGTTGGGAAATAGGTCCAAAATAATGCAAGAGATTAAGATCATCATCTTAAAAAGATGCAAGTGAAATATTTAATCTACAATTCAAGTTAATTTTATCTATTTTTATTTTTATTTTGAGGGACTTTACTCTCTTTTTAGTTGGATTTTTATACATACTATACCACCACTTTAAAGAAAATTGTATCATTTTCCCTCTATCTTATCCAATAATGTAGAGAATTTTCCTAGCTTACAACTAATTATACTTGGTGAGAAGATTCATGTGGCTCCATAGGTACTATTGGAATTTATTGGAATTGATCTATCAAAATTAATTGATGGTTATCTTTGATTTCAACACATGATAAGATTGTCTCAAATATTTATGTGTTTGTCGGTAGTTGTTGGTGAAATATTAGGTAAACTATATATGATTGTCAACACTTCATATGTATGGAAGATTGTTGGTATTAGTTTTTTTTGGTGTCAATACTTAAGTTTTTGAAGCTCATGGTTGGATTTCATGCCTTATCTAAGAAGATTTTTTTAAGGTCTAATGTATGTATTGTTCTCTCATTTTATTCTTGATGATGTGTGTGTTGTTGAATGTATGTTCTTGTATCCACATATTGTGAAAGGGAATTTTTGGAGGAAGTTTTGTTGAATTTTTTTTGGGAAAATTCTCTACATTCCTTTAGTGTTTAATATTTGGTCTTTCAGCTTGGGATTCAATTTTAGTGCTCTTTTTGATGTTTCACTCATATCTTCTCAAGTCACCTATGTCATGTAGGATGTTTTTTGTGAATTGTAGAAGGTTGTCAATGTTATTGATTGTCAAAACTGGTCTAGGAAATACTTCACATTTTTCTGCATTAATTTTCCACTCCTACAACTCGGTGTTTGTTCTCTTAATGTCTATGTATTGTATTAGTTTCAATTTTATATGTTTAAGTGGTCTGCAATCTAATCTATTAATGTTATATTTCACGATTAAGAATTTTGTATTTTTGGATTGTAGTATTATTTTCCTATGTGATTTGTGATGGCTATTGGTTGGATGATAGTATAAAATAAGTTTCTTAAAGTATATTTGGAAGTTCATGGAACATCCCCATGTGATTTTCATGTTTCTAAATGATCTATTTGGTGTGACATTGTGTCTTATCTTGTATTTTTTGGTTACTTCTGGATATCTAGCCAAAAAGGTATGTTCCTTTTCTCGTGTTGTGTGCTTAGGGGTTTCTACAAGAAATTAGAGAAGTTTCATTATAGTGTTGTTTCTTCGCCTATCTTGTTTGTGAACACATCAAGTTATTTCTCTTTGAAGAATGATTATGGGTTGACTAGTTATGTGCTTCACATTCCATCCACACATTTCCTTGATAATGAGTTATGTTTATGTGTGTTGATCTATAAATTATTTTAGATCACATTTAATTTAATGCTAAGATTGTTTTTGGTTTTCTTTATATTATAGATAGTTTTGCATTATATTTTTATGGCCAACTACTTGAACCTATTTTTTATCTTCTTCCTAGTCAACATAGTTGATGTTTTGAAGTGTTGTGGTGGATATACACGAGATCATTGTGGATGCAAAAAATATGGAGAAGTGTACAAGTGTGAATAAGGGAGTGCAAAAATTATATTGAATATCTAGTAGATATAATACTAGAACTATGTGAAAGGAAAGATCAATTATGATTTAATACTCTAGTTAGTATAATCAATTATTGAAAAAGATTGTAATCTCTTATAACCATTTAAATTATATCCTAATCTGAGATAATGAATTTGATCAAGTCCTCTATATCTTACTCTTAAAATTGTGTTGGCTTCAATTTTGCAAGTCCTTTAGTATCTTTCTCTAAGGTAGCGAGTATTATTGCAAGTCTTTTTGGTAGTAAGACTTTATATTGTGAGTTAACTCTCATCATGGTTTTTCCCTCTTTGGTTTTGTTTACATATATCTGGTCTTCTCCTTGTGCATGTATTTATTCTCTATTTATTTCTCACTACTACTAATAATCTATTTGTTGCACTATGTTTTCATTAGAGTTTTCATTGATGTAAACCTCTAGTATGGTTATGATTAGGTGTTTGTGGTGTTGAATAGGTGTTGAAAATGCAGTAGGGTCACTTGGTTTCCAAGTTTCTTGAGAAAATTTGTGTAGACTATACAAGTTTATAGGGATGTATTTTCTATTGTGCTATACATGTATTCATTCTTGAAGATATTCTTGTATAGTTTTTATGTGATAATAAACATCGTTTGAAGTTTTTCTATACATATTTTAATGTTTTGTATCATGTGGTAGTAGAAGATGTGTTTGACAATTTCTAGCTTGTGAAGAGGGATATTTGGGAGAAATGGAATTGCTCCATATTTATCCATGTTGAGGTTTCTTGTATTATAGATTTATGAATATGATAATATTG
This sequence comes from Sequoiadendron giganteum, assembly GCA_007115665.2. Taxonomy (NCBI): domain Eukaryota; kingdom Viridiplantae; phylum Streptophyta; class Pinopsida; order Cupressales; family Cupressaceae; genus Sequoiadendron; species Sequoiadendron giganteum. The sequence continues at coordinate 83,866,358 of CM021108.1, forward strand.
TTTGTACCTACCTTTCCTTGGATTTTTTAGTTTTGAGATGTTCTACAAGCTTGGTTCATAGATTGTATCTCTATGGCAGTTTGACTAGTTTTACAAGATGATATTATTCTCTATTTCATATGTTTGTACAAATATTTTTGAATATTAAATTGAAATATTGGAATATTTTAGGATTTTTTGCAATTTTCGTAAGCGGTCTATAAGATGTTTCTAAACCTAGTAAAATTTGAATTTGGTTGGTTGATTGTGTTAATGTTGGTTTGGGAAATTTGGCATGTTAGCTCTATTTGTAGATGTGCTTCGTGATTTGTGGAAACCTAGTGTAACATGTGAATGTATATTTGGGTCTTGGGTAAACCTTTCTGTTGTATTCCTTCACTTATTTCCATCATGGAGGTTTCTAGTGTTGACCTATTTAGTGGTTGCATGTTTAATGTGCATACGATTTATTGAAGTTAAGCTAGAGAATTTTATTTGAGGTTGTGAAAGATATATATGTAAGGTAAAATATTTTGAGAAGTGAGTGATGTATGGTGATTTCTATTTGATTGTGTATCTCAAGATATGAGTGTGATAATGAATTCATAAGATTACTAGAAGCAGTGAGCAAAATGTGTCTACATTCAAGTGAGCCTAAAGTTGCTAGAGTAAATGAGTCAAATTTTGTGGATGGCAATGAGTTATTGTGGTGGTTTCTCAAATCTCTCTAAGGTAGTGAACCTCCTTATAAATATATCTTTGTAATCTAGAAGAAGTGATATTCCTAGGTAGTGAGCTCTTGGGAGTGATTCCATTAGGAAAGCCTTTTGTAAGTGGTTTTTATTTTTATATAGTGAGTAAAACCCTCACAATTGTTTTTCCCTTATTAGGTTTTCCAGGAAAAATCTAGTGTTCTATTGTGAGTGATTATGGATATTTTAATTTTTCATTTGTTTTGATAAAAGGGTAAAACGGGTTTTACAGGGATCTGAAACCACAAAGTTTACAAAGCAGAAAAAAGGACACTAAAGTCCCACCAAAAAAATAGTTGCCCGAGGAAAGACCACCAGCACCTAAACTAAAAGGTCAAGAAGAAAATAACAACATAGAATGCACAAAAAAAACCCCGACCATTAATTCAGAGTCTTGAGGATAGACTCTATCTCCGCCTCCAAATTCTGCATATCTTTAACCCCCTTTTTAAAATTTTGAAAAATCTTCGGAGTAAGGGGGACCTTAAGCTTTAGGTTGGCTCTGGTTCTTCTGGAAATGTTAGCTTCCATATCCTGGCTTTTATCCTCAGTTTCCTCCAGATCCACCACCAGAGACCCCTATTGGGCTTTATCAAGCTTCTAAGTCATCGCGTTAATGATTATGGCATTATGTCTTGCCATGCGGTTATTTTTCTTAGCAACGGTTTTGATGGTATTCCATAAGTTCTCAGCTTTGGAGTTAGTATTTCTATTACTATGATCCACTTCTTTCTTTTCCATCTTTGTAATCTTAGCACCCATTTCATCAATCTTGCTTTGCACGGCCCAGTTTTTAATTTTCAGCTCATTAATTTCAGAGAAAGTCCAATCCAAGAGTTTGGAGTGGGACTCAAAGTTGGTTTTGGCAAGGTTTAGATAATCCAGAGAGGGCTCTTTTCCAGTATTAGGGCACGTATTCTCAAGGTTAGGAGTAATAGGGGAGTTATCATTAAAGTGTATGTCTGGTAGAGGATCAACACAAAGCTTAGTTTTATTGGCATTAGACTCTTCGGAGTAGGAAACAAGGCTTTTGGCCTGGGTTTTCTTATCAAAAGAGTTGATCTTAAGGGAAGGGCTATCAGGCTCAAGCTCAACGCGGGTTTTTCTAGAATTCATGGAAGGAACAACATGCAATCTAGGGATATTTCTAGCCAGACTAGAGTTAGGCAAATACTCTAAGCCATTGGGCTCAGTATCATCACTCTCAGAATCAAGGTTGGTTTCCAAAATAGTAGGAGTGGGCACATGGAGATATTCAACAATTAGCCTTATTAACCCAGTATGGAGAATGGGGAATCTTTTAGGTTTTTTCTTATTGTCCTCCAAGCTTGTCTTCAATGATCAATAAATATAATAGGGGATGGCGACCGTTACCTTGTATCAGAAATGGTTGAGAAGAGCAAAGTGGTAGCCATAGACTTTTTTGAAGTGCCTGTCCACCGTAATGTACTCCATGATGACCCATAGAACCTTTCTTCAAATAGCCTTTATGGTATCAACATCAAAGTAGTTGTTAGTAATTTTAACCATACTTAGCCTTTCCTTGTCCTTTTTATGAAATCTGATCACTGCTTCATCAAAAAAAGCATTGTCCCTAAAGAACTTCTTACCTTCAGTGGATAATCCTGTAACATTAGCAATAAGATTTTCATTGAGTTCCACATTCGTACCAAACAGGTTCAATTTACCATCATTCCAATTTTTGGCAAAGAGATTCATAGCCTTCTGGTTAGAGCCATGAAGCTTTCCAAGAAAGGGATCAGCCCTGCACTTTTAATCTTGTTCCAAACCTTGGCATTTTTCATGTGTATTTCATAGTTGTTCGGCTCAGTTCGCTTTATGTCTCCTCCCATATCGGCTAGCACAGTGAGGTAGACCCAAACACAAGCTTTACTAAAATTGGCCCCGCCAAATCTAAGAACCCATAAAACGTGTGGAGTTCTCTTCCAAATTACTCCATTGGGCTCGGTCCCATGCATTCTAATGATTGTGATGTGATAGATCCAACCTGTCCTCATTAAAGGGATAACACGTCGCTTTTCCATGTGATTTATCATAATTTACTAGGGCACATACATTAGAGTTTAGATCACGAATAGTTAGCTAGGTACGCACTTCTTTACTCCTAAATCCTTCATTAGCAAGAAAGTCCACAACAGCATTGACTTCTCTATAAGCGTGTGATATTTTTACTTTTTCAAATTTACCCAAGTTCAATATGGCTTCCTCAATCCATGAGTTGATGGTCCACGAGGGGGGAGACTTGCCACGGAGCCAGTCAATTATGTTTTTGGAATCTCCTTCAAGCCACAAATTTTTAATGTTAAGGCTTTGTGCTAAATTTATGATGTGATAAGCGCCAACAGCCTCCGCTAGATGATTAGTTTGAGAGCCAAGAGGTGAGGAAATCGCTCCAATGAAATTTCCATAGGGGTCCCTTATCACTCCTCCATAGCCCGCCTCCCCTAGATTGCCTTTAGCCACGCCATCAAAGTTAGCTTTGATCCACCCATTTGGCGGAAAAGACCAGCAAATTCCCTCTCTATCCTTTTTGGCCTTCATAATAGAACTAGACAAATTTACACTAATGTTCCATTCCTTATCAAAAATTAAATCATAGTATGAATACTCCGCATTCATGGTCTTCCTGTCCTTCTGGGCCATAGCATTGAAATTTTCCTTCAGGGATCTGACAATTTTATCAAAGAAAATATCCATAGAGGCTTCTTTGCCCCTAAAAATTCTATTGTTGCATTCTTTCCAAAGGCCCCAAGCAATATGAGGAAATGATCAATCCCAAAAAAACCTGAGCAAAGGATTCCTTGTCGGGACTTTCCATTGAGAAAAGAGATCTTCAATGGACAAAGGGAAAACCCAAGGAAGGTTCCATAACTTGATGAATTTATCCCAAAGAGAAGCAGCAAATGAGCAATGAAGGAATACATGATGCACAGATTCAACCTCCAACTTACAAAGAAAACATCTATTTGGAATTTGAAATCCACATTTACACAGGCTGTCAATCGTGAGCACCTTATTTTGGAGAAGGATCCAGAAGAAGATATTAATTTTAGGTATCAGATGTTTGAACCAAGGTTTAGACCAGAAGGGAGGATGATCCAGAGAAGAAGTGATCCTGGAAAAAGTGGATGACACAGAAAAGTTGCCAGAGGATTCATCAATCCAAACCACACGATCATCCAACTACTTAGAACTAAGTCTAATAGCCATCAGCAAAGACTGGATAGGAGCCAAAGCTTGACTAAAACTGCACAAGTCCACCCAATTACCATTCACTCTAAAATCTTTCACATAAGATTCGAACTGTGCCTTGCAATTCTTAGCCCATTCTCTGAAGGAGTTGATTTTTATCATGGGTTCCTTGAAAATCCATCTGTCCTCCTAGAATCTGGTACTATTACCATTTTTGTTTACATTCATGTTGAAACTTAATAAGGGTTTGAAGGTTTTAATGCACAACTAGGTCACCCCCCTCTCAATTATCATGTGTGTCTATAATAATTTGTATTAGAGAAAAGTATTCTTTGAAGAAGCTTAACCACTTGAGGTAGATCCAAATGGTGTACAAGAATGGTTTTAAAGTAGCTATGTTTGATGGAAAAAAATTGTAACTTTTTGATGGCCAATATGGAATTATTTATTTTCTCATTAGGGTTTGGTGTATGGAAGCTAGGTTAATATGGATATACTATGCCAACTACTCCTCCAAAACATGAAGATGATATCAAGGATTATGAGAATAATAGAAAAGTAAGATTATATATTGATTGGTATTTTTTATTTAAAATTTGTGAATGTAATAAGATACAAAACTACTAAAGAGGTCTAGGAAAATTTGAGAAGCATTTATGAAGGAGATGCAAAATTTTGAGGCCAAATTTGGAACCTTAAGTATGTATGAGCATGAAAATATTGTAGAATACTAAATAAATTAGATGAAAATATCAATTCCATCAATGGTCTTGCTAGAAAAATGGACGAAAGTAAAATTGTACAAAAGGTATTTAGATCCCTACCTAACCCTTATAGCGATGATGTTTCTTATATTAAGGAAGGTCTGAATCTAGATCAATATAATAGAGATCAATTATTTGATTCTTTAAATGCTTTTTAATTAAGAGAGTTTGACAAGGATGCCACAAGGAAATAAAATTATTTAAAAGTTAGAAAGAAAGAGAGGAATGAGGAATCTGATCTAGATGATATAGATCATGTAGAAGAAATTTTTATAAAAACATTAAAAAATGGCATAGGAAAAATAGAGGTAAGCTACCTTTCAAGTGTTTCAATTGTGAAAAGATAGGTAGTTATACTTCAAAATTTCCATGTAAATTTTCAAATGAAAAACATAAATATTATAAAGGTAAATCCTTCTAGAAGAGTTATTATGTTTTTGATAAAAGGGTAAAACGGGTTTTATAGGGACCCGAAACCACAAAGTTTACAAAATAGAGAAAAGACCACCAAGGGCCCACCAAATAAAAATAGCTGCCCAAAAAAAACCAGCAGTGAGCAGGAAAAACAAACCAGGAGGGTCGGAAAGGAAAGGACAGCAAAAAAAAAGAACACAAAATTACTTCAGAGACCTAAGGATAGTCTCTGTCTTTGCCTCCAAAACCTGCATATCAGTGACCCCCTTCTTGAAGGTTTGAACCATTTTTGGGGTTCAGGGGGCCTTTCGCTTCAAATTGGCACGGGTTCTTCTAGAAATGCCTCCATCTATTTCATGACTTTTATCTTCAGTGTCTTCTAGATCAACCACCAAGGATCCCTGCTGGGCTTTGTCAAGCTTTTCAGTCATTGCATTGATTATTATAGCATTGTGTCTTGCTATTTGGTTGTTCTATTCTGTAATGGTTCTGATGTTAATCCTTAGGCCCTCAACATCATTATCAGTGATCCTGTTACTGTGCACCACATCTTTCTTTCCCAACTCCGCAATCTTGACACCCATTTCCTCAATCTTGCTTTGCAGGGCCAAATTTTTAATTTTAAGCTCATTGATTTCAGAGAAGGTCTAATCTAGAAGTTTAGAATGGGACTCGGAGTTGGTTTTATCTAGGTACAGAAAATCAAGGGAGGGCTCTTTACCAGTGTTAAAAAAGAAATTGTCGACATTCAAAATGTCCGAAACAGGGCCCACACAATGCTTAGAAGTGTTGGTATCAGCTTCCTCTGGCTCGGAGGACTCTTCGGTGTAAGATACAAGGCTTTTAGCGTAGGTAGTCTTTCCAGTAGGGCTGAACATAGGAGGAGGACAGTTGGGCTTAAGTGGAACCCATATTTTACTCGGATCCCTAGAAGGGCTAGCATGCAAACTAGGGGCTTTCACGCCAACGCTAGGGTTAGGCAAATAATACGAACCACTGGGCTCAGTATCATCACTATTAGCATCAGGGTTGGCTTCTGAGGTAGCAAGGGCATGCACATGTAGATATTCAACAATAAGCCTAATTAACTCAGTATGGAGGATAGGAAATCTTTTAGGATTCATTTTATTGTCCTCCAAACTTTTCTTCAGAGAGCATAAGAGATAATAAGGGATAGAAACCCTAACCTTGTGGTGGAAATGGTTGAGGAGGACGAAGTGGTACTTGTAGACTTTATTGAAATGCCCGTCCATAGTGATATACTCCATGATGGATCGAAGGACCTTTCTCCAAATAGATTTTATGGAGTCAACATCAAAGTAACTATTTGCAATTTTGAACAAGTTTTGCTTTTCCTTGTCATTTGTGGCGAATTTGATAGTAGCTTCATCAGAGTAAGCCCTGTCCCTGAAAAACTTCTTCCCATCAGTGGGTAATCCCATAACTTTGGCAATTAACTCGTCGTTGAGCTCCACATTCTTTCCGAATAGAGTTAGGTTGCCATCATGCCAATTTTTGGCAAAGAGATTTGTAGCCTCCAAATCAGAACCATGAAGCTTCTCCAGAAAAGGGAATAGACCCCCACTTTTTATCTTGTTCCAAGCCTTAGCATTTTTCATATGGGTTTCATAGCTGTCCGGCTCAGTTCGCTTTCTGTCCCCACCCATATCAGCTGACACAGTGAGGAAGAGCCAAACATAATACTTTCTAAAATCGGCCCCGCCAAATCTAAGCACCCACAAAGCGTGCGGAGTAAACTTGCAAATTACTCCACAGAGCTCGGTCCCATACAATCTAATGATTGTGAGTTGAGAGATCCAACCTATTCTCATTAAAGGGATAACACAATGCCTTACCATGTGATTTATCATAATTTAATAGGGCATAGAGTTTAATATTAAGATCGCTATTATTAAGCCAGGTACACACTTCTTTACTCTTGACTCCTTCATTAGCAAAAAAGTCTGTGACAACATTGGCTTCTCTATAGGTGTGTGTTATTTTAACTTTTTCAAACTTTTCCAATTTAAATTTAGCTTCATCAATCCATGATTTGATGGTCCACGATGGAGGAGACTTTCCATAGAGGCAATCAATTATGTTTTTGGAGTCTCCTTCAATCCATAAGTTTTTAATATTGAGACTTTGGGCTAAATTTATAATATGGCAAGCACCAGCCACCTTCGCAGGTGATTAGTTTGAGAGCCAAGAGGAGAGGCCATCGCACCCATGAAGTTTCCATACGAATCCCTTATAACTCCTCCATAGCCTGTCACCCCCAGATTGCCTTTAGCCACACCATCAAAGTTAGCTTTAATCCACCCATTAGGCGGAAAAGTCAAGCAGACTCCCTCTCTGTCCTTTTTAGCCTTAATAGTAAAGTTAGATAGAATGGGGTTTATGTTCCAATCCTTAGCAACACAAATATCATAGTTCGAAAACTCTACATTCAAGGTCTTCCTATCCTTCTAGGCTATGACACTGAAGGTTTCCTTTAGAGATCTGGAAATTTTATCAAAGACATAATCCACAGAGGCTTCTTTGCCCCTAAAATTTTTTTTGTTGTGTTATTTCCAGATGCCCCAAGCTATATGAGGGAAAGATAGCTCCCAAAAAAATTTGAGTAAAGGATTCCTTGTCAGGGCTTTCCATTGAGAAAAGAGTTCTTCAATGAGCATTGGGAAGACCCAAGAGAGGTTCCATAATCTATTAAAATTTTTCCAGAGAGAAGCAACAAAAGAGCAGTGAAGGAATAAATGATTAATAGATTCAGCATCCATCTTACAAAGATAACATCTATTAGGGATTTTAAATCCCTGTTTACACAAATTGTCAATCATTAGCAACTTATTTTGAAGCAAGATCCAAAAGAAGATGTTAATTTTAGGAATCAGATTATTGCTCCAAGCTTTAGACCAAAAGGGAGGATGATCCAGAGAAGAAGTGAGCTTAGCAAAAGCAGAAGATACAGAAAAATTACTAGAGGGATCATCAATCCAGACCACATGGTCCTTCAGCTGCTCCGAGCTAGGTCTAATAGCCAGCAACATAATTTGGATGCGGGCCAAAACCTGAATAACTCTACTTAAGTCCACCTAATTACCATTCACTCTGTAATCTTTCACATAAGTACCAAACCTAACCTTGCAATTCTCAGCTCAATCTCTGAAGGGATTGATTTTTATCAGAGGTTCCTTAAAAAGCCATCTGTCTTCCCAGAATCTGGTACTATTCCCATTTCCCACATGCCAACCAATGCCTTCCTCCACAATCTTTTTTCCAATAATTAAATTGTTCCAGCATATAGATCCTTTAGGAAGAAGGTGGGGGTCCTTATTAATGATGGAAGAGAAATTGTTATCAAGATATTTGCTAGCCATAATATCAATCCACTCCCTGGAGGAGGAGAAAATTCTCCAAATTTGCTTGGCCAAGAGGATTTCATTAATAGATCTGATTCTTCTTAACCCAAGTCTGCCATTCTTTTTAGGTCTACATACTAGATTCCAGTCAATTAAGGGAATTCTTTTATTTTCCTCAACACCCGACCATAAAAATATTTTTTGAATTTTTTCAATTGTGTCAGCATATTTAGTAGGGATCTTAAAGAGGCTCAGGGCCTAGATAGGGAGATTCTGAAGGGAGGCTTTAAGGAGCTAAAGCTTACCAGCTTGGCTATGTAGAGCACCTTTCCAACCTGCAAGCTTTAGAAGAGTTATTATGTTAAGGAAGAAAATTTAGGTGTTTATGAAAGTGAGAGTAACCTGCTAGTATTGAGTGGCACCAGAGATTTGGGTTTCATCTATGAAGTGGTTGTACAAATGGTATGGAACTCGAAATAACAATTAAAGCTTCACTTTTGAAAGGAGGTTAACTAGAGGTAAAAGCATGTGAACTAGCTCCTCCTCCTTCCAGCTAAAATATGATAGTAATATTTTAGTTATTTTCTTCTAAAGTTAATGGTTGGGGATTATTCCAACATATGTCCATCTTTTCTAAATTAACTATGAAGATAAGATTTTTATCAAAGAAAGTTTCTTCTTTCTAAGTGTTCTTAAATACACTAGCTTATGATGTAGGTTTGTAGGGAGATGATAACATATTAGGTTTTAAATTTCTAATTATATGTTTTCTATATTTTGGAAAAAATATAGAGTCTAAGAGTAATTAAATATTATATGTTTAACTAGAAATGAATAATAAAGTTATATTATTTATCTGTGTTTATTTTATATAAATCATAGATCCAATAAATAATTATTTTTATGTCATATCAAAAAATTTAACAAAAAAATATAGTAAATTTAGATTATTAATAAGTTACAATTAATCAGATTTATGAAATAATAAAATTCATAATTTTTGAGTTTTAAATTTTTTTAATGATATATCAAACTACTCCCAAATATTTACGAACCATGACATTTCATATATATTTCAAGATTCTAGAAATATTATTCAATCTAATTTCTTGCTTTAGAAACCATATCATTATTTTATCATTTGTCTTTATGTTTGATTGTAACAGGTATGATCCCTTCCCATGTTTACCATGTTGAAAACATGCTATGTAGTCACTCTCTTATGTTGATGTAAAATTTAATAAATTACATTAAAAGCACACGTATATATATCTTTATTCATATACTAATTTCTAAAATTATATAATATTAGGATTTTTTTGTGATATTTTTAATGGAGTTTCTTTATTTATATAACATTATAACGAATAATCTAGGGTTTTCCTTAAATATAAGATCCTCTATTAAATTATATATCTTAAAGATTAAAACTTTTGGTTTCAAAAATATTTTTTTTGAAATGCAATAAATGTAATTTGAATAAATATGAATATGTTATATGTATTATCTATTGAAAGGAACACAACTAATATAGATATTTCAAATACATCTATGAAAAATATAATGTGAGAAATAAATTTTATATTAATTAACTTTTTTATTTTATTTCACATCTATTTTTTTTTTCTTAAGGGTACATGAAATTTCACATCTATTTTATTTACTGAATGGACACATTACTTTTATTTGATTTAATTTTTTCAATACATAGAAGTGAATAATGTTGAGTGTATCTTTATTTTTATTCACTATTTATTTGAATAATATTATGTCTACTATTAAATTTTCTTGTTTTGATGCATAAATGATTCTCAAATTGAAGATGAAAGGTAAGATTTTTTGTTACCACACTCATGTTATTACACTCCAACCCTATTGCCATTATAAAATATCCCTTCTCATTATATAAAGGTGTAATCAGCCCACAGTGCCAATTTTAATTTTGAATCCCAAGCCCTTTTGTTCTTCTCAATCATGTGTTTGATGATCTTCATCAAACTCTTATTACTGGACTTTGATTGTCCATTTCCTTAGGGATGATAAGGGGAAGAATATGAAACAGTTATACCATATTGATCACAAAAATTAAAAAACTCCTCAGATATGAAACACATAGCATTGTCCGAAACAATTCTTTCAGGTACCCCAAAAGGGCTCAAAATGTTTTTAGTCAAAAAATCAACAAATTTACTTATGACCCTTTTGGATTGGATTGCTTCAATCCATTTAGTAAAGTAATCAGTTGCCACCAATATCCATGCATGTCCTCCATTGTATTTTTCAGATATCTCCCCTATGAATTTAATACCCCATTGCTTGAAAGGAGCTGAAATAGACACTGGTCTCAATGTCAAATTCCCAAAAATCTTTAACTTTCCAGCAAACATCTTACATGCATCATATTTTTTAACATATCTATGGGCATCCTTGAACATAGTAGGCAACCAATATCCTGCTCTTAGAATTTTATGAGCCATTTTCTTAGCCATGTAATGGCCTCCACAAGCTCCTTTATGCATTTCTATTGGTAAATCTTCAGCTTGGTCTCCATCCACACATCTGGGTATAACACCTTTAGAGTTCCTCCACCAAAGCTCACCCTCAATAATGACATCTAATTGCTTGCAGTTTGAGAGTTCTTTTAGTAAGGGGCATACCTTCAGGGCATTGCCTCATTTACAAATTCTCAACAATCCTCCTGTACTATCCACAAGTTTGCATATCACAAATAGGCGCAATGTTCTATTACTCTATCTGATTTATTTGATTTACCTCCAGATTTTCCTCAACCATTAATTTAGCTAGACCCTGACCTCATACAAGCTTGGTAGTTTGTATGTCAATTTTAAACTCTTGGATTATATTTATCCATCTGCATCTTCTTCCTATAGTCTCTTGTTGGGTGAAAGTATCTTTAACTGTTTTCGTTGGTACATATGCCATAAAAATTGCTTCCATTAGATAAGGTTTGAAATTATTAACTACCTTTAACAAGGCATATACCTTCTTTTCAGATATGTCATATTGCAATTCTATAGATTACAATGATTTACTAAAGAATGTAATTGCATTCTCAAAGCCATCATTGTTTCTCTACAACAACACAACAACTATAGTGTGAAAAGAGGCAAAAGTAAACAACTGGAACGGTTTTGAATAATCCGGTGACTTGAGGATAGGGGCCTGATCAATTGAATCTTTGATAGCCTAGAAAGCCTTGGATGGTTCTCCTGTCCATATTATCTTTTCTCGCTTCTTCAGCATCTTTGATATTAGGCAGACAATCTCAGCAAGATTTGTGACAAATCCTCTTAGAAAATTTATCTGTCCAAATAAAGATTGGATGCCTTTTACATTTCAGGCTGCATAATTTTATCAATAGCAGTAACCCTTTCTGGATCAATCTGCACCCCATATTTTCAAACCAGATGTCCCAAAAAATTTCCTTCTTTCACCCCAAAGGCGCACTTCCTAGGATTTAAAGATATCCCATATTCCAGAGCCCTAATAAAAAAATTCTCTAAGTGAGGACAATGATCCTCCTCACTTTTTCTATGGGCAGTAAGATCATATTGGTAAATGGAAAGGAACAAATTAGTGAAATCAGCAAAGGTTAGATCCATAGCCCTTTGAAAATTTTCTCCTGCAATTATTAATCCAAATGGAAGTATTACATACACATATGTTCACCATGGTGTGGTGAAAGAAGTCTTGAATTGCTCAAACTCTTTAACTGTTACTTGGTTGTACCTGAAGAATCCATCCATCATAGATAGAAATTCACATCCTATAACCTTTTGTAACATAGCCTCCATATTAGGTAATGGGTAATTAACTTTTAAAGAAGCAACATTCAATTTTCTAAAATCAACACATAACTTGATATCTCCATTTTTATTTTTAATAGGTACCAATCTAGAGACCTAAGATGAGTGCCTAATTGGTTTGATGATTCTTTCCTCCCCTAGCTTGTTCTTCCTGCATTTTGGGTTGCAACGTAGGATTAATCGGTTTCTTTTTTTTGCCTGAAAGGGTTCATATCACGTTTCAATTGGATCTCATATTGGAATAATTCCTCCCTATATGCTTTAAGGTCTTTGTAGGACCAAGCAAAAACATTTCTATATTTCCTAAGTAGGGTAATCAACATGTTTCTAATATGTGGCTTCATTTTATTTCCAACATAAACATTCTTAGGAGCACTTTTTGTTCCTAAGTTTATTTCTTCTAGATCCTCTGTATGAGTAGATGCTCACTTAGTATTTGACATATCCGGGCCATCAAAAATTCTTCCAAGTGCAACAAGACCCCTAGGGATGGTGTTAGTTTTCAGTTGGATCACTTCATTCCCAAACAGGATCTCCTTCCCATCAATTTCTGTTACAAATAAGCCAAAATCAATTTATTGGCTCCCATACTAATCCACACAATTCAAGAATTTTCGTATGCTTGTGTCATCATCAAACACATTCCAGTTACATATATTATCAAGTATTGTAGGCCTAGTTTGTACTTCTATTTGTGAGATGCCACCAAAAGTGACATCATCCAATTTGACAACTATATTGGCTAACAAGTTAGCTTTAGCATTTTGTCCTCTTTCAATCCATTCTATACAAAAAGCACTAAATCCCTCAATAGTATCCCATACTGCATTTTTGTATTGCCTAAGTCTTTTTTCTTTAGCTACAAAGTGGGATCTAATCTGGAACACAACTAACTCAGAATCTCCCAAAACTTTTAATTCTTTAATACCATGATTTGAAGCTATCTTCAGACAGAGTATGAGAGCTTCATACTCAACAACATTGTTGGTACAAGAAAATTGCAATAGGAAAGAGTATTTAAATGTTTTACCTTGTGGGGAGATAAATAAAATTCCTTCTCTTGAGCCATCTTTGGAACAAGCTCCATCAAAATGAATTATCCATAAATCACCATCTGCTAACATCTTCAGTACTTCCTTTTCAATAGGTACATATTGGATTTCTTTTGTTTTATTTTCCTCAACTCGTAAATTTTCTAGATCAGTTTCCACAAAGTTAATTCTAATGGGTTCTAGTGATTCTTCTAGAATTTTCAATCATGTGAGGGGATCTCTTCTCTCTGTATACCTTAAAATCTTTCTATTCAATATAAAATGTAGCAAATTAAAAAATCACGTTGTATGCTTCCCCCCATCGAAGCACTCCAAGGCCTGGATAATAGCATGCCATAAGTAGGTGGAATATATACCACTATAACACTCCTATGTAGCTCTTTCTTAGGAAATGTTGCTAGTCCATATGGAAAATTATTTATAATACCTATAATAGGTACTTCCCGAGAATCCATTACATAGCATTTACCATATGTACTATCCACTTTTAATCCCATTGCATGCATTATTTTTACTAGCATCACATTGTTAGATGCTCTTGAATCGATCATGCGATTTCTCAACATTTTCCCATCAATAAAAAGACTTAAGGAAAAAGGATTGACATGGTTGGCATTAGCAGTAATAGAGGTACCTAGGTATATTTGGAGAGTTTTTGTAATATTTTCTTTCACACTTTTTTTCTTTTCTTGATCCTCTTTTGATTTCACTTGATCAGAAATCACTTTAATTTTTCTACTTGTAGGAATACTGTTAATAAATGCAATAGTCTTATCCTTATGTTCATCTATACACATAATTTCTAAGAAAGAAATAGTAACCCTAACTTGTGAAAGTACTTGAAACATATCTATTGAAGTGTGCTTTGGTAATTCAAGAAAATTTGTGATTTCAAAAATTACCTTTTCTTTTTCTTTGATAATTTTATCATTATAGGAGTGTTGCCTAATCTCCTTGATCTTCTGGGGTATAGCTTCACTCTTTTTCTTGGTCATATCAACTTTCTTTTCTGATATCTAGGGATCCCTTATTTATTTAGGCTTTGAAATGACATTCTTAGCCTCCAAATTGACATTTGTTTCAGTTACATATTTTTATTTTATGAATAGGCTGCAAGGCTTACCTGAATCACTTGGAAAATTTATGTTTCTAAACTATATAGTATTGCTTTCCCTTGCAACTAGGGCAACAATGTACTTTTCAATTTCTTCATCGGAAGGTCTTCTTAAAATAGTGTTATCCACTTCCAGTTCATTCGCAAAGTAGTCATCATTGTCTCCTTCATTCGAGAACACTTGTTGATGGTGTAAATTTTTATGTTGTCTCTGAACATCAACATCCATGCCCCAAGGCTCATCATTTGAGGTATAATATTCACAGCCCAGATCAGCTGGTGGTAATAATACATTTACCATTGTATCTTGATCATGGGGAGGCTGAGCATCTCCCTGATCATCTTGATATTCTACCATATTTTGTGCTACTACACACTATTGTTAAGAATGAGGAATTCAACATACTTCACACCAAGGTAAATTTTCTATGGCATTTAGAGAATGCTTCTATAAAGGATCAAGAAAAAATGATTGTTTCTCTAGTTTCCTTGCAGAGGTTTTCCATTATTCCAATTGGTATTATAGGGATAATCCTTTATCCTGGGAGGCCTATCATTTCTTTGAAAATGAGGCTTGTCATTTTTTACTTTTTTATGTAATAGGGTATGGACTTGATCTATCTTTTCATCAGCAGCAATAGCTTTATCAACCTTTTCAGTTTGATTCTTGGTACCTTTAAAAACTTTAGGATCTTCCCTTCTCCCTACTTTAACATAAGCTCTTCTATTATTTTCAATGTTCACTGCCATCTTATATGCTTACTTCAAATTCTGAGGATCTTTATCTTTTAATAAATAAGACATTTTAGCATTATAAGCATTACAATACACAACTAAACATGCACTCACATTAGGCCTCAAATACGCAGCAAATCTTGTCATAGCCTTTTGGAAACGAGCATTAAACTTAGTAACTAGTTCATTATTCCCCTTAGTAATGTTATTAAAATCATTTAATTTAAATCTAAGGTCAGTGCGATCCCTGTATTTCTTTCAGAAAATTTTTTACAAAAAACATCCCTGGAGTCAATAATAGCATCAGGTAACCCTCTATACCAATCCCTAGCATCTTCAACTATTGACTATATAAAGTATTTCATTGCTACATCATCATCCCATATTTCAAAGTCTTCAACAAATCCTTGATAAGCTTTCAAATGGTCTTCCCCACTAAAATTATTATTACCAATGAATTTTGGAAGATGCTTTCATGCATTATCTACAACTATATTAGGATATCCTTGAATATTGCCATAACACAATTGTTTATATCTATCAATTTGGGGTTCTCCTCCACCACGTCTACTTCTCAACGTATTTTGTTTCTCAATATCTTTCTTATCATCCCCCTGTGTAACCTTATCACCGCTACCTTGTTTTTTATCCTTGCTAGTGCTTCCGTCTTTGTCCTAAGAGTAAGAGTTGAAAGTTTTATGACCACCTCCACCACCACCACCTTGGTTACCACCACCCCCACCTTTAGGAATTTTATTCCTAGAATTCTTGTTCAACAAATCATTCTTGCTCTTTCCTAAACCATAAGCTTAGGGTGTGGGTATAAATATTTTTAAGAAGGATATCTTTCTTTCCATCTCGGCATTAGTAGCTTCTATTTCAACTTTTCTCATATCAGCATGCAATTGATCATTTATTAGTTGAAATCTTAGGAGCTTGGGATTTTGAGGAAAATCTGATGGTCTAGGATTAATTTCATTATTTGTTTCATCACTAGTATTAAGATGGCTTCTATAATTTGGAAAATTGTAAGAGTTTTTTTGAGGTTGGTCAACATGAGCTTTCCCATGGTCTACAAAGTTTGTCTTCTTAGATACAACAAATTTATCTAAAGTTTTGGTGGCTAATATGGAATGGGTATATGTGGTAGTAGTAGAAGTTCTAATAGAGACTATTACTTTAGAAAATTATCAAGCCCTATCAGCAGCTACTTTAGCCACCTTTTCCTTAAAGGTTTTTCTCTTAAGTACTTCTTCCCTCATCTTTTCAACTTTATTTTTTTGGGATTTCCTTCCGAACTACTTAGCTCAGAATCTCTCTAGATTCTCTCTTTTTATTTTATCCCTATTATCCTCTATTGCCTATAACCTCTCTTCTTCTTCAATTAAGGTTTGCATATCCTTTTCTATACCTGTTTCATCCTCAAGGATATCTCCTACCTCACTTGGAGCAAGAGTATAGTAAGGTTGCTCTACTTGTTCTTCATCTTGAAAGAAAGGTGTTTCCTCATTCAAAGAGGTCCCTCATGGTTTTGAATTCTTTCCGGGAAAAAAAGAAATAGCACCTAGTGTTGTAGCTTCTAGGAACTACTTGTCTTGTTCCCAGAATCCCCATCATTCCTCCTCTTTGGAGATATCAACTTCAACTTATCAAACTATTTCAAAAGGAAAACTACCATGATCCATTTGAGACACAACAAATTCTGATGAATCTCTACCAATAAAAGAACTATTTATTTCATAATTCAAAGTAGGAGAAGAGATGATAGGAGATGAAACAGACTTACTTGGGGTGTCATTTATTTTTTACCCATTTCTTGTCCTGTCTCGATTAGAGCTCTAGCATTGGCTCTAGGTTCTTTTTTGCATAATTTCTAGTCTTCTTCACAGTCCTTGGTGTACGATGACTCTTCTTTTCACGTTGTTGTTTTTACTTTGTATGAATAGTTGTCTTCGAGATATCAGAGTCGCCACCCAAAATATTGGGAATTATGAAGTGATTGCACTTCGCTTTTGCACTCGCGAATTTAGACAAGATTTTGAACATTACCTAACACCCTGACACAAAACTTAGAAAAAATATACGCATATGCCAAATATGAAAAATTAGGCACACAATCTAGACCAAGTATATTATAAAAAATGACTCTAACAAAACCAGTTTTGCACTAGAGACCTTTCATGCGTTAGTTCCCCAAAATAGTCACCATTCTATTGGTGTTTTTTACTGCAACCCACATGGATTTCCTAGAAGCTTCTATGAACTTGCCACATTCAATAATAAAAGTCTAGGAAAATTATGGCCAACCTAATGAGAATAAAAATAAGGCTAATTCTCCTACACTTAGGAATCTGTAAAATCAAGGAGGGTATTCCATAACATGTGCTCTTAACATACAACAATTAAACAATTAATTTTCACACAAGTAAGAAACAGTTAGATCCCCAATTATTGTTAATGGATGAAATCCTTCAAGAAATTGGCTATTCCTCAAAAATACTCAGGTCCAATTAACAGAGAATCGTGAACTCAATATAAAGTAAATTGATAGGAAATGTTTGAGTAAAATATCTTGATGCCATAACACAAAACATGTGAGAATAAAACATTTAATCAAAATTACAGTGCCATATTCCAATGCACAGATTCAAAAGAGAAAACTGAACTAAAGGGTAAATTTCATTTTGAACACTTATGATCTATTATGAACTACATTACAACCCATATATCTATACCTAGGTTTATTAATCCTTTATGAATCCTATTTGTTATATTGCATGAACTTACTTGTTAACTGAAGCATTTAACCAGTCCTTTGAACCAAAGCAATAGTTAAAGATAATTCAGAGTAAAGAATAAATTAAAATCAATGAAAATCATCTTTGATCAATATTTCATCAATAATCCATGTAACATAAAACAATAGGAGAGAAAATAAACTCCAAATATTCATGAGTTTGATACAAACATGCTTAAAAACCCCATGATTAACAAAGTTCTCCAATTTTACTCAAAACTATTTTAAAACATCGACTTACAATTCATACTCTCTCGATTACTTGACTCTTATTTCTCATATTTTGGATATTTCAACAAACCATTCTCTCCGCCCATAAATCCCTTTTATAAAAAAAGGGAGCCAACAAGCTTTAGGTCAGAGAGTATAGATGTCCATTTGGGATTAGACCACTAACTCCTAATTCAGTTAAAATTCTATTATGTGAGTGGAGAGCATAAGACAAAGATCATCATTATGTGATAAGGAGGAAAGAAAACATTGCTCCAAAGCCTACTCCCAATACATCAAAGGCATGCTTAACCATAATAGTATTAACTCCACCTCAAGACCCTGTACTTGGAGTCAAAATGAGAAAGCAATTTGAGAATATAATATCTAAGGCCAGACTTTTATTATTCATGACCAAGTTGCAATTCTTGACTATAACACTCATAATTCCAGTTCATCAGTGAACGCATTTTTCCATAATTCAAACTCCTCCTTGGAAGGCCATTGGAAAGCCACAACCTAATCAAACTTATTTCGATAGGGAGTGTACTTTACCATTATCGATGTAGCCTTTTTATCAAATTTCTCTAAGAAACTTATAACAAAATCCAACATTTCCAATGTATTCTCTAGCACACGGATGTCAGCATTTTTGCATATCTGATGTGATTGAGACATCATTATATTGTTCATTTGCTCCTTCCAAACCTGCAAGGGTTTAATTTCATCCTGACTACGTAAAATATGAGGCAATGGGGTTAGGTCCTTTCCATCATACACATCTTTCAACAATTTAATCTTGCATTCCATTGGGGTAGAAAATCCTTAAAAATTATGGTCAACAATTCCCTTGACCAATTGATATGTTTCTATAACAGTAGGATATTTATCACCATGGTGATTTTCGCCTACTTACATGAATTTCAAATTCTCCATTCTAGGGATCCATTTATTTAGCAATGGGATAGCCAATTCTTTATCCCTTGGAAACAGTTTTAATGCTTGTAACATAATGACATAATTTGCATGAACATTTTTTAGCTTACTCTGGACCCTCTTGTTTAAATGTTAAAAAAAAATGTCCACTATCACTACATTGCTTCTCTCTATTGCAACACAGATTTTCCTTACCATATTCTTATATTCTTCAACCTGATGAATAGTTTTCTCCCTAGAAAGTCCCCCTCTAGGGCTAGTAGTCATCTCAATAGCGATAGGCACTTGTCCCATGTTATATAGAATAATAGCCAAAGACTATTCTTGTCCAGGAGGTTGAGGCTGCTCTACTGGTGGGTCGAGAACAATGTGGCTATAACTAGCTTGCTTTTGAGACCTCATCGTATCCATTTTTTGCCTCAATAAAGCCAATTCAATTTCTAACTCTGCTACCTTTTGTTGAATCTTATTATATTCAATAATAATGTCATTATAGTAGCCTCTCAGAGTATCCCGGTCCTTGGTCTAATCTTCAACAGTTGCTCTGGTGAATTTGGCAACATTCATGACCATATCAAGAACTTCCAATATTGGGGTGTCAGCAACTTTCCTCACACCCAAGTGACCACTAAAGTCAGACGGTTTTGCAACAATTGGCCTTTTAGAGCCAGTGGATAGGGATCATATTGCCAAAGCATCCCATTCCTCACTAAAGGTTGATCCCTTGAGTGCCAATGTAGCCTCCTCTTCAATATCAAGAAGTGGATTATTAGCCCTTCTTATTGTGTCAAACACCACAAAATTAGCGATATTCCATTTAGAAAGTAGCAATACTCCATTTTTCTGAACCAATGCCCCCCCCCGATTTGGTGTTATTTCTTTGAATTTTTCTCTCATTTGTTCCCTGACCTTAGCTTGAATTACCTTCTTTGGGAGGTCTAGATGCAAAATTTTCTGATGTGCCACCTTCTGAGAATATAATGTAGTATGTTTTCTCCACACAAAATTTTTAAAGCACTGGTTTGACTAAAAGAGTCATCCATCATGAACTCTCTATAGGCTTCTATTCTTAGGTCATAATTTCTTTTTATTCCATTGATTTCATCTTTTCCCACCCTCAAAGAAATTGCACCTGAACCTATTGCAGTGTTAACTGGGTCCAATGGTATCTCAGGATTCATTTCATTCGGAGTCATAGTAATTTCATTATCCCCATCACCATCACAATCACCAATCTTTAATCTTTCAACCTTTTGCCTCTTTGGTGATGGTGGGCAAGCCTATTTTTAGAAACTTGGAAGAGAATCCAAATCAACAACATTTGGTACTATCTGCCTTGAAGAATATGGTGGAATATTTTTAGCAACATCCTCAACCCTACTTCCCTTTCTTCTAGAAAAAACCCTTATCTTCTTTTGGGGATGATAAGTAGGCCTCTCCTCCAACTTTTCTTCAAGGTAATCCTCGATGGTTTTTGATTTTCCCCTTTCTTCCACAACCCTTTCATCTTTCAAAACCCAAACCAAGCTCTCAAAATTATCAATAGCATACATTGCTCTACTAAACTTATCTTTTGCATTAGGTATGGGATTGAAACTAGGTATTTTCTCCTTCTTACATTTTACCATTTTAGAGTAGGTAATGTATAGTGCCTTGCTCTCATCTTGTAATTCCAAATCAAAAATATTCCTGATCATGTCCTCAGGAAAGTAGAAGTTGTGGACAAAAACTCGTGTTCGATGTTTTACCTTCATTTGACAGATAAATCCCTCAGGATCATAATTCCTAGGGCACAAAATCCTTATCCTATAAGGCCCAAGTAATATGTGAAAATCCTTCCATCCTCCTTTTTCCATAACAAAACCAGAAAATGTTGTATATTCAGGGAAGAAATAATCTTTCTTATGTTCAGCAGTCAAGTGAAGTTCCTGAGCTTCCCCCAACTACCTCATGATTTCCAAAAAACTAATTCTAAGGGGCACCTCCCTTGGTAGAACCTTTGGATTGAAATTAGTGCCAAAAATCTTAAAAACTATGGTATTATGATAGGGGATAATGTCTCCCCAATTGTGCATTATGTTCAATTCAGGCCTTATCTCCATCGGCCTCAAGAAGTCATGAATTTATTTTGAGATCCTTTGGGGGTCATGAACTCGAGTCTTCCTCAATTTAGATACAAAGACATTATGGAAAGTTACATAATCAAACTTATGATCATGCATGTCAAGAATCCTAGTCCAATATTGGATAGGCATTTCAATGTTTCCTTCTTCTCTAATTCTATATCTTTTTCAAACACAGCCTGACCCCTATACAAAAACATGTGGATTAAAAAGGAATACCATCTGAATCCAACCAAATTCTTCACCTCCTTTAGGGCTACCATACCCGTGTGCATCTTCTCTAGCAAATAAGTTGAAAAATAATATACTACATTAAAACCTGGTTGTTGGAGATTTGCTGCCATATACATAATATCAGTAGGAAAGGTTTTTTTTAACCTCACTCCGAGAAATTGAAATAAACCACAAACAGTCTTCTTGAAAAAACTAGAGAAATAGTCCATAGGAAAAGGTTTGGGCTCATTCCTTCCAATACCTACCTTCTTTTGATTTTTTCCTCTTCCTCGGATAGCCAAATGAGGTATCAAAAGGGATACTTTGAACAAACCTCTAGTATTTCTATACTCTTGTTTGAAAACCTCAAAGTTAACAGGAACCATATCCTTACTCTATTCATGCAATTTGAAAATCTCTACACTTTCTTCTCTGGTTATCTTAATCATCTACACACCAGCATGTGTTCTGACAATTTAGGCCACAGGGTCATATCTTGTAGCAATATCCTTCAAAATATCTACATCCATATAAAAATTAGGCACCACCAATTTACCCAGGTCTAATCTCAAGGGGTTACACAAAGGAACTGACAAATTCTTGTTCCCAAACCAATTAGAGAATAATTGCCACTTGGTGTATGGTAACTCGACATCATGAATTTCACATTGCTTGTCTATCAATCATTCCAAGAGTCGAGGCCCATAGAAAAAAACCTTTCCCTCCTACTTCTTGCTAGTAGAGGGTTGTAACAAATCAATAATATCTTGGGATAAAGACCTATTAGTGGTTTTAGAACTAGAACTTTGGGCCTTGGGTTCCATTTGTACTAGAAAAATGACAATTCAAGCTAGGGTTTTCTTATTTTTAGATAGCAAGCAATTACAATTTTCTCCTTTATCCTTAAACAAAAAAATACCTCACAATTCAAAAATCCCCAGCAATTATCTAGATAACATATAAAAATGAATCTATTCAAACAATTCTTCAAGAACAAAATAGGAAACAATCATGAATTGACAAACAAGCAACGATAGAATATTCTAAATTTACAAGAAATGGCATATGTACTACTTACGATTTTACTTGCAGAATATCTAGCATAGAAACATTGAGAATTCGTAACCACAACTTGCTTCACTCGATATGAAGCAATTCTTAATCGATGTAGAGATACAACACGAAAATAGTAATTTGTAAATTTTAGCATTTAATTATGGAGGTAGAGTCGAAATCGGCCATTACTATTCACTCATGTAAAATCAAACGGCTATAGTACAATACTTGTTTATTTTATTTACGATTCATAGATCAAACTCAATGTTGGTGAGGAGAATGGTTCAGATTTAGTCAAAATAGTTTGAAAATGCCATGTTCTCCCTCCAATCACCAGGTGAACACAATATTCACCTACCAGGCACCACATCAATACAAAACATGTTGTACCTTTGTTACCAACGCACAACATTGGAGTCCACACATCACCAAATCACACACCTCAATGCATTATTGAAACTGTTGTTCTAATTGCGTGAGGTTAGCAAGGAACGACCACATTGCATTTGTATGGAAATAGTTGTAGGCATCAGCCTCCATCATAGGTTAGCGACCAAAAATGGTCCCCACCATCAAATGTGATAGATGATAGCATCTCACACACCTCGTACCACATTTTTGACATTAGCAGAAACCTTGCGAGGTCTACGAGGAATGGTCAAGATTAAAATCACTTCATCCGACGGTATTGAATTCATAGGGGAGATATCTGAAAAATACAATGGAGGACATGCATGGATATTGGTGGCAACTGATTACTTGACAAAATGGATTGAAGCAATCCCATCCAAAAGGGCCATATTTAAATTTGTTGATTTTTTGACTGAAAATATTTTGAGCCATTTTGGGGTACCTAAAATAATTGTTTCGGACAATGCTATGTGTTTCATATCTGAGGAGTTTTTTAATTTTTGTGATCAATATGGTATAACTGTTTCATATTCTTCCCCTTATCATCCCTAAGGAAATGGACAATCAGAGTCTAGTAATAAGAGTTTGATGAAGATCATCAAACAAATGATTGAGAAGAACAAAAGGGCTTGGGATTCAAAATTAAAATTGGCACTATGGGCTGATTACACCTTTATATAATGACGCCAGTGTTATGAAGCCATTTTGAAGGATTTTCTTTAAGACAGTTTAGGCTCCTCCAGCGTTATGACGTCGTTTTGAAGGAGTTTCTTTAAGACAGTTTCGATAGGTTCACCCAGCAGGGTGTATGAGCACTTTTGGAGTTGTCATGGTTGACGCAACTGCCTTTGATTAGATTGACCATGCTTATTTTGGATTGCATTGGCAGTTGGTGTTGGTGTAGTTACAGGTGCGTTTTGATTGTGTACTCCTTTGATTGTGAGTACATGACCTGTTGCATTTACGATTTTTGCATCAACTACACCATCATTTGTGATGTGTTTGTTCTTAACCCAGTATTTTTTTTTATCATTTGAGCTACTTGGGTTATTATTGGTGGTTGTGTTGATGGTTTTGCCACCATATTTCAGTTCACCTTTGGCAATCAAGGCTTTTTCCAGTTGAACCCCCTTTTCAACAAGGTCAACAAAAGTGGTGCAACAATGTACTTGTAATCCATACCTTAGTGGTCCAAGGAAAGTTTGCACAAACATGGTTACTTTCTCCTTTTCATGTATTTCTACCGGACATCTACTTGCTAAGGTTCTCCATCTTTGAAAAAATGGAATAAAATCTCTCCTGCATCCTCTTGGGTAAGTTTGCATAAGGAGGCGATGTCAATGTCTATGTCGATATTGTAAGCATAGTTTTCGACAAACTTGTTTGCTAGTTCGTCCCATGTTTTTATTCCCTTAGGAAAGAGTGAGAACCATTCTAGTGCATGACCTCCAAGACTTCTAGAAAAGAGTCTCATGAGATAAGTTTTCTCATAAGCAATGTCAATGCAACTAGTTGTGAATTCCCTTATGTGTTCAAGGGGGTTTGTTTTGCCTTTATACTTGGGAAAATGAGGGACCACATATCCATGAGGAAATGGTGGCATATATAAATTTGTGTCAAACGGATAAGGACACAAGTCATGTGACATGTATGACTTTTTATTGGATTGTTGCAAGGTCTCCACTTGTGTTTGAAGAGTAGCGAGTTGGTGAGTGAGTGCTTCTACCATTGGATGGTTGGTAGCATCACCTATGTTGGTAGTGGAGGCGATTTGATTCCTCAAATGTTGTGAGATGTCTTGATTGGGAATGGGTTGTCGGCGAGCAAAATGATTGTTGTGATTAGGTGGTTGTTGGAAATGAGTATTTTGGTGAGGGATGTGCTGCTATGTATGGACTTGAGAAGCATAAGTGGGAATATGATATCCTGCCATATTGGACTGGATTTGAGGACCTTGCTGGTTTTGACCTTGTTGATTGCCAAATGGAGTGAAGAATGGAGTTCCTTGTTGATGCCCAAATGGGTTATATGATTGTGTGCATTGATTGCCTTGACCAAATAAAAGGTTATGACCTTGAGAAGTGTTGGTGTTTTGGGTCATAGGAATGCTGGTATTGACTTGTGATGAAGTGGATTGGGTGCCTTGGATGAAAACTCTTCGTTTATTTCTCCCAAATGGGTTAGATGAGTTGGTTGCAATGGCACTTGAAGAACCTAATAGTAGGTTTGCTGATGTAATCATGGAGCTAGATGTAGTTCCAAAGAGGTTTGATGTGGTTGCTCCCATTGTTTGTGAAGGAATGGTGGATGTTTGTTGGGGGATGGATTGTGATGTAGTGTTGGTTTGAGAAGATGATCCCCTAATAGATGTTGTGTTGGTTGTGGTAGTGGTATGACCAAGGGAGGTAGCATTGATTGTGTTGATGATGTTTTGTGAAGAGGCTCCCATGGAGGAATTGTATGATGATGGAGTGGGAGAAGATGGTCTAAGAGTGTTAACATTAAATCCCTTTGGTAACTTAGCCCCTTGGTCAAGGAGCATAGCTAGGAATCTAGACGAGTCACTTAGGACTATTTCTTCCATCAAAGAGGCCACTTTTGGGTTTTGAGCGGTAGCTTGTATGTCTTCTTCAAAGACATCCCCATTTTCATCCCATTGGATAAATGGTTCAAAAAGATGTGATGGAGATGATGGGATGTTCATCTCACTAAACGGATTGAAGTTGGAATTTTCCACGTCAAAACAAGGATTATTCATGGCATTAGTAAATGAACTCATGCCAGTTGTGAACTCAAGAAATTTGTTGTCTTGTCTAAAGGAATCCATGAGTCTTTTCTTTTTCTATATTCTAGTTTCAACCATACAAAGTTTTGCTCAACTTGGGATGATGGAAAAAAATGATCTAAATATGAGACTATGTTTTTGGTTTTTGGATTTTTAAAATGATGCTATGAAAAAGACTTTTGGATGCAAGTTGAATGACACTAAATGGAGATGCTAAAATGATATGCAATAAGTGATCCTAAGATGTACTTACTAATGAGAGATCTAAAGAGGACAAACTTGGACAAACAATGTGTTTGCAATGATTCAACTTTTGGAAATTCAATGGACCGTGGAAGGACTATAACTAGGACAAAGTGAAATTTCCACACTAGACTATTGAGTGGGAAATAATTCACCAAAGGATTGACAAAATGACAAGGGTAATTGGGTCCAATGATATCCTATTGTTGAATGCAAATTTTTGACAATGAATGATAAGAGTCAACTCCTATAATCTGCAAAAGTGAGTGTCGAAGGAGGTGATGAAGCTACCAATGCAATCTAATGAAAGTTACCTATTATGAGTCTAAAATGATACCTAAATATGCAATTGTTTTGAGGGAAAGTTGAGAAAGTCAGAGTTTGGTTTGGACTCTAATAGTGAAGAAAAATCTGATTGACTTGGAGACAGGTTGTGAACTTTTTGATTTTGACAGTAAAGAAATGTTTGCAATTTTTAGCAAATGCATTGTAGCAAATGTAGTGTAACAGAGCAAATGCAGCTCACTGGATTGAATGCGTTGCAGAAAATGTCGAATGCGACACAGTGTTGGGAATTTGGTTTTGTGTCTAGCGAATGCGGCTCGCTGTTTGCAAATGCGGCTCTGTAATTGTCTATTGCGTCTTGACAGAGCGAATGCATCTCCTGATGGCTCAAATGCATCTCATTAGGGCGAATGCAGTTTTTAAGATGTCAAACACATTGCAGCAGAGTGCTTGCATCGCAATATGTAGTTTTAGGGAAAAAACCCGAACACAGTTTGTAGTTTTCAACCAGTTTTTGTGATCCCAGTTTGTGATTTTGTAATTTGTTTAAAGATTTTTATGAATTCTTAGCAAACACAGAAATCAAAAAATATAAAATGCTTGTTCAAACAGACTCACTCTTAAAATTCAAGTGGGTCATCCTCGTAATCGTAGCCCACATCTTAAAATCACGTCGACTCACATAGCCTTGTCACTCCCTAGAGGGCGCCCATATTTTTGTCTTTTCCAGGTGCGTACTCAAGGTGACGAAAGTGGATACCGAATCACCTGAGCAAACAGTCTGTGGTGATTATATGGTGAGTGTCTTGGGGGGAGATTATTCTCTCCCCTTGCACCGTGATTGAAAGGATGTCTGGTTACTGACATGGCTGGCCACTACACTAGGTTCTTAGTAAGTCTTTCTATTCAGTGTGACAATGGATATACTCCCTTGAGAGACCTCCCAACCTTTAGAACAAAGGTTTTGGAGATGGTTATCCTGTCAACTATTGTCAAGTTGGATTTTTATCAATAACTTGCTTTTGATTATAGTGGGTTGGAAACCTTGGCTTTAGGTGTTCCCACTTAGGTCATTCCCGTAGGGTGAGTACTGTTTCCCACTATGGCAGGCCTTCTAAGGGTTGTATGAAAATAGTAAATGCATAAGTATGAAAGAAAAGATAGGTCTGGCTTTTTCATCACCCAGTAAAGGGGAGAACATATGCCTACTATCCAAAACACACAAAGCAAGTGTTTGATTTTTAAACCCACAATAAAAAGATTTTCTAATCTAAGTGAAGATGTTGCTTCACACAGACATAGTGTTCATTTTAATTCAACAAAATTTTGTGTGGTGACTATCCTAGATTGATAAATTCCAAATTTAAACAAAAAAAATGAATACCCTAGGGTTGATAAATTTGATCCTTAAGTGTGTCTACCCTAGGATTGGTTCATTTTATCCTTAAAGAAAAAAAATTAAAAAAAATGATCAAGTTGAAAATACTAGCCGCGGT
This sequence comes from Sequoiadendron giganteum, assembly GCA_007115665.2. Lineage (NCBI taxonomy): Eukaryota > Viridiplantae > Streptophyta > Pinopsida > Cupressales > Cupressaceae > Sequoiadendron > Sequoiadendron giganteum. The sequence goes on from CM021108.1 coordinate 83,894,125, forward strand.
CGTGTCGGATCCAGTTTTACAAAAAATCCAAAAAAATGATCTTTTTAACCAGTTACCTATAGTTCAAAAAATCGGATGCGGCTCGGTTTTTTTTTGCAAATGTGTTGCTTTTGGTCAAATGTGTCGCTTGAAAACTTGAATGTGTTGCAACAGTGCGTATGCGTCGCTCACGAACGCAAATGCATTGCGACAAAGCAATTACGTTGTTTGGGCCTGCAATTGTGTCATTTCCTACCCTGGACTTGCAAAAAAAATCTAGAGCCATACGAAACTTGCAAAATCATGTTAGGAAGTTGGGTTCAACAATGTAATGATCTAAAAATCTTGCAAGACTAAATTCAAATAGTTAGCTATACCTGCAAGTTAATTTAATCAAACAATGAAATACATAAGGATATAAAAGAGAATAATGTAAAACAGAATGGTCTCATCAATCTTCTTTATTCCATGATTCCTTCCATTGTACCTCGTTAAGCTCTTGCTGCAATGATGGATTGCCCTCAGATTTATCTATATGAGTGAACTTCTCTAATGGCTAGCCTTAACAAATGTGTTTGAAGGATTTAATATGATTCTATGCAAACTAGAAATCCATTTCTAATATGCAAGCAATAATATGTCTAAGACCAAAATGCCTTATGATGGAAGAATGCATATAATAGAAGTCTAAACAAATGATCATGGATCCAAAAATGAGATCAAGGTTGTCATTTTATAGGAAATACAATATTGAATGAACGGACAAGATGAGAGATTAAGGAATACCCTAGAATCAAAAGTCGAGATTCAATAAGGCAACCCTAATTAGGGTTAGGGCAAAATACCCATAGGTGTAAATAAGATTTAATTAAATGAATTAAATCTAGACTAAATGTGACAGTGGAGATGAAATTAGTAAAAATCAGAAGACAGGAGGATGAGATTTTATAAAATCAATAATTTTGGAAATTACTTGATTTGTAGAAAAATATTTCCTTTTTGACTTAAATTAATTCAAAATATAAGATTTTGTAAGGTAATTAGTAATTGATTTTTGAAATTAATTATCACATGCCATAATTAAATAATTAAAATAATTATTTAATTTAGAAGAAGTAGTTACTAATTAAATAAATAAATGAATTTATTTAATTAAGAAAGGATTTAAGAATTGGGTTGGGGCCCTAGCTCGGTTGGCTAAATCTTTCCTGTTGCAGGAGGTTGGTCACGAGGTCTAGTCTCCCCCACCCCCGTGGTACCGGAGGGCATGTCACGCTATCGCCGCCGGTCACATTAAAAAGTTTACCAGTTCGCAGGCATAGGTCATTTTTAGGTAAAGTTCTAAGATTTAAATCTCATATCTAAATGGAACAAAATCTTAAAGTCCGTTTCCACACCATATATATAAACTAATAAATAAAACTACACATTTTTATCCTACTTTTATTTAAAAGCTTTAGTGAATGATCATTTATATACTAAAAATATATTTTTCTTTGCATAATGGCACTAAGGTAAGCAATACTTATAATCTAGTACCATCCATATCAGCTTGTATCGTAGATTCAAACCAAAAAAAACATAATTTTTCTCCGTGTCCTTGCTTCGGCCTGCAGCATATAGTAGTTTCATATGAGAAGATACAATTGAACATTTTCATACACAGAACTCATGGCTTTCATTCCAATGTTACTGAATATAAACCTAGAAACCTCGGACCAAATACCACACATAAATACATGCGGATAGACTTTCTTTGTTCGTTTGTTTCGAAGTTCCCAAAGACAAAATTGAAACACGAAAATAATAGAAATGGCCATGTCTCATTATAGATGACAGGTAGAAACTCGTAGTTCTGTACCGTCAGTCATGGCATGTTCATCTTATTCCGCTGGAAAATTAAATCTTTCCTTCATAGGAAAGGTCGTAAATTTGTTTAACTTACCCATTATAGTCGTATCTGTCGTCAGTTCAATGCCAAAAATATAAAGGGTCATTGCGTTTGATCAATTACAACTTAAGATCGTTGGCCCAAATTCTGATAATCTAGAAAACCCTTCCGTGTGAATTGTCTAACACAATGGCCAGAACTGCAGAACGTTTGGTTGTTCTGTTACTAGTTTCTCTTTTATCATCTTTGTTATGTGAAGGAACGCAATACTTAGTGGGGGATGATGAAGGGTGGGCGCTTGGAATTGATTATCAAAACTGGGCATCAGGCAAAGAATTTCATGCTGGAGACTCACTCGGTAAATCTATTTCGTCTATGCTTTTAATTAGTAACATAGATTTTTCTGTGAGTGTTTCTGGTTTAAATTGTGTTTGTAACTTTTTGTATTAATGTATTGAATCACATTCACATTCCGTGATCTATCATTAAAATATCAGAAATCATAAAGAATAAAATTACAAAGACAATCTAATCCAAAAACATTCAATTGTAAAAATCTGTCATATTTAAGCAACATGGATGATTTTGTTTAATTCTTTTATTGTTTTTTTGTTGAACGCAGTGTTTGTTTATGGTGGCGATGAGGAGACTCATGATGTGACTGTCGTGAAAGGATCAGCGGTTGATGGCTGCGTAAAACAACCAAACTTAGGTGTTTATGAAAGCGAGAGCGATGTGGTATTTTTGAATGGTACAGGAGATTTGGGTTTCATCTGCGGAGTGGCGGATCACTGTACAAATGGTATGAAACTGAAAATAACAATTAAAACTTCGCTTTCGCAAGGTCGTTCTTTTTCTCCAGATGCAAAATCACCTGTACAAGCTCCTGCTACTCCTTCCACCTAAAAACTCAAAGTCTTTATGAAGCATTTAACATGGGTTTCCATGTGAATAAGTTTAGATAGTTTTGTTTGGTTATTCTCGATCAACAGATTTTACTCCGTTTTTGTTTCTTACTGATGAAAAGATTTTAGTAATTATGTAGGTTTGTAGGTGATAACATATTAGGTTGTAACTTTCTAATTATATGTTTCCTGTAGTTTGGAAAAAAATATGAGAATTATAGAACCTAAGAATAACAAAGTATTATAGAGCTGAATAATAAACTGTTATATATTTAATTAGCATATAAATATATTTATTTATAGAAAGAAAAAAAAAAAAAAATTTATATTATTTGTCTGTGTTTGTGGTATATAAATCATAAATCTAATTAGAAATCTATTAAATTAATTATATTTATGTTGTAACAATTTTTTTAATCCAAATTATACCAAATTTATGATGTAAATTTTATTTTAATACCAAATGTACTAAATTTTGTTTATTAAATAAGTTACAATCAGTCAGATTTATGAAGTAATAGAGTTTATAGTTCATTTATTTTTCGAAACTATCAATGATATATGAAGCGAAGCCCCGCCATCATTTTACAGTAATTCATATAGATTTCAAGATTGTAAATATTATTCAATATAATTTCTCATTAAAATTTATAGGCTTGATACAACATTTAAAGCTTTAACTAATTGAGAGTTATATTATTTTACTTTAGATTTAAATATTATTATATTTTATCTACATTATTTATTTTATTATGCAATCAAAAAGTATTAGAAGATAATATCTTTGGGAATGATTTATGAATTATTTGGTTATATAATAAGGGAGATGGGCAAGTTGTTGTTAGGACTAAATTTGAGAGAATATAATGATTGCATGGAATATTGTAGTACCTCATTTTTTGTTATAAATGTGAATTAGCATCTTATATATTTAGAACTAAGGTCTCAAGGTACGGCTCATCATGTAACTTGCAACATCAACATATCAAGTGAGAAGTGCACTAAAATTTACTTTTTAAAGATATGACCAAAACATTATCATGGTATCTCTAGTAATTGAAAATAAAATAATCAATTTTTATTAGAACAATGCCAAATTCTTATTTAAAATAAAATTTATATGCAACCTAACTTATATCAATACCTTTTCGTAACCACAAAACTTGTAGTTAGAACACACAATAGAAATTGAGAGTAGTTAGAACACAAAAAAAGTATTTTTGGTTATATAAATAAGCTATTAGTATTTAAAATATAACTTATATTGAACTCTAAATAATCATAAAATATTTTAACGATCGTTCACATTTAATGGGGAAATATAAGGGTATTTATTGTAATTTTCTATGCTTGTAATAGGAAAACCTATTAATATGAAGTACTCCAACACATATACATTGTCACCACAATAGTTTTTTATTAGAGGTAAACAGGTTTTGAAGGGCCCCAAAAATCTTTACAAAAAAGAGCAACTGAAGTAAAAGATAACTAAGGAACAAAGACAATAGCTAAAAAAATAGTAGACCATTAGCATGACAATAGTCAAAAAGGAAGAACAAAAATCAACAACACTAAATATTTTTTAGGATATCAATAGCTTCCATATCACTCTCCATAGTCTTTTGATAATCATCCTTGACCTCAGACATATCTTTAGCAAGGGACCCAGCCTACAACTTCATCTTGTTGTGTGTTCTCACATTAGGCCCAACCAAATTTACCTCACAATTCAAAACAGTTTGCGACCCAACAACCTTGTCACCATAAACCTCCCCCTCCACATGTCTAATACCAACACCAACTCCAGCATCCTCACTTGGAGCAATGTACACATACTTATAAGCCATACCAATAGGAGATGACATGCAAATGGACTCAAACTTACCAAAAAAATTAGTACTATCCCCTAAGTTCTCCAATTTCACATTAATCCTTTCCATTTTCTCTTCAAGGTTAGAATGTGTTGTTCAAAAGTCTACTTTATCTTCAATGTTTCCTCAGTCACAATATTAAAAGAATAAAAAATCTCATCAATTGGATTCTAAGCTAAAGACTCACCCACTTTACTCACAACACCCCTCACCCTAACATTGGTCAAATTGAGCTTATGGAACAGCCATTTAAACAGTTTGAACAGATAAAAATACTGTTCCCTAGCCATCCCTAAAGCATCAAATAAATATTCATGATCAAAAATAAAAACATCATTACCCACAACATCATCCTCCTAGGAGGAGCTAACCCTATCTTGGCTAATATAAGCCTCCTTACCATTTCCAACAAAAACTAACATTTGAATCTTGTGAATAGAGTTAGCAATATCCTCAGCAACAAACCTCCTTATCTTTTGCATCTCTAAGTTCACACTTGGACAATCCAATTTTGGTCATGTCCACCATCCAACTTCATAGGAGAAGCAACAGGAAATTCCATCGCCTGGCTAGTAAACCTAACAATCACTTTCTTATTGTTGTCTTCCATCAAATATTTCTTTCACTTGGTCCCCAAAATAGGGGATGACAAAGACACATTTTTTAGAAATTGTAATCCTCTCCTTTAGAATAGTAGAGGGATCACTAGGATTAATTTTACTCAGCTTACTAGCAATATCATCATCACTACACATCTCATAACCTTCCTAGTTATGGACTGAATCCCCTATACCAGACTTACCCATAACAAGAGGATGTGAAAGCATTTTCATGGAAGCCCGAGAGTATGGAATGTAATCCTCATCATCCTCACTCCTCTTCTGTGAGTTTCATATTCCACTTTTAGCTTCTATGGTTTCACCTTGGGAGTAGAAGAAAGCATCTTGGATACCACAAAGGCTTTCAAATAATACAAAATGAATAGAATGAGCCCAACAAGAAACACTAGATTCTTAGGGTTCTTTATGTGATCCTTCAATTTAAACTCTAGAGAAGACAAGAGGTAAAAAGGAAAGGAAATCTTCTTCTTATGTCAAAAATGTTTTAAAAAGATAAAGTGATAAGAATTTATCACAAAAAACTGACCTTCAAGAGTAATGAACTACATTAATTCCTCTGTAACATCCCCCCAAAGGGCTTTAATTGAGCTACGTTGGTACCCACGACTCTTGGCCGACTTAAGATCTTGTTCTTCATTTCCTTTAAAGAAAATTTGCATGATCATATTTTATTCTTTCTTGTCTCTGTATACCTTCTTACCTTCCATAGAGTGAGTGGTAATCTTATCAATGAACTCCTCATTCACATCAAATTTGGTTCCTCCTATTTTCGAAACCCTGCTATTCAAGCCTTTAATAAACAAAGTTGTGACATGTGGGTTATTTTCATGTAACCTCTCCAAATAAGGAGTAATCCTCCCTTTCTACAAAATATGCCACACATGCCCTTTTTTCTTGATAGCATCACAGGAGAAAGGCTCCACTATATTTATGTCACCTCACATGGATCTTGAATTTGTAAACCTTAGAAACTAGAGAACTTTGCAAGTGATAAGAAGAAACCTCAAGAAGGAGAGCAAAAAAATAGCCACAATATGTGTGTCAATGATATTATGGCAGAGAAAAATAATGATCCTAAGATGTCACCCCATATAGAGAATAAAGAAGGTACCATTAGCTTGATCAAACTCTATCTTACCTTCACTCCACATGATTAGTTGCCACATGAAAATATTCATTCAAGCTCAGAACATTAAGAGCCACCATCCATATTAACAATTTCAAAAATCATGATTTAAAAAAGAAATAGCCTCGATCGGGACGGGGTCATCCATATCCTACTCCCTAGAACAACTAACACCTAGGTTAGAAAAAAAATCAACTAATCCATTTGCTTCCCTTAGAATATATGAAATATAAATTTCATGAAAGTAATTTATGAATTCAATGGCATCCCTAATTATTGATTCAACACTCCATGAAGGAGGAGACAATTTTTTGAGATTCTTTATAATATTGACAAAGTCACCCTCAAGGAATACCTTCTTTTAACCTTTATATTGAGCCAACCTCAAGCCATGATAGGCTACAACCACTTATGTGGCATGGTTTGTCTCGGTTCCTAAAGGGAGCACCACCATGAAAAAAAACCTACCATTAGAATTTCCTATCACTCCCCCACATCTAGTAGGTCCCAAGTTACCTTTAGGAGTGCCATCAAAATTAACTTTCACCCATCCATCCAAGGGATCCTTCAAAACAACAAACCTCTCTAGAGGCTTTTCCTTTAGTAATAGGAAGGTAAATATCATAAGGAAGCTCCAAATCTTGTGCAATAGAAGTATCCTCTAGTTTAAGTCCGATCCTTGGGCCATTCTAAGAGGAACCCCAGAGACAAAATTTTCTTTGATAGTAGCATAGATTTTGAAAGTCGCGGATATAGCAAGAAGATCCAAGCTCCTAAAGATCATGTTATTTCATTCTAGCCAAATTCCCCAAGCAATATGGGGGAGAGGGACAAACCAAAGAAAATGAAAAAGATGATTGCAAGAAGGTCCCACCCATCGATACCACACTTCCCCAATAGAAGAAGGGAACACCCAATTGAGATTCTAGAGAGAGAGAACATGGGCCCACACGTCACTAATAAATTTGAAGCTAATTGATAGGTGTAAAGCATTATCATTGAATCTCCTTCACAAAGGAAGCATTTGATAGGCATCACAAAACCTCTCTTGACTAGATTGTCAGTAGTTAAGACCTTGTTTTGGTAGAAAATCCAGAAGAAAAAAATTAACCTTAGGTATCAGTTTAAAGGACCACAAGGAAGACCGAAAAGGAGCAAGACCAATAAAAGAAGCTTGAAGATGAAAGGCCAAGGAGATAGAAAAATTATGATTGGGAGAGGGCCACCACACAAACTTATTAGCTTGAGCATAAGAATGAATATGAACTAATGATAAAGAATTATAAAGAACCTCCAACCCCAGATCAATCTCATATAACCTTTTCCAACATGCTATAATCATATAATTAGCAAAAAACCTTCCAAACTTCCACACCAAATATCCATGAGAGGAAGGGCCCATGACTCATCTTTGAGAGGTATGTTTTGAAACTAGTAGTCTTCCCAAAATAAAATTTTCTTACAATTTCCTAGCTGCCAAAATAGACCTTTTGAAACAATCTTCTAAGCCTTGAGCATATAGTTCCAAAGAGAAGAACTAGAAGGAGAAGAAAAGTTAGAGGACAAAAAATCCCTTATACAAATCAATTCCACATATATATTTACTAAGAGCAATTTTATCCCATTCACTCTTATCCATAATAAAATTCCCCATTTGTTTACAAAGAAGAGCCAAATTAAATTCTCCGATTTTACAAATTCCAAGACCTCCCAGTTTTTTGGGCCTATCGACATTATCTTAGGTGACCAAATGAATTCATTTTTTAATCTCAGCCCTTGACAAGACAAACTTTTTTTGGATTCCCTCCAACGTACTCATAAATTTCCTTGGAATATAAAACAATTTGAGGGCATAAACTGAAATATTTTGAAAATTAGATTTGATAAGCTACACTTTTCCATCTTGATGTAATAGGGCACCCTTCCAACCAACTAATTTGGAATTAAATTTACCAACCAAAAAGATTCAGGGGCCACATTGGAGCAAATGGGAAGACCCAAATACTTTGCAAGAAGGTCACCAATCTTGCACTGCAAGATTCTAGCAATTTTAATCTTCCTATGATTAGGAGTGTTGAGGAAAAAAATAACACTCTTGGGTAAGCTAACCTTCTGCCATGAAGAAAATTCATATTTTTCCAAGATAAGTTTAATAGCTTTGGATTCCTTAATGGGAATAAACATGATTACTAGAGGATGGTGACAATCTAGACATAATACAAGAATTAACACATTTATGAATGAGGTGACGCAAATATTTTACTATGATAATAAAAACAAAAGGATATATAGGATCTCCATATTGCAACCCCCTCAAGAAGTCAAAGATAGGAGAAAGGGAGCCACTAAAAATGACAAAGAACCTTAGGGTAGAAACAAGCTAGAGGACAAGCACCACCATTTTTTTCCCAAAACCAAAACCTTTCAGAATCTTAGCTATAAAAACCCAATCAACTCTTTCATAGGCTTTAAGAAAATTAAGCTTTAGAATAAAACCAACCCACTTATTAATAGTGAGAGAGTGAATATTCTCATGAATCGTAAGGATACAATCCAAAATTTCCCTACCAACCATAAAACCATTTTTCTAACTACCAACACCTTGGAGAAGATCTTGTAAATCGAGTTGCATAGACTGGTAGGAAAAAATTCATCAAAGGAGATAGCACCTAGTTTCTTAGGCACAAAAAAAATAAAAGAGGAATTTAACTCCTTCAAAAGATTGCCACTTCTAAAAAATTCCTTAGTTCCTTCCACAACATCATTGGCAATGAATTCCCAAAATGACTGGAAAAAGAACATAGGGAAACCATCAGTCCCTGGTGCCCTATTACCTTCAAAAGAGAAAAAAACACTTCTAATATCCTCAACTAAAGGAATAAACAACATCTATTTATTATGAACTTTTGAGATAGCATGAGGGATATCCCTAAGAAGTTCCTCCTGACATTCCAAATCTAGCCCCCCTTCCACAAATAAGAGGTTAAAAAAGTATGAAGATGTCACTTGTTGCAAATAAATATCCTTCTCCAATACCTAATTATTGAAATTAATAGCATTAATTCGATAAGAATCCCTATGATTCATAGTAGAAAGGTGGAAAAATATCGTATTTATATCCCCATTTTTTAACCACATAATTCGAGATCTTTGTTTCCAAAATTCCTCCTTATCCAGAATATTATGCAATCTTGAAAGGAGAAATTCACCTTCAAGGTCATAGATTGATCATACCCAGACGCTTCGATTGATTGCTGCATCGTAAAGTACTCCTAGTTAACCTCCTCTTTTTCCACAAAATACGACCAAAAGAAGACCTATTTTGTTTCTTGACATTGTTCTTAACATTAGACAACTTGTTGGTCACTCTAAACATTTTTATCCCATTCACCAGAATGTTCCACCAATCCAAAACCAACTTTTTGAAATCATGATGAAAAGTACACATCTTCTCGATTCTAAATGGAAAATTATTTTTCTTGCCTAGAAAATACACTGATAGAGACAAAGGAAAGTAATCCAACCCAAGTTTGGTCAAGGCTGAAAGATAATATGAGTAGGAAACAAGATATTCATGGGAGATAAGAGCACAATCAAGCTTGACCTGAATAAGAAGATCACCCACTCACTAATTAGACCAAGTGAAGGATTCCCCTTTAAGATCCAATTCAAGAAGAATATTATGTTAATGAAATTCATGAGATCGTATCTACTATCATCCACAATCTTTGATCCTCCCAACTTATCAATATCATCTAGGGGTATGTTAAAATCCCCCATAACCAACCAGTTGATGAAAGGATGTGAAAATTTGAATGAACCTAGATTTTCCCAAAAAAAAAATTGGCTCTTACAGATAGTTGCATATATTTTTGACAAGGTCTAAGAAAAATTATCCTGCATATTAATAAACAACTGGCCACATGATTGCAATCCTGGAACACTTCAGTTCCCTAAACCACCTTAAGGTTCTAAAAAGTAACAATCCCTCCTAAAGTACCAACTGCTTCAAAGTAGTTCACATACAACAATCCTTAAAAAACTCATGCTTAAGTTTAGATAATTTTTCCATACCCATTTTAGTTTCTTTAATTAAAACAATATCAGGCCTTTGTCTCTTACTAGGTTAGCAAGAAGATCAAGCTTACGAGGGTGATTGAACCCTTGCATATTCCCTGAGATGATATTCATAAGAGCTTATAGGAAGTGACCTTGAAGCACATCTCCAAAAAAATTCTCTAAGTTGCATCAGCAATACAACTATCCATTTGGCTCTCCTTATATCTAGTAACATTGGAAGGAGGAATTCCTCTACCTCTCAGAGCTCTAACCCATAATCTGATATTTTCCCATTCCTAGTGACAACTCCTGGTGATGGAGAATGCTTCTTTCTATTCCTCCCTTTCATCAAAATGTAGGGAGGGATGTTAGGGTCATCCAACTCCTTATTATCCTTTATTTCAGATAAGGCTTCTAATCCCTCAACCTCAGAACAATCGTCTTATGGAAGTTTTGTAATCCCACACCCTAGAGCCCCTAAGGGAGAGGAACCCAAGCCCTTATCCATAGACACCTTGTCTTCTACTAGAACCTCAGATCGAAACTCTTCAACAAATTCCACAGTATTGAGAATGGGGGAGAAAACATTCACACCTCCCTACTCTTGTACCATATTAAGCATCTCCCCAAATCAACCTAGCCCTCAGGATCCCCAATATTCTCAACCAAAATCATGTCTATTTCCATAAGTTTCTCAGACACCAAGGTTGGTACACCATCAAGAGTAGGCCCCCCTTTCTCCCTTGACTCCAAAGAGATCTCATGAGGAGCCTTCTCCTTTTATTTCCACTATTTAATCACCTACTTGGGCATTTTAATAGGACATTTCTTTGTCTAAGGACCAAATTTCTTATAGTGGAATGAAGAAAAATGGATTGTCTCAAATTCTACTACTTGCTCCCATACCCCAAACTTGGATGTCATCTTCACCAAAGAAAGTAGGTCCACTAATTGTTCCACATTCACATATAATTTGTCATAAGCAAGGCACTTCCCAGAAGCCGTCATTTGATCAATCAACAAAAAACACCCAAAAGTACTTACTATCCTTTTAAATACTTCCTCATCCAAGAATTCAAGAGGGAGGCTTGGAAGTCACTCCCAGACATGAGCTTCCAAAAAAAAGAAAGAGTTAAGATTGATGCCTGGTTCCCAAATTTTCAACACCAAAGAGGACTTCCCAATAAACCAAGGGCCTCCTGCCAATGCCACCAGTAGATCATCTTCATGGTTAAACATGAAAATGATTAAACCATTAGCCATTGCAGCCACATCAACTTATCCCTTAGGTCTCCAACGATTCAAAGTGAACTTATGAACTAACTCAATATGACACACGACCCCAAAAATTTACCTAGAAAAGACATGTCCATGTTTGAAACACTTTTTTCAACAATACAATCTATGACCAAGACATATTGTTCTCCAATCTTTGCATTCACAAAAAAATCCATAGGAGGAGAGGAAGTTTTTCCTTTGGGTTTCACACCAAATAGATTTGACCATTTAAGAGATGATTCTAAGAATAAATCAGTCCTAGTCTTATCAACCCTAAGGCCTTGCCCAAAATAAGTCACTTCCACTCCATCAACAAACTGATCAGGTCCAGCCTTTCCAGCATCAAGATTCTCCTTTTCAAAGAAGGACATTAGAAAGTGTAAAGGAAAAGTAACCTTTGGAGCACCTTTCCCACTAGAATATTCATTTCCCAAAAAAGGGGACCCATGCCACATACCTATAGAAAAGGACCCAACTAACATCACCTTACTATCAAAAATTTGTCCACCATCAATTCCTATAGCACCACCAAGGTTTCCCACCTTTTAAAAATTAAAAAAAGAGCCTCTGTCATCGCCACCACTTGTGGAAAGCTCCATATTTTTAAAATAATAGTTGAAATTGTTATTACACACCCCGATAGTTGTACATATAAAATAGTATATTTTCACTATGAAAAACATATCTTTTTAAATGAGCATCTTATTTTATAAATGAAACACTTACCACTTGGATAGTTGTGAGATTTTATATGTAACACAATAGTATTTATTTCACTTATTCATGATTTTTATTTTTTAATATATCATTCATAGTTTCTAATGTGTTCACGTATGGATTCTTCTTGACCAAAATTTGGTTATTTTAAAATTAAATATGAACTAATTACTAACAATAAAAATTAATTTGAATATTCATATTTAAAAGGTCTTAGAATTATTCTTACAATTATAAATTGATGTAATAGCTATCTCTAGTGTGCAAACATAATCATGCATCAACCAAAATGATTTCCTAATTAGTTATTGATGTTTTCTTCTATGTTTATTCTTGTATGGATGAACGATAATTTTTTGATGAATTGTAGATGGTTCATAGACTAGTAATTGCTTCATCTTGTTAAGAGGCCAATTGGGATCTTATATTTCAAAATTGGAGAAGGTCCAATCTTAATTGGACAAGTAATGAAATACTAAAAAATTGGAATTTGTTTAGATAATTATGAAACTTTTCAGGTAATCTACATATATATTAAATCCCTACAATAAATAAAACTTATGCTAAATGAATTTTTCTTGCATAACTTTCAAGTTGTTAGGACTTATCCATGTACTACTAGAGCATTGGCATTCCATTTCACCGTGTTTTTCTTCAAACTTGACTATTGTTGGATTTTTTTCATTGTTTATTTAGTGATGTTTTGGGAATTCCTATAAATTTTGATAATATATGGTAATACCTAAAATATATGCATTCCCCTTTATGCTTAATTTATCTACATTGACCTTCTCTTGTGGAATTTTTCATAAAATGTAGATGCTATTCAAATACCCCTCAAAATCTTACAAAATTCAAGACCCCCTAAATATTTGTAACTTTTTCTTTAGGATTATTTTTCAAAATATCAAGCAAGTGTATAAATTTCTAATCTAGTTGGTATATCCTTGTACCCCTAGATTTTTGTAACTATTATAAGAATGCAATTTATTCTGGAAAATGATAAAATGATGGTTTTAACTACTTGCTCATAAATCCCAAGTGGAAATGGTGACTTGACATGTGTCTTATCATGCTTGATAATTTTTTAACCACCTCTACTTCATATAGATGGTATAAGTAATGATTTTTGAGCTCATATATGACTTTTTTTGGGTTAGTCTACTACATTCCTTTTAGGTTGTTAAGTTAAGCTAGAAGATTCAATAAGAGAAAGAAGGAACAAGTTTTTTTGGTCAATTTTTGAAGTGTAAGGTTTTAGAGTGGGGGAAATTTAAGTCCATTATTTATTTGTATTTATATTTTAAATTTGAATACCATGCTATAATGATTTGATACTATTTAGTAAAGAAAAATTTTAGTATTGTATTTGGAAATGTAGATGTGTGTGCTTTGGTTATATTATTTTGTGATCTAGTAAGACCCCCTATTTATGACTATATAAAACACTATCAAATATCTATTTTCACTAGAAAAATTATTGAATATTTTATTGAGTTATGTTCTTGAGTTTAGATTGAGGAGAAGTTGAATGATGGGGGATTATAAAACTAGGTAGAAGTTACAAAATATGCATAATTTTTTTTTGACTATCTTGTAATAAAGAAAAATTTGGGTTAAAGGTGGATAGAATTTCTCCACCAAGAGAGATTGTGTATACGAAGTGTAAGATTTGCATCTTTTGTAATATTTTTTTTTGTAGAGGGTGGCCTATGAATCTAGGTTTTGTTTCCAATTGTAATGCAATGAATTTGCACCCTAGGAAAATTTAACATTTAATTTCCCCCACCTTAGAAATCATAAAATTGATGATGTAAAATACATTATTGCCAACTTTTCCCTTCCATGTGGCCACATCATTTTGCATTGGTGGAGGAATTTTTTTAGGGAAACATGTGTGCCATGTGGATATTCGTTCACCGTGTTGCAATCCTGAAAATATTCTTATTGCTAGGAGCCATAGAAATGTTATGTTTTACATTGGCTGCAAAGAGTGATGTTTCATGCCTCGCTTGACTAATGAAATTTGACCCTTTTTACTCCTTTTTATCATTCAAATGCAATTCCTTCCACTTCTTCCACTCTGGCTTTACTCTTGGAGGCTCTTTCTCACATTCTAACTCTCCCATTCTCACATGCTTGCTTCTAGATAATTATTCTTCTTACTGTAAGATCCTCATTTGGCTCCCATAGTGTACTCCTATTGCAACACCATTTCCATTGAAGAATCATCAACCCTCATCTTCTATACATAGTGGTGTCACTCTACTCCTTTCAATATTGGCCTTGAGAGGTCGTAGTTGTGAAGGTAACATTGTGTTTTCTATTGCATCACCATGCTTATTGAGTAGCATCCTTGTCAATTTTATGCCCCCTATCTAGTTGTACTACTTCTTTCCACTTTCTTTATCAATTTCAAATATGTTGTGGCTATATAGCTTACCATGTAGGTGGGAATGCCAAAATGAGGGTTTGACTGAGGCAAACCTCAAAAACATCCCAATAATTTTCTTGTTTCCATTTATGTAGGTGTGTTCGAGTGGAAATAAATGAATAATCATGTCATAGTAAGAATGATATCATTTCCTATCCTTCTCTATCATTTGTAGAATAGTTCATTTTGAGCATTCCTTGTTGTATTTTCTATTTTAGAACATTCTATTTTTTATTAAACTATAAAAGCATAAGTAGTCAAGTAGTTAGTAATCTCATTATGGTTTTTGTTTTCTTCTGGACCTTTGTTTGTATAGGATGAAACTACATCCCTAAGATACCAACGTTCTACGCTAAAGTCTGATTCCACACTACTATCCTTTGATAGTGAGTTGTCTAGAAAGTAGACTAAAAATTTCATATTCAACTCTTCTAACTCTGTAAAAACTTGATTTTAGCATAAGGAAAGTAATATGCTACTTTACCCTCCTTTTCAACCTATCTAATCAACTCAAGGTAGTTTAGGGGAGTTCGTTCCTTGGGAATCTTCCATGACCTAGATTCCTTGGGTTGATGGATCCACCTACTCTAAATTTGGTGAATGTGATGTGAACATCTTCATTTCATTTCTTGGTATCGAAAAACCTTCTCTCATCTCCTAGGCACATTGTAGCTTTTTGTGTTGTAGGGCAAGGAACCTTGTGACCCAATCTATGACCCCTAGCTATGTAGTTAGAAGGGCTCTTGCATATTTCAAAACAAAATTTAGATAGGTCACTGTGTAATTTCTCAATCATCTAAGTCCTTTGAGTTTGTGCCATCACATAAATATGATCTCGTTCTTATATATTCCTCTTTCCCATTTTCTGAGTGCATCACCTAAAATAACATTTACTTTCTTGGACTTTCCTTTGAATAAAGAGTCTTCTCCCTTGTACATTCAAACTTAAATCAATGGAAAAATTGTGACTAACCTATCCTAGTTGACCCAACGAGCTGAGTGAATGTTATAATAGAAGAAACTCTATTTATAAAAACTTTTTAGAGGGAAGAATACGAAGAATAAAAGGCTACTATTTATAAAAATAATGGACTCTTGGTACATAGTCTTGGTTCTGTTTATCTTTCAATCTTGGCATGACCCAAGGTCATGGATGCATTTTGTATCATAATCCTAGAGTTTGACCTATTATGAGTTAAATTAAACATCCTTTAGTCAATTTCCATGAATAGTGTCACTTTGGTGGTTCATAAGTGTCTCAAATTCCTACATGAGGGCTCTATATGTGTAGTTCATAACACCAATTATAAAATACTAGTGCCACATGGGGGATTTTTATTAGACCACTTTTGACCTACTCTAGTAAGACCTCTCCCTCCAGTGGGAATTTATTGTATCATTCTTATGTTAACTGTAAGACTAGGCACAAGGCATCAAAGGTGAGCTATCTAATCTCTCCCTACACTATCTTCATGAATGTTTCCATGATTGCATTACAGAAACATTCCTCCTCCTCCCAATAAAAGGGGAAGAGGATGTTTTCTCATGCCCAAGGGTCTTTGTCTTTTTTATCTTCTACTCCATCTTCTTCTACTTCTAACCCTATTGTAATGTCTTCAACTTCTACTTCCAACCTATCATGGGAAGCCCAATGGTACATGCATGGAAAAATTTGTGTAAGTTTTCAAATTTCCTATCTTTCTCACAATTCCTAGACCCATAATCTATAGCAAGGTAAAATATCCTCATGGAGTTGCTCCTATGTATTCGCCTCTATGGCCTCCCATCTCTCTTACTCCTACCCCTCATGTAGTGAATGGGAAGAGGCTTGATGCCAAGGCACTTGTTGTTTTCTTCTCTAGCACCTAACATCTTTTCTCTTGTGCTCCCTTCTCTTACTTCTATCCAAGATATTGTCCTTCCAATGACTGTAGTTATGGAGGACACTCCTATGCTAGAAAAAGAACATCATATTTCTTCCCAAGTTGTGACTTCTAGTGCCTAGAGCTAATGTAACTAGATTATAGATGAGCACAAGAACAGGAGAAAATTTGTGGAAATATAATAAGCCTCCTTCTAGGATATGGACGAGGAGCTAGTAGCTCTTTATCCTACATCTTCTCCTGCTATGTCTCTTACTTCTACTCCTTTTACCTCAATTCCAATTAGATTTTTTCTACTTTCATCTCCCCTGATGATTTCTAATGATCCTCACCCCAAGAGGGTGTAGATCTTCATTGCTCCATCCATGGAGCCTCCTCTCTTGATGTCCCTTTCTAGACATCCCTCCTTCTCAAACCATGGACATGCCAAACACAATATTGGTGTATTTTTTATCTTTATCTTCATCCTTCTTTACCTTCACTTGTTCTAAAGGGATCTAACATCCTCCACTGAAATGGAAGCTAGAGCATGATCTCACTTAAAGTGGTGTTTGAAATAAGGAATCACCCTCTTTGGGAGTTAGTCCTATTTTGGCCTACATCATCCTTGTGAAATAGGTGGGCCTTACATTCCTTGATTTTGTCACTACCCCTCTCAACAATATTGGTAGTGGATCTTGGGAACCTCCTTCCTCTCTCACCTGGTTAACAGATGGCACTCTAGAGAAGACCATGTTTAACTCTATGGATGATATCCTGGTTTTTTCCTCAATCCTTGCAAGATCAATGACCCTTACCTCACAATATCTCAATGAACAGGATATTAAGTGGACTTATCCCTTGGCCCTTATTGTAGAAGAGTTGGAGGGTACTCCCCTTGCTATCTCCCCCTTATGGGCACATCCTCCCTCCCCTATAATGATCTAGGTTGGGAGGAGGATAATTTTTTTGGTCAATGAGATGTAAGGTAGAAACTCTTCTTTATCTATAGATTATACTTGTGTGTGTTTGTGCTTCCCCCATGCTTGTCTTTGTAGTATCAAAAAATGTACTCCTTTACATTTTTATATTATATCTAGGTCCCTTAATACCCTTAATAAATCAAACTTAATTAAGCCTCTAATTGACCCAATTACACATATAAAACCCTAATTAATCTTTTTTTCAAAGGGGAACTTGAATTAAAAATTACAAAAATTAATTAAATTTCCTTGAAAATTGTGTGTCCTATATTTTGGGGCCTAGGACCCATTCACCCAAGGGTGAATGGGTACTCCTTAATTTTTTGACCCAAATTTTTAATATTTTTTTGGTGGTATTTTTTGTGGTTCAAATTTAATTTTCAATTGGCAACCTTTAATGTTTAATTTTCGTGAAATTAGAAAATTACTTATAAATACAAGGTCTTTTTATCAATTCAAATCTAACAAATTGGAGGTAAACTTCACAAGAGATCAAATTATTTTTAAGAGACCTCAAGAGTATATTTCTCAATCGTTTATTTCAGCATTGAAGATATCAAGCATCATGTAAAAGTTATCTTCATTCATGCATGTTTTTGGAGAAAATATTATGATGTAGATCTTAGGCATTCAAGTTGGGATTCAAGCATCAAGATAAAAAATCTTATCAATCCATTTCATGCAAAAATAAGACCTTGTAGAGGTTTGTTAGACTTCTATCCTCTAAGGATCTTCATTCAAAGGTTTCATGAGTTGCAACATATAATTATTCATTCATCATTCCTTCCATTCATGTTTCATTTCATTTCAAGGTTTAGTTACCAAAATGAGGGTTGACCAAGGAAAACCCCAATTCACCAGAAAAACTGAATTTTCCCTCTCTTTGTTTGTTGCAGACTTGTAGGTGAAGAAGGATTGAATATTGGTAAAAACTCTAGTTTTACAAAATTTCCATCAAATTTTTCAAAACATAGAAAATCACTTAGAAAATTTAATACTGACTTTCTAGCTATAAGATCCCGAGGAATCAAGAGTGCAAATCTAGGAGTAGAGGATTGTAAAAACAAATTTTGGATCCCTAGAGCAAGACGCATTCCCCCTAGTGAGAATCTATCCTAGGGGGACTGTCAACAAAAGATTTTGATGAAAGGTACACAAAATATTCCCCTTCTAAAATCTATTAGAAGTTGATTGATTTTTTTTTTTATGCTTTAAATTTATGATTCATATTTTATATTGCATAATTTCATTCATTTAATACTTTTTATTTTCTCCCATAACATATTTAAGGCTTATTTATCCTATCCCTGGTCAAGTAAAACAACAAGATCTCCATCAAGGTTGATTCACCTAAGGGTTGAAATTCAATATTTCCCTAGGGTATCTCCTTTTCGTAATGAACTAGGGGAGATAGCTAGTGCATTACCTCCATTAAAAATCTACCTCACATATTCCCCTATGTTTCATTTTGGTGAACCCAACATTATGCATCTTAAATTCTACAATTAGAGTCCATTCAAACCCTAGATCTAGGATATGTAATAGTTTGCATTAAATTTCATTATTTTTTATTTAATTTAAGGTTGTTAAAATTACATCATTTAAAATCTAAAAAATTCAAAAACGTGCATGCATATTATTGTATTTTTAGTTATTTACGTTAAAAAATTTGGTCACAATTACATTTCAAAAAGTGTCACATTGTTCATCATATATGTAGTGGATAAAAATGTACTCCTTTACATTTTAACAATTTTTTTTAATTATTCCTTAATAGACCCTATTTTACATCTATAAAACTAATAAATTACTTTTTTTGAAAGGGAAACCTGACAATAATTAATGCCAAAATATAACACTTTACCTTGAGCAATGTGTGTTATAGGAATAGGAACCTAGAACCCATTCAACCATGGGAAAATTGGTCCTCCCTAGGTATTTTAACCTAGATTTAAATTATGTATTTGGTGTTATTTTAATGTCTCTACTTTCAAATTTCAATGTCAACTTGTAATGTTTAATTTCTGAAAAATTAAGAATAGATTTCTATAAATACAAGGTTATTTCATCAAGTTAACATCTAAGAAATCTAGAAACTCAAGTGTGCATGAAGTATAGAGAATCATACATGATCAAGGGCATTCAAGAGGATATTTATCAATGATTTATCACAAGAATCAAGATGTCAAGCATCATGTCAAATTATTTTGCGTTATGCATATTTTTGGAGCTAACAATCTAATGTAGGTTTCAAATATCAAGTCAAGCATTCAAAGAATCAATTCAAGCATCAAGATCCACATCAATTGAAGCCATTTCATTCAAGATTGATATCAATATTACAAATTTCCAAAGGTTTATTCAAGGGTTTGGTGAGTTGCAACATAACATTATTTATTTAAAGTGAAAGATTGGAAAAGTTGCAAAAGTTGTAAAAGTTGTCATAAAATCATAGAAACTCACCTACATATCTGATTTTCAACTTTTTGACATTGAAACCTATATGAAATAGAAGCTATAGATTGAAATTAGAGGCTTTAAAAAGTATTTTGAAAACTCTAACAAAAGACTCATTTTCCCATCGACGAATGAGTCACAGACAACCTCCTAAAATTGCCTTTTGGTGATCTGTACACATTACTTAGACCTTCTTAGCTCTCTGTAAATTTTTTTGTTTATATCAATATTGAGTTGTACATTGTTGTTTCAAGCTTGAATTCACATAATTTTGTATGATTTTTATATTTAATTTTTCTCCCAAAAGTGTTGCTCAAGCAGAAACCCCCATCCTCAATCATAAAGAAAATAGTAGATTCCCTCATTGAGCTCACTCAACTAAGGGTTGTAAGTCAATGATTCGTGTGGATATCATTTTCTAATGAAATAAATGAAAATAGGTCTATATTTGGTGAACCCTCAACACACACAAATATGCTAACCTCCTAATTTTTTGTTGTTTCATTTTGGTGAACCTGACTTTGTACATCAAAATTCTGAAATTCAAAGTCTATTCAAACTTTAGATATAAAATTTTCATTACTTTGCATTGAATTGAATTGATTTGCATATTTTTTAAAGTTTTTTACTTTCATTACTTTGCATCCTATTTAGGGTTTTAGGTTTACATTTTTATATTCTTCAAAATCTAAAAAATTCAAAAATTTTACTACTTTTGCATAGAGCTTACCTAACATTGCATGATCAATCACCTAGAACATAAAATTGAATTAAAATTGAATTTAAAATTAGTTATTTTTAATTTACATTTACCATAATTTCACACTTTCATTTAGATATTCTTTTCTAGAAATTTGAAACTATAACTACTAGTTTGCAACAAAAATCTAAAAACATGACTATTAATTCATAAATCTATAATTTTATTTTTCTAAACCCTAAAGAAAGACCCATTCACAATTTGGAGAATGGGTCCCTAATCAAGAACTGGTATAAATTTCATGGCATTAAAAACCCTCAGTTTGCATTATGTGTTTCTACATTCACTTCTTCGTTTTAGTTTTATTTTTATTTTTTTCTATAATTATTCACATTAAGGTTAATTGGTCAATTTCGAGTGTATTATAAAATCAAAATTATAATTGCAAGACATAATTTTTAGTTTTTTACATAGTATAATCAACATATTATCTTGTTTGAAATCTAGAAATTGCTCTATTTGCATTACATTTCTTATTTTTGAGATGTTTTTGTATTAATCTAGTTCCTACTATCTATTTGGGTGCACCCTAGGTTTGGTGAAATTTGTATAAGCTTCACGATGTGGTGTTCTATTGGAAATATGGTCACGATACATAATTTGAGACTCATGCAATCCTGTGATACATCACTTGCCATGGATCTTGGGTTTTCCAAATCTTTCACTCATAGTGTTGACATTAGTCAACCCACTATGGACCATACCCTTGGAACATCATTTCCTATAACCTCCCCATGAAAATAAATTTTATTAATATTCAATCAATGGTTGATAATGTCCCTAACAAGAGCCTTAGAAAAATTGACTAGCAGTCACATTCATAGGCATGCAATGATCAACCGATAGGGATCCACCACAAATGGCTATTCAATGGAAAGAAAGGAAGATAATTATTTTTGTAGCATAATGTGAAGTATAAATATTGAGAAATATTTTCTATTATTTGAATGAGTCAAGAAAGGGAACGCATGCTAAGAATTCAATATGAAATAATGTGAGGTTACTTTATAGTAGGAGGTTTATCGTGAATAATATTCGAGTACATTGTAATGAACAAAGATATTTGAAAATCAATTTATATATTTTATGGATAATTAGATGAATAGATCAATTAAAGAAAATCTATGCGTGCATTAAAATATATGAATTTGACTTATGTAACTTGAAGATTTTATAAAGCACTTCAATTTAGTGAAGAAATTATTTTATTTCTGCATTTAATTGGAGCATTGTACAACATTTTAAACCCCATGTCATAGTCCACTTATTTATTATTTTTTGACAGGCAATGAATGGGAGATTAAGAACCATTTACATAAAACAGAAAATTGATCTTTGCATTTCCACATCAATTATTTTCAGCTCAAAATTGATTATGGAAATGTAAAATAATATCGTAGATCATCTTCATTATTTGCAAAGTATCCATTAATTGTAATCTCAAGAAATTAAGCATCAATAATTTTAATTACAATAATTCTTTCAAAATAATTTTAAATAATAATATTAGGATAATAATTTTTTAATAAGTTTTTCTTAATAAATTAAATTTGGTAAATCAAATACAATTTTAACTTTCAAATAATTAGTTTTGTTAATAATAATAATTTATCTCCAAAATTTAAGGTATGGTATAATTTTATATGTATTTTAGTTTAACAGTTGTTAGGTGTAGATACACATCTATATTTGATGTTTTCATTTAGGTTAATCAATTAATTATTATTTAATTATCTTAAGATAAGGAAATGCATGCGAGATTAACAACCATTTGTGTAAAAGAGGAAATTGATGTTTGATATTTTTCTCTAGGTTAATCAATGAATTGATTGATTATTATTTAATTATCTTAAGATAACTCAATTTGCATGGGAGATTAAGAACCATTTACATAGAATGGGAAATTTAAATTTGTGTTTCCACATCAATATTTTTAGTTGGAAATTGATTATGAATTGTAATCTTAAGCAATTAAACATCAATAATGTTTTTTGTCTTTTCTTTGTGAGACACTTAACAAACATAATTTTTATTTTACCATGGAAGAGATAGACCAATTCAAACTAAAATATCATGCTATCTCATTTTTAACGGGTCATAGTTGTGTACATCATCTACAACCGGTTGATAATAGGGGAATGTACCATAATTGTATTATTCATGATATAAATGTCACAGTTCCTTCACATGAGGATGTTTCAAAATAGAAGCACGTGCAAGAAGAGAGTTTGATAAATGGTCCTCGCAGAGAAAATTTAAAGTCTTTATCCTTTTAGATAATTTTTTTGTATGGGTATATGATATAGTCACTATTAGAAAATTTGTGCATGGGCATAAATTGTAATACTTGTTGATATTGCAAGTTGGGCTATTGTTTTTTGTCAGTGTTAAGGGGTATTGTAAAGGAGTAAACATGTCTATAACTGGGTCTTTTATGCGCAATGCTAGATATTCAAGTGACTATTGAGTTCCAATTATTGGAACAATTTTGTATCGTATTGAGCTACAACTGGAGGTTTTCTTCCTTGTTTTTTCCTGCCAGTATGCTCTTTGAACCAGGTTTTTGTACTATCTTTTTATTAGTTATATTTAATATATTATAGCAACTTTCCACATTTGTTAAATAAATAAATAAATAAAATAAATTTTTTAATAAATTACCTAGATGCGTGCATCTATATTTGATGTTTTTTTCTAGGTCAATCAATCAATTGATTGATTATTATTTAATATCTTAAGATAGATATGGATACTAGTAGATGGAAAACTTCAAGTTGTGGATTAAATAATGTTTATAAAAGGTATGGAACATTAAATAATTCTCATTTTTTAGGGAGTTGTAAGACCCCTCCGTTTTGCTCATTTGACCGAACAGTGTTCTATTTGGTTAGGCCTTATTTTATGTTAAGTGCTTTGCCTTAGAACTCAGTGGTTAGTTGTTTGCTATCTATAAGTGTTGTAAATGTTATATTTTAGTGTGATGGTGTAATTTTCTGATGTTATCATTATGTCATGCTTTGGTTTAGCATAGTGGATAATTGAATTAATGATGTTTACGCTTTTGATTATATTAATGATGTTAGATTCATCAGTCAGTGATACTATATTGGTGAAGGGGATGGATCACATCACTTGCTCGCAAGCGTCCTATGATTCCATGATTTCCTCTTCATGGTGTGTTTTAATTTTAACATAAATATATGCATGTGGATATACTCTATATTTGCAGGTTGACAGGTATAGGACATCGACTCCACCTGGTTTCACAGGTGAGAGCATGCTCAATAGCCAACGGTATTCGATTGGGAGATAGTAGCTAGGTTTCCGTGACAAGTCATCACCCTAGTCCTTGTATGTCATCAATTGTTTGTTAGGTTGTGTTGCTTTGGATTTTGTGCCCTCTCTTCGTTATTTAATTGTAAGTTTAATTGGGTGATTTAAATGGTTTAATGTATTTAAGTTGTGGTTCAACTTGTTCTGGAAATTATGTTGAAATGTAATTTATTTTATGATTAATTTAATTTAATTAATAAATAATTTAATCGTTGATTAAATCTATTTTATTAATTAATTAAATTTATAAGGTTGAAATAAGTTAAATTATTCATTTTGGAAATTTATGCATATTGGTTGAAATTCAAAATTAGAAAAAATGAATTTAAGAGTCAATTTGTGAAATTTGGAATTGAAAATTATGAAAATGATTTAATGTCAAAATTGAAAGTTTGAATTGAAAAAAAATTAAAGAAATTAGATATTTTTGCATTTTCTGTTTTGAAGAATTTATGAGGGGGTTGCTGAATTTTTTTAGGGTTTTATCCTTATGCTTGGATTTTGGATCAAAATTTTAGAGGATGAGCTTTTTGAAAAGTAAAAAAATGGAGGAAGAATTGTTGGTTGTTGTGGGTTTTGGATTGGAGTGGTGAAATTTGTTGAACTGATGAGGGAATCAGGGAAGAAGTTGGGCATCATCTGGATCTTCTCCAATTTTTCGCAAAACTAGGTTCATATTACTTGAACGGTTATTGAGTTTGAAATGAATCATGTTGAAAATAAACCCATATTAGATCTTATTTCAAAACTTGAAAAAAAAGGCTCTATTTGAAAATGTAATGATTGGTGTTCTTGGCTAGAAAATGTCATTTCAATTTTCGGTTGTTTAGATTAAGTTTGTAAAATAGTATGTGGGTTTTTAAATATATGTATAAATATTCATTTTATGCATGGGAATATTAGGGGTTATGCTAGGAAAGCCTTTTTAAAAATAAAATGAAAATAAAAAATATATAACCCCCCTTGTCAAAAGGGCGGATATTCAAATCCGCAAGAAATTATGTTGCGATTTTTTTTTTTTTTTTTAAATTATTGTCGATTGAGGGTGTCGGAGTTCGACCCACAGCCGCCCCTAGGGAGGCGTTGTGGGGAGCCGTGCCACCGCCCCCACTATCCCCTCGGTGCTTAGCACGATACCACCACAGTGGTGGTCAGTTGTGCTAAGCACAGCTGAGCCACCCACTATGGTGGGCGCCTGTGCCTTAACCGCCAGCCACATCTGCCTTCAGCCACAACGACTCCTTAGCCCACACTCCCCACCTCTCGGCGGTGCCGCCTCTTGTGGCTGCCACAGTGTAACTCGCCACCCTGTCAAGCGCAGCCTTAACCTAAAATGACATCTGCCATGGAAGGAAACTGCAGCCATGGTTGCCCTAATCCGACTGCCTAACCCTAACCCCAATGCAGGGTGCAGCCCGAGGCCTCATAGGAGGTTAGAAATGGAAAATAAAAGATAAAGCAAAATAAAATAAGGTTTTAATATATTTTAATATTTATTATTATATTTCTTTATAATATTTAAATGTTAATATATATATATATATCAGTAATAATATATATATATATATATTAATGTTTAGTATTATATTTATATAATATTAAAATGTTATTATGTATTATTTTTAAATAGTTAATTTTTTGATATATAATTGGATGAGGTTATTGGATTTGTATATATATGTGTACATATTCAAAGGTATATATATATATATATATATATTTAAATGGTGTTATAATTAGTGGCATATTTCTAATTTATATTGGAAAAATGAAAATAGTGGATTGGGGATTAAATCATTGATTTATTTTAAACAATAGAAATTTGATGGAATAAAATATTTATTTTATTTAAATAATGTAGAGGTTATATTATGGTAAATTATTTTGAAACTGATTATACCTAGTAGAGGAAACATTGATTATTTCAAAATGTTACTTACTGAATGGTAGGAATAAATGTTTATTTTATCATTATCGAAAAACAAATAGAGAATGAGACATTTGATTTAACTTCATCTATGTCCAAAAGAAATGTTATTAAATTCAGTTTGTTAATGTGATGATTTACTGCATGTTAAGGAAGAAGTGGATTTAGTGAATCCAAAGTAAATTTCGTTACTGCCTTCTTGTTCATCTTGATTGTGAATTGCATTCTATTTTCATGTGGGAAGTTGAGTTTTAGAGATTAATAAGTCTTCTAGATGAGTTTTCAGTTATGGGGGTTGTCGCTTTGTTATGTCAACCTGTTTTGTAATCCTTGGGAGTGCATGAGGCTGTGTCTATGTTAGTACCCTATTTCTGCAAACGGGGATGTTTGTACCTCCTTGGTTTAGGAGCAGATTATGGGATCCGTGTCTCCTTGTATGGAGTGACCTTGTTATGTGGTTTATCTTTGTAGCCTCCTGAGAAAGGAGTGGATTTTGTAATGTATGTCTCCTTGTCAGGAGCAATCAGGAGGAGTTTTGTTATTGTTGTTACCTCCAGTGTTGGAGTGCGTTTCAGTTTGTGTCACCTCCTAAGAAAGGAGAGGTCGTGATGTCTTGTTTGTTGCACCTTGGTTCCATAGATGTTTGGACGGTGTGTGTGTGTTGTCCAATAGAAGAGTGGCTTGTAACGGGGGCTGACACCTGAAGTGGTGTCAAGCATAACTCGTTGTAAGTTATTTAATCAAGTGATAACTAAAACAATACTTAGAAGATTAGGACTAACTTCTCACTAATCAAGATTTTAATACCTCACTTATAGAACCAAGTGCTCGGTTAGGTTTGGGATGGGATGGGAAGGCTTGTAATGGTAAGGTCATCTATCTTGTCTATACGAAAGGTATTTGGCTCCACATGAGTGAGTATGGGGACCAGGATTCAGTAAAGGTCACCAGGATAACCTTTTCTTGTGAGGGCCGGAGCCTATGAAGATTCCCAAGGATAACTCGTGATGAACTGTGTGATGACACTCTATCTAGGACAACAGTCAGTCTTTGTTTTAGGGGTATGGTCTCTTTGACATACCTGATGTGACCATAGTTGGTATTCGATTTTGTGGGTATGGTCTCTTTGACATACCTGATGTGACCATAGTTGGTATTCAATTTTGTGGGTATGGTCTCCTTGACATACCTAGTGTGACCATAGTTGGTATTCGATTTTGTGGGTATGGTCTCCTTGACATACCTAGTGTGACCATAGTTGGTATTCGATTATTATGTGTATGGTTCTCTTAACATACTTGTTTTGCTTTATTTTTGGAGGCAATGTGACCATGTAGAGTAGTCCTTGTGTGTTACTCATGATGCTCTTGAGTTGTACTTTTTTTGTATGTATGTGGTACTTGGGTTGTACTTGAGATGTGCTTGTGTGGCATGTGATTGGTTGTTTCAGTTTGGTTCAGTTTATGTTAGCCTGTGTCTAGAGGTAGATGGTCTTGACTAGGATTCCTGGTTAGTATCTCCTAGCATGGGGGGTGGGCCTTTCAGTTCCACTTGGTTGGGTGGCATGCACCTAAATCCATTGGGCTATCTTCATGTTCTTATGGATGAGACTTCCAGTTGGAGAGCTCATGGAATTTAGTTTTAGGTCTTGCTTTATTTCATTTCAGTTGATCTTGTATTATTTGACCCCTCATCTGTTATCGAGGTGGAAGTTGTAACTGTAACCTTATTTATTGGACTTGCCTCATTCGGGGAATGAGAGTTGTAATTGTAATATTTAATTATGGATAAATGAGTTTGAAAGTTATCTATTATGTTTGGATGTAATTTATCTTGTATGGAATGTATGCATACTTATTATCTTGCATAGATAATGTTATGGTTTATATTCTTGTTGTTGTTGTTGTGGGTTTTATGTTATCTCAATCTCGTAACCTTAGGGGATGTTTGCATTGGGAAGCGAACTTGTATATTATTTGTACTTAAACAAAAAAAAATTTAGCCTATTTAAGTAGTTGTTTGCAACTTCCTCTAGGGTTGCGTGGCGGGGCATTACAGGAGTTATTAGTCATCCCTTTAATTACTATTATTGAATAAAAAATCTAATTAGTAATTTTGAAGAAAAAAAGATTCTTTAAAAAAGTTAGTTCGTAAATTTAGCTATGGCATATTTGTTGCAATCCTTGTGTGATACTAGATAATTTATTGCTTTCATGTTATTTACTGTTATTATTTCTTATTTGAATATTAGTTATGATGGTCATCAATAATTATTTTTTCAAAAAAGAAAGATCTTTAATATAAGAATACTTTTTATAAATAGTATTTAGTCCATAATTTTGTAAATAAAAGCATTATTATCCAAGTGGTTTATGGGTTAGTAGCAGTAAAAATAAAATGGTCACAAGTAGAAAGGATTAGAAGTTGTCCATTACAAGGAAATTGAAAATAAAAAATATTAGATTTTCATTGATGATTCTAGTAAAAAGATGTATAATTGGTGTATGAATAAAATTAGGACTTAGATTAAAAATAAATAAAAATAGATGATCAAATAGAATAACAACTTGATTTTCTATGCAAATAAAAAAAACTATGTAAATGCATTTACTCGGGAAGAAAGTGAAAGTAATATATTGATAAATTTTATACCATCTAATGAGCACAAAAAAGAATTATATAGGGGAAAATAGCACTTACAAAGTAAAGATGTGCATAGTCGAATCAAAGACTAACTTAAACCATTTTTTATCAAAAATAAATAAACAAACCTCATCAAAACAAGAGTGTGATGACACAACACACATATTTTGCATTTTTAGAATAATTAAATTTGAAGGAATACCTTGGTTTTTGGAGAGCAATCATTTATTTGAATTCACAAAATATATTCTACTCAACCCATTGCAATAAAAAAGGAAGCATTAAAAATGAGTATATGTGAAAAACCAATAAACACAATGTGAAACTAAAAATAATTAATGGTATTTACAATTGGTTCACCAAATCTATTTATTGATATGCTAGCATTATATAGTTGGGAGTGATGACCATATTTTTTGGAGCACCCATGTTAAAGTAGATGTATACATAGCATTCGATTGACATAATTACCATGTGGAAAATTTGAGGCATAGACATGAAAGAACTCTTGACCTATAGAGAATGCATTAAGAAATGTTATAAAATCAATGGCAACTAGCAGAACTTATAAGTTCTTGGAAAATTCCATGAATTATAAATTCATGAAAAATTCCACAAGTTTTATAATATTTCCCAACATTCTCTGCAGGCCAAAATAGTTTCTTTTGTTTCTTCATCCGCACAATTTTAAATGAAATATGTGCTTCACCAATATTTATCCAATGAACTGCATATTCGATAAATTTAATTATGCAGATTTCAACCTACAAAAGAAACATGCTTATTAGCAAGAAATGGTTGCATGTTTATGAATTACAAAGGATGTCATTCACTACATTGATTTGTCTATGTAGAAAGGTAAATTCTTGGTAGAATTACATTCTATTGCAAAGAATGTGAGAGAAATAATTAATAATATTTACAATTGGCTCACCGAATCTATTTATTAATAATGGGAAATTTCTATACTTACATATTTTATTGGTATTCAACAAGAGCAAGTAGCATTGGATCATCTTGTTGGACAATGAAATAATTTGAAATAGACAATTTGCAATACACTAATTTTCTTGAATGTGTATTGCATCTACACAATATTATGAAGGAAATAATATAGATATAGAATAAAAGATGTTAGCATTATTTTTTCTAAATACATAGAGAGAGAATAGAAAATTTTGAATACATGGGATCTTGGCAAAGAATTGTGTATAAGTAATCTATTGAAGAAGTTGAAATGAGAGTTGTCAAAATAATGACAAATATAATGGATATAATAGAGTGTTTTTTGTGGATAAGTGGATGTGATAATTTGTGTGTCCAAGTATATAAGTAGCAGTAGATATATGAGGATAGAAGCCAAAAACACTAAACCTACGCTTGTTCTCCTCCCTACCATATTGGCATCATGAAGCATTGTGGGCTCTAGCCAAACCCCTGAGTAAGAAAGGCAGGTAAGATTCATGGAAAATCTCATTTACTCTTATCATATATCACACAATAGAAAAAATAGAGAAATTTTGAAACAACTATTAGAAAAAAACTTAAGAATCACAAGTAAGTGATAGATGGTTAGAATCCCACATTAAAAAAATTGATACAAGACAAGCAATCTACCTAACAATTTTCTTGTTAATTGAAGGTTCAAGCGACAATATTTATGATGTTAAGGACTCTTATCATACATCACACAATAAAAAAAATAGAGAAGATCTAAAAAACTATTAGAAAAACACTTAAGAATCACAAGTGATAGATGGTCAGAAAACCACATTAAATAGATTGATACAAGACAAGCTATGTACCTAACAATTGGATATTTAATTCAATGTTCAAGCTACATTATGTGGTACTAAATATTATAGACAAATAGAGAAACTGTAAAATTATTGTTAGGAAAACACTTAAGAACTTTAATGTATGGAAAATAAAAGAGGCAAACTAGGAGAAATGAACATTGTGATACATATTGAAAAAATAAAGTTGTGTAATAGTTGGGTTGTCAATTGAAGATTTGATCTACATTATTTGGTACTAAATATTACAGGGAAAAAAGGGAAGTGAAAAAGAGATATTAGTCCAAAATAGTTAGGAAATCAATATAGACAATCTAAATTTAAAAATAATTAATAATATTTACAATTGTTGCACTAGATCTATTTATTGAAAATGGAAAAGTTTTGTACTTACATGTACTTTTGTTGGTGTTGAAAAAGGGTAAGCAACATTGGATCAAGTTGTTGGAGCATGAAAGAATTTGAAATAGAGAATTTAAAACACACTAATTTTCTTGAATGTCTATTGTATCTATGGAGCATTATAAAGTAAAGAATATAGATATAGAGTAAAAGAGGTTAGCATTATTTGTTGTAAATAGAAAAAAATAAAATGGAACATTTTGAATACATGGGATCTTCTCAAAGAGTAGTGCACGTAAACAATCTATTAGGAAAGTTGAAAAGAGAGTCATATTAATCCAAGATAAGCAATCTATGTTAGATTTGAGTTGTCAAATGAAAATTTGAGCTACATTCTTTAGAAGTCAACCCACATTAAATAGAAGTGGTAAAGCTAATTGGCTCGAATAACCTATGCAAAATGGGTGTAACACCACAAACTTGATTGAAAATTTGAGGTACATTACTTGCAACTAAATATTATAGGCAAATAGAGAAATTGTAAAAGAGATATTAGAATAACACTTATCACCCACTAAACTATTTTTATCTCAAAAATGTTTATTCTTTCATACTAACCCTTTGTATATATGTGTGTGTGTGTGTGTGTGTGTGTGTGTGTGTGTGTGTAAATACTCCTATATTAATCTATAATTTCTCCTATGTTAATAGCTTTAACACCAAAGGTGCACACAGATAGCTACAAACAATAAACAAATGGTGAAAAAATTACTAATCCTAACCATATTTATTGATGAAAGAAAGAAGATTTAACTGTAATTTCTTCATCTGTATAGAGGCACAATCTCTTTAAAGTATCTTAAATAGGTATCAATGAATAATAAGCAAAGAGTGGAATACATGAACAATAAATTAATCACTCTAACACCTCTTAGACAATTTATGTACTTATCTTCAATATTAATTACCAAAGAACGTAGCTCGACTCTTGTATTGATATGTTTCATGATATTATTTTTTTCTCATTTGTTTGAACTAGAGAACCATCCACAAAGCTACATTCTACACACTATAAAGACTGTATAATGGCTAAAAAGGTGTATAAAGATGCACAAAGATAAATATTCATACAAGAGAAACAGTCTACGTAGCAGTTGAGCTACCAATTGAAACTTTGAGGTACATTCTTTGGCAATAAACCCACATTAAACAAAACTTGTAAACGTAATGGGTAGCAATAATATATGCAAAATGTCTATAACACCACAGTGTTAATTGGGAATTCGAGCTACATCGATTGGCTCTAAATATTATAGAAAAATAGGGGATACTTCCTCGAGGTTTTTTATAATCCGACGTGCAACTTACCTCTTGAAGAAAGTATGTTGCTAAATGTTCCTCATTGGTTAATAAGAATTGCAAAAAAATTATGAATTTAGAATTGACAACCGAACTATTACATAAACTGGTTGTCTTGTATCAATATGTTTCATCATATTATTTTTTCCTCATCTATTTGAAGGTCCCTATAAAAAAATATTATATTGTTCTTGTAAGAAGGATTGTTTTCAATTTTTTAAATTCTAAAAATTTTGCTATGATTATTTTGTTTGGATGGGACATGTTATATGTCTTGTATCAATATGTTTCATGATATTCTTTATTTCTCATCTTTTTGAATTTTTTGATAAGAAATTGTTCTTCATGATAAAAAAAAATCAATTGCCCATAACAAATTGTTCAGTACGACCATTTGTTATTTTCCTATAGTTCTTAAGTATTTTCCTAATAGTTCTTTTACAATTTACCTATTTGTCTATAGTGTTTAGTGTGAAATAGTGTAGCTTGAATTTACAATTGAGAAGCCAACCCTTAGATAGATTGCTCATCTTCTATCAATTAGGAAAATAGACAAGAGTTGTAGGTAAATGATAGATGATACAAAAACATACATAGACCAAAGAAATTTAAAGTAGGGAAAAGGTTTTCATCGATATTTCATCTATGTGTGATTGGTAAATGTTATTCCAATACCTTTTACAAATGTTACATAGGTTGCTTTCCTTGTAACAATATGTTCCATTTCATAGTAATGGCAGGTTGGATTAACCCTCGCATGACCAAACACTTACCATGCTCTTTTTGGACACCGAGGCAAGCATCTCAACCACCGCCAACCCTTCTTTCCAATTTCTCTTTTCTTCTATAATATTTAGTACCAAATAAGTGTTATTCCAACACCTCTTATACAATTAGTTTATTTTTCTTCAGTATATATATATATATACATATATGTAAATACATATTTTTCTAAGCATTGATTTTCACATACAGTTCACATTGTATGTATGTGTGTATATATATATACATGTATATGTATATAGATAAATCTATTTGTATATATATAGATATATAGATATATATAAATATAAACATATAAATACTCTGTTGATGGTATTTAACAACAACAAGCTACATTAGATTGAGTTCTTCGACCATGGAAGAATTCCAAATAGACAGTTTACAATAGACAAATTTTGTTGAATGCCTATTGTATCTATGCAACCTTATAAATGAAACAATATAGATATTAGAAAAAAGAGGTTAGCACCATTTATTCTAAATAGAAAGAGATAAAATGGAATATTTTGAGTACATTCCATGTTGGTAAAGAATTATGAATAAGGGATCTATTCAGGAACTTGGAAAGGGAGTTATGGAAACAATGTCAAACACAATCGATATAATACAGTATGTTTATCCTAGGCAAGCACATCAGATAATTTGTGTGTGCATGTACATATAACCAACAAGAAACAATGATGGTGGAAATTAAAATCTCTAAACACACAGTTGGTCTCCTCCCTACCGTATTCACATCATGAAGCCTCACAGGCTCTATGCAAACCTTGTTAGAGTAATAATTTATTACGCTTAATTAATTAAGTCACTTATTCCTCTAGTTGCTTAAGCTAAACTTAGGCACATTAATAATTGATTAATTATTAAGTGTGCACACTAGGGTTTCATTTAGGGTTTCCCTTATAGGGTTTCTTGATCTCCTTCATAAGGATTGATCTCTTTGTAATAACTGAGATTCTCATAATGCATTTTACACTTTGAGGTTTACAGAACATCTTGTTGGTTTTGCATGTCTTTTGCATGTGACAGGTATCCATTTGCATGTAGGTGATCTTGGATTCTAACATGGTATTAGAGCTCCAGACCTACTGCTGCCTGTTCGTGATCTGAAGATATGGCTTCTCAGTGAGTTTCAAGTGCAAGGGTTTCCACAGGCATCTTTTTTTGCAAATCTAGGGGTAGCCAAATTTTCGGGACACTATGGGCTCAAACGGACGTCGCCATCGCATTCACAGTGCCCCAAAACCCTAGAAACGCCTATCAAATCATCCATTTTCATGCAGTTGGTTTTTGAGGCAAAAAAAATTTGCCAGGGAAGCCATACAGCCTCCCCAGCATGCTTCACGAGGCATGAAAATCGATAAAAAAATTAAAAAAACCCATTTTCGGGATCCGTGCCTATGCCCCCAGTTCAAATGGCTCCCGCCACCGGGTGGCGGCCCCAAGTAGCGCCACCGACTCCACCACCAGCCATTGGAGCCCCTGAGGGCTTCCTCCCATGGGCCAGTGTCTTATGGGGGACCAGGAGCTCCACGCCTGGCCCCTGACTGAACTCAGCACCCAACCCCTGGTCATATCAACGACCAGGGGCTCCGATGGATTTTTTCTGCAGGGGGGCGCTTTTTTGCCATGATGGCCTGCAGGCCATCACATTTATGCCTGTGAACCGCTGACGTCAGCATGATGTCAGCGTCCGTACGGTGGTGTTTGTCCCCTCCTAACCCTAGTTTTCTCTAAAGAAGTAGTTTTTTTCTGTTTTGTATAACTTGGGCATATGCTATCGAAATTGGACAAACGAGATATCGCCGGAAATCTGGTTCCGAGTACTTTCATTTGGTGTAGTTTATTTTTCAGTATTTTCCTATTTTACTGCATTTATTGCTGGTTGAAGTCAGATGTACTTTTTATGCTTCCGAGCTCATAACGTTTTGCCACGATCTCCAATTTTTGCTATCTTTGCGGCATTGGAAAGGTATTGAGGAGCTCTATGTTTCTATCCATGCAATTTTTTCTATATCTGTCACAAGTTTTTTGTTATTCTAGATTTGACCCGATGGGTTTTTTGGAGATTACTTGGATATTTTGGCAATTGGGAGAGTGCATCTTGCATCTTTGCACTTCATTTTCAGTGATACATCATTCAATAATTGAGTGCTGCTTCATAGATTCTAGCGTTGTTCCCATTTGGAGTTTTTGAGTGTTCTGTGGCATCAGGTCTGTTGTTGCATCATTATGATTCCGATATAGTTTCTTGTAGATAGAAGTATCTTTCCTTGCTTGCCAGATTGTAGTTCTAGTGTTACTCTACAGTGTTCTTCTAGTGCTTCTTTGCAGAATGTCATATCATTGTAGGGGGGCTTTGTCCCACTGGGTTTTCCTCCTCTACCTCTTTCTTGCATTTGTAAATGGGTACCTGATCAGGCCTAGTTGTTGGGACCCATCTTTGCTTGCATGCATCTTATTCTAGTGTTTTAGCTTCTTCCTAAGTTCATCTTAAGGGGGGGTGTTAGAGTAATAATTTATTACACTTAATTAATTATATCATACTGGTTAATTAATTAAGTCACTTATTCCTCTAGTTGCTTAAGCTAAACTTAGGCACATTAATAATTGATTAATTATTAAGTGTGCACACTAGGGTTTCATTTAGGGTTTCCCTTTTAGGGTTTCTTGATCTCCTTCATAAGGATTGATCTCTTTGTAATAACTGAGATTCTCATAATGCATTTTACACTTTGAGGTTTACAGAACATCTTGCTGGTTTTGCATGTCTTTTGCATGTGACAGGTATCCATTTGCATGCAGGTGATCTTGGATTCTAACAAACCCTTGAGTAAGAAAGGCACACTAATTATAAATATTATTGATAAAAAGGGAAATGATATTGAATTTCCTGAAACATAGAGAGATACATATATATACGTATGTATGTATGTATGTATGTATGTATGTATTGAAATCTCCATTTTATATTGAAAAATATACATATAGGAAGAAATATATATCCATATATATAGACCAAGACCACTGTGGCTCATTTCATAATGCAATAATTCAATCTATATATAAACATGTATATCTCAATAGTTGTGTATGCTATCATTATTTGTATTTATGTATACTTTAATATAAAAAGAGTTAAAAATAGCATGAAATTTCAAAATTTTAAAAGTCAAAAACAATTCTTGTCAGAAGGAGAATAGAATAAGGAACTCCTAAAGTGTCATGTGAATCAAAAAAATTACACAAGGACATAATTAGTAATTAAATGCATTGCTCTATTTTTTGTCAACATATATATGTGTATATGTGTCTATGTATGTTTTAAAGTACTGATTTCCACCTATCGTTCACAATCTACATGATGTTCTTTGTAAGGATTTAAAGTTAAACCAATTAGAAAGATACCAAGGAACTAATTATACAAAATGTGTATAACGCCATACACCCAATTGAAAATTCAAGCTACATTATCTGGCACTAAATATTACACACAAATAGAGAAAATCTAAAAGAATTATTAGAATAACACTTAACATATTTCATACTAACCCTCTACATATATATTTATGCAATCACTCCTATATTAATCGAAAATTGCTCCTATGTTAATGGGTATATCAGAAAAGATTCTTATGCATTTTAAGTTCCCCATGACAAGCTATTCTTCGTGAGATTCTTTTTCCCACTTACCCATAGCAAACTCTTGATTTTCGTGGTTTTCCCCTTCCATTCTTCATTTTTTATTTATGATATTTTCCTTAGGTTATGACAACAATTATATGATGCAATAATCTATGCAAAATGTGTATAATTCCACAGACTTAATTATAAATTTGAGCTACATTGCTTGGCATTAAATATTATAGACAAATCATTTATGAAAAATACCCATGTAAAACGACTAGCAAATAATTAGTATTCTAAAACCTCTTATAGAATTTCTATACTTCTCTTCAATATTTATTGAAAAATAACATAGCTTGAACCATGTATCAATATGTTTCATTATATTCATTTTTTCTTTGATCTACTTGAAGGTCGCTAGAACAAACTAGTTACGTTTGTTTATGCAGGAGATGGACCTTGCTAATTACGTGGGATGGAAGTGTCTTATATGAACATGTTTCATTATATTTTTTTTCCCTCATCTATTTCAAGTTCCCCGGAATAAACTATTCTTCATGATATTATTCTTTTCAGTTCCCCGTAACAAACTGTTCATACCATATTTTTCCTCTTCTATTCTCCATATCTTAAAGTTCTATTTAATGTGGTTTTGAGAAAATATGTCATTTTCCTCTAATTCTTAAGTGTTTTCCTAATAGGTCTTTTCCAATTTTTCTTCTCCTTTTCTATCAATATGTTTCATGGTATTATTTTTTCTCAACTATTTTAACTTCTAGTGACA
The DNA here is from genome assembly GCA_007115665.2 of Sequoiadendron giganteum. NCBI lineage: Eukaryota > Viridiplantae > Streptophyta > Pinopsida > Cupressales > Cupressaceae > Sequoiadendron > Sequoiadendron giganteum. The sequence continues at coordinate 83,931,661 of CM021108.1, forward strand.
AAGTGTTCTTCATGATATTCTTATTTCCAGTTTCACATAACAAACTATTCATTATCATACTCTACCTATTCTATTCTCCATATTTTAATTTTCTATTTAATGTGGGTTTTGAAACATCTCTCATTTTGCTTTAATTGTTCAGTGTCTTTCTAATAGGTCAATGAAATGCATGCATAGATTTGAGTTTGCAGCATTTTTGTGCACACCAAAAATTCTATTGTTGTCTAGACAAGGAGTAACAACAAGTTCTAAGTAATAGTTGGCATGTCAATTCAAAATTCAAGCTACATTATTTCCCACTAAATATTATAGACAAAATAGGTAAATTGTAAAACAACTATAAGGAAAAAACTTACAAATCACAGGCAACACGAGAGATGTCCCGGTAGGTAGGCTATTTGTTTGAAGATTTCATAGGGATTTCTACCAGCCTGATTGTTTATTGGATTTACTGGCATTGAAGATGTCCCAGCGAGTGGTGACGTAGCCCAATTTTGGGGTGGTGACATCTAGCTTGGTAATTACATGGGTTGGTGGTAATGGAGTTGGTGTCCTTAATATGTAGAAGCTCAATGGTAAGTTCTTGCTCGTGCGAGTGTTAATACATTATGTCATTTTTGTGCAATGAGGGTGGGTGAAGTAAATCTGGGCAACCAAAGTAAATAGAATATTCTATGCCATACTGCAGGAAAGTATACTTTCATTAAGTTTCATTGTTAAAAAAAACCATTGTGGTGTTCAGTTCAAAACATTTTGTATAGGTTATTGCCCTCTTCTACTCTCCATGTTTTTCCCATGATATTATTTTTCCATTCAAGACTTGCATTTTTCATCAAAATATGAAGGATGGAGATTATCAAGTTAGTGAATCACCTACAAGGGCCACTTTTATTAGGAGCAACACTGCACAGATTGAAAATTCAATGAAAAGGAAGCGAGCTATCGGAATCAGCAGTTTGTTACATGAAGCTTAAAACAGATGAGGAAAAGAGCATATCATGAAACATATAGATAGAAGACAAGAAATCTATGTAACAGTTGTGTTGTCAATTCAAAGTTCAAGCTGCATTATTTTCCACTAAATATTATACATAAATAGGGAAATTGCAAAAGAGATTTTTGTGCATTTAATTAAGAATTGTGTGTTGATCTTTTTTTCTTGCTTGGCATGACAGTGGTATTGGTTTTATAGCATAGTATTGTAATAAAATTTAGCTCCACCTCTATTTTATAGCAGATTGGAGATTAATAAAACTTTTGTGCTCTAAAACCTTTGATTTGTATAGATATATCTATATATATATATGTGTGTGTGTGTGTGTGTGTGTGTGTGTATGTATACATGTATACATAAGTATATGTATATATATACATGTATAAATATATATGTATATATATGTATATATATATATTTATTTATATACACATATATACATGTGTATATATATATATATATGCATAAATATATATATGCATGTTTTACTACTAGTTCTATTACAAATTCCCTATTTCTCTATAAAACTAAATTCCAGATAATGCAACTCCTCTTATACAGTTACTCTATTTGTTATCAGACTAAAAATAATCTAGGCACCATAGCATGGGAGCTCAATGAATGTGTGAATATATATATACAAACATAGGAATAAATTACGTTCATATTTGCAAAACCAAAGTCTTAGATAAGATGCAGGCATACCTTGTGGGTGCATCTAGATGTAGTATGAATAGAAGAAAAGAAGGCCTACTCTCCACCCTAGCATATTGGGTCATGCAACCTCATGGGTTGTCACCAAACCCCCCAAAAAGAACATATAGTTCCCACCACTATGATCAACGGTGAAGCCAATGTTTGGGCACCTATAAGAGATGGCACCATATTAAATCAAAATCATTGAAACTTAATGAATGTACGAATATATATATATATATATATATATATGTAAACATAGGAGTAAATTGCATTCATACTTGCAAAATCAAAGTCTTAGATAAGATGTAGGCATACCTTTTGGGTGCAACTGGATGTAGTATGAATAGAAGAAAATAAGTCCTAATCTCCACCCTACCATATTGGGTCATGTAGCCTCATGGGCTGTCACAAAGCCCCCAAGCAAGAACACACATTGCCCACCACTATGATCAATGGTGAAGCTAATGTTTGGGCACCTAAGTTTGTTGTTTCTAGATATTTGCTTGTGTTTGAGTTTTTCATCCAAAAACAAAAACACAATCAAGTATCCGAAAAAAAATATTAAGCATTATAAATTATGGAAATCTCATACCATTAACCTGAGAAATTTTTTTCGTTGAAATTAATGTTATATATATATTTTTTAAATATGGTTGTATCATTTATGATAAATAATTTGGCATGTAGTCATGAAATATGAGATGGAATTAAGGACATATAGCGTTACCTTCTATATAAATAGAATGTAGTTGCATCTTGTACGCCATACCAAATATTTTATCACAAAGCTATTTAATATTGTGAACATGTACAGTTACATATGAGAATGTTTACAATCTAAAATGGTTTCAATCAGATATAGTTAGTCATAAGGAAAATTTAAATTTTAGTGTGGTGAACATGTGGAATTGGTAGATATTATGTAAATTATGAAATATAAACAATTGTATAATTTATAACAAATAATATGTAATGCATCTACAATAGAAGAGATCACATAAAAAATAAGTAGTTATACCTTGTGCAGAGAGTGGGACAAGCTCAATGAAAGTATGAATATATATATGCAAACATAGGAAATAAATTACATTCATATTTGCAAAACAAAAGTCTTAGCATTCCATAGTGAACATTAAAAAGGAAAGACACAATAAATAGAACTTAAGAACATGGAGAATAGAAGAGGTTAACTACAATAATGAATAGTTTGTTATGGGAAAGTGGATATTGATACAACCCAAGAAATTTATGTAACAATTGGCTTGCTAATTCAAAATTCAAGCTACATTATTTGGCACTGAATATTGTAGACCAAAATGAGAAATTGTAAAAGAACTATTGTTTTTAAGTTTCAAAATTATAAACTTTTGTAGATTGGTATAAAGTACAAACTTGACATTGACCTATATCTTTGCACTTATTTCAATTTTATTTTCTCTGTGTATGTGTTATTTTTTTTGGATGGAAAATGTTATATGTCTTGTATCAATATGTTTTATGACATTCTTTTTTCCTCATTTTTTTGAAGTTCGTGATAAGAAATTGTTCTTCATGATATTGTTATTTTTAGTTTTCCATAACAAGGTGTTCACTACTATAGTTTTCCTCTCCTATGCTCCATATTTTAAAGTTCTATTTAATGTGTTTTTTTTCTATAATATTTAATAGAAAATTAGTGTTATTCTAACACCTATTATACAATTCTCTATTTGTCTTCAATATATACCACCAAAGAATGTAGCTTGAATCTTGTATGAATATGTTTCAAATTTTGTTAACTATGTATAGGTTTTAAGAGATTGGTAAGGTTTTATTTTCATAAAAACATTTAGGATCCCATCATATAATTGTTGTCATAACCTACCAAAAATAGGTATCATCATAAAGAACCAAGTTTAAATAGTTGAATTAGTAACCTGAAAAGATAGCTTTATAAGCATGGATAAATGTAGTCAACAAAATACAATGTGTTGTGTATTTGTAGCAGCTAATGTATGACAGTGCAAGGAAAAACCACAAAACCCTTGCTCATTCTCCTCCCTACCATATTGATATCATGAAGCCTCGTGGGGACTACCCAAACCCCTAAGCAAGAAAAGTATGGAAGGACCATGGAAAATTTAATGGATCAATATCATATATCACACAATGGCGAACAAGGGAAAATTTTGATGTTTCCATATATGGTTTCTTATATTGTACTAATTTTTTTCGTGTAACAACATTAAAAATATAGATATGTTGATAAAAAACTACCTATAGATTATTTTTGCCATAAGCTAAAATGATAACTATAGAGACATGGGAAATTTTATTACGTAAAATAGACTATTTTTATTGTATTTCAGTGCATGTAATAATTCATGCATGCATATATATCATATATTTCACAACGACGGAAAGTGTTTTTTTTGTTGCAATATCTTTAAGGAAAAGAGAATCCAAATAAATAATTGGGCAAGATGCGAATTGTCTATAATGTTGAAAGTATAGGGAAAGAAGAATATATGGGAGGTCTTCTTTGGAAACAAAACCAATTTTGTGGATGAAATAGCCAGAAACGATTAAAAGGAAGACATCAAAGGAATATGAAAGTCTTTGCTTCAAAGCATAAATTACACTCAAATAACTTTATAAGCATATCTAATTTGGATATGTATTGGAGCCTATCTAGCCATACAAGAAGAAAAGAGTTGAATATATAACTTAGTAAAATATAATTATATAAAACAAATCATGTTCATCCTTACAGCGATAGTCATCTTCTAGGTGGAAATTATCCCGCAGATGGGCTTCATATCTCCTTTTCCAACTATGCTTACATTGAGCCCAACATAATATTACTACAAAGAAACATTTAATTTGAATCTATCAAAAAAATTCTCGCTTGTAAGATGTGTATGGAACAAAAAGAAGAAATTGTAACACAACTTATAGCAATAATAGGATCCCAAATGTTGTAGGTTATGGAGAAAAATACTCATAGCACCCTCCAATCTGCTATCTAACAGAGGTGCATGGTACCATTTTTTAATAGTTTGCTATCAAACCAACCTCCTAGTGGGCCATTTTCACAATACATCCAAAACAATATACATCCTCAAACTAAAATATTGAATATTGCATTTACCTCCCCTTGCCCTGATGCATAACAACAATAGGATGGTCAGGAAACACAAGCAATGTAATGCACATAATCATCCTGTGGGAAATTCCAATGAACACACACCAAAAAAATCTTCCCCTACAAAGTATGTAGTCACAAGTGCTATAAAATCCATAGCGAACAACATGACTTGTAATTTCTTGGAAAATTCCATGAATTATAAATTCATGACTGACACCACAAATTTCATAGCACCTACCTGCATTCTCTATAGGGAAAAATAGTTCCTCATTTTCTTCATCCTTGCAATCTCAAGTGAAATATGTGGTTCAAAAATATTTGACCAATTAATTGTATAACCCATGATTACAATTATCCATATTTTTATCTACAAAAATAGCATGCTCACTAGGGAAAAATAGTTTCATGTTTATCAATTACATACCATTTGATTGATGCATAGAGGCTTCATGAAACATTACAAAATATTGACACCGTACTCCCTAATCACATCATTTTTTTCATAAAGCCTTTTTGCATCAAGCTCATTCCTCCTGCCATACTATGGAAAAGTATAAAAGATTCATAAATGCATTTCTCAATACAATCCTATGGAAAAGTATAAAATCATGCATGGGAAAAGGATAAAAATAACATTGGAAGATAAGTGTTTTCTTACACAAGGGTTAATGCATGTTGGTGTTGTTGCACAGTGACACAGAATGAAGTAAATGCAATGTTCAATGTTTTCCTATGACAAATTATAAAAGCATACATGAGAAATGGGTCAAAAATAAAATTTGGTTATTGATATGGGAACATCATATAGTTGGTACCGATGAACATTTTTTTTTTAGCATTGTGTTAAAGTAGACATATACAAAACATGTAATCGACATGATTACCATGTAGAATAATGAACACATAAAGTGTCATGGCAAGCAAAAAATATTGAAACATAGAGAATAGAACATGTGAACTACAATAATGAATAATCTATTATGGGCAAGTGGGGAAAACAACATCCTAAAAAATATTGATATAAGATAAGAAATCTATGTAATAGTTGGTTTTGCAATTCAAAATTCGAGCTACATTGTCTGGCACTAAATATTCTAGAGAAATAGAGAAATTGTAAAAAAATTCTTTCAAAAACACTCAAGATTGATAGGTAAATAAGAGATGAACAAAAACCCACACTAACTAGAACCTTAATAGAGGTATGAAAACATACACAAATGTAGGAAATTGTAAGCAGCCCAAAGTATAGAGCAACACCATGTTTATAGTACATAGCAGTCTATAAAATTTTAGAATCTATAAGAGGCAAACTATCACAATGAACAGTTTTTCACAGGGATCTTCAAGTAGATGAGGGGGGGAAAATATGATGAAATATAATAATTCAGGACAAGTAATCTATGTAATAGTTAGCTTGTGAATTATAAATCTGAGCTACATTATTTAGAACTAAATATTATCAAAAATCAAGAAAATTGTAAAATAAATATTACAAAACCATGTGAACACCACATAAAATTACAATAATGAAAAAATTATTATCGGAAAAATAATATCATGAAATATATTGATAAAAGCCAATAAATCTATGTAACAGTTGTCTTGTCAATTCTAAATTTGAGCCACATTATTTGGAACTAAATCTTAAAGACAAATAGGGAGACTACAAAAAGAACTATTAGGAAAACACTTCAGAACCCATAGGAAAATGATAGATGATTAAAAATCAACATTAAATGGAAGAAGATCATAGGATGTCATTTAGTGTTAGATAGTTATCTATGCCCATCTTTGTCACTACACCCATTAACATAAGAGCAATTGCAGATTAATATAGGAGTGATTGCATATATATATATATATATATATATATATATATATATGCAGAGGATTATTGTAAACACATAAACATATTGGACATAAATTTTTTTTGATAGATGTTAAGTATTATTCTTTCTAATATCTCTTTTATCTATTCAATTTATATGTTTCAAGTGTCCACCAAGATTCTTTGTCAGCCCAACCATGAATAGGATTTATTGACTAATAGGTTTTTACAATATCTATATTTGTCTATTGCTATTTTATTGTGAAATGAGCCATAGTGGTCCTAGTCTATATATACGGATATATATTTTTGCATCTGTTGTTGGTAATATTTATTTTTCAATCACAGTTCAAATGAAGAACCCACTCCTAGCAGAGAAATTATTGTTACACCTTGTTTAGATGCTGATAGAGTTTTAGTATGGAGTGTATTCTTGACTTGCATTGGCTTCTTCATTTGAACTGGTTTCTTCATTTTGAATGTTGTTTGTTAGTAATTTCACATGCATACATTTCCACATATGAACTTCTTGCGAAAGGTTTCAAATCATAGAAAAAAACTTAAGAATCACAGGGAAATGAGACATGATAGGAAACCCCAAAATTTCACAATTTAAAAAAATGAAAACAATCCTTCTTACAAGAACAATAGAATATTTTTTTATAGGGAGCTTCAAAAATATCATGGAAAAAGAGTATCATGAAACATATTCATACAAGACAACTAATCTATGTAATAGTTGGCTTCTCAATTCAATTCTAAATTCAAGTTGCATTATCTAGCACTTAGTATTATAGACAAACATGGAAATTCTAAAAGATTTATTAGTTAAACATACATACATATACAAATATATGTGTATATAAATATATATATTTAGATATGCATATATATACATACATATATATATTTACATACAGTGTGAACTGTATGTGAAAATCAATGCTTCCAAACATAGACAAATACATATACACATATATATATTGAAGAAAAATAGATTAATTTTATGAGAGGTATTTGAATAACACTTACTGGCACTAAATATTATATAGAGGAAAATTACAGATGTTCAAAAACCCACATTAAATAGAACTTAAAAGTATGGAGAATAGAAGAGGCAAACTACGATAATAAATAGTTTGCTATGGGAAACTGAAAAAACGAATATCATAAAGTACATTTTTTTATGAGAAAATTCTAATAGTTGAGAAAAAAAAGGAAATTGGAAAAGAGCTATTAGAAAAACACTTAACAATCATAGGAATATGACAGATGTTCGAAAACCCACATTAAGTAGAACTTTAAAATATAGAGAATATAAGAGGGAAACTACGATAATGAAATTTTTTCTATGGAGAACTAAAATAAAGAATACCATGAAGAATAGTCTATTATTGGGATCTTTAAACAATCGATAAAAACAAGAATATCATGAAATATATTCATATAAGAGACATAATTTGTTCCATCCAAACAAAATAACCACACCAAATAATAGTTTTTTATACGAAGCTTCTACAAAAATAGAGAAATTCTAAAAGATATATTAGAATAACACTTTAAAACTTTCATACTAATCCTCTACATATATATATGCAATCAGGGTAACTGCAAGAAGTTGGGTCCACATTCAAGGGAAGTGCCATTTTTTAGCTTTAAAACGAATACCCGTTAATTTTTTAGAATACGTACCCATTGTGGAGTGGGTAATTTTTCCAAAAGGTTTGAAACTCACAAGGCATATTTTTCATTTGGATTTAGTCTTAAAAAAGGCATGGAAACCCAACACTTAGTCTTAAACATACAAGTACAAGGTCATGGCAATTTCAAGAGAAAAAACTAACTTTCGCAATATATCAAATGAGGCTTTTTAAAAAATTATTTTATGAAAATAAAACCCATTATATATGACAATTTCTATTTTTCAAATATGTAATTTTTTTAATTATTTGATTATTTTTTTTGTTTTTTAATTAGTTTATAAGGAAACAGGTCCATAAAATCAAAATGTTAGTTTTTCATTTTTTTTTTAATAACTTTTCATTTGTTAATTTTCTTGTTAAAAAAATATATGTCATCAATCTATAAATAATTCTTTACACAATGAAAAAAATAAAATTCAAAAAATGATAAGTTTAGGTCAAGTTATGGTGTCCGTACACAAGGGTTTTAAAAACCTGAAATTAGGGCCAGTAAAAAATTAATAAATAAAAAAATATCCTCATCAATCTTCGATATAATATACATATTTCCCCAAAAGGAATTAGAAAAATACTTTTATTTTTGTCAAATTATGGTGTACGTACACATGCATAGTATGGTCCTAAAAAAGTGACTTTTAAAAAGTGGTTTTTATACATGCATATTAAAAATTATTTTGTATCATTTGGGTATTAGAATAAATTAAATATTTGAAAACTAGACTAAAAATAATAAATTTCATATTAGTGAACCTTTTTAAGATTTAATGTCCAAGTGCTTCAAATTTTAATTCCAACTGCGACAAATTCTAAAAATTAGGAAAACACTTCCACTTTTTGAACATTTTGTGGACCCAACTTCTTGCAACTACCCATCACTCCTATCCTAATCTGCAATTGCTCCTATGTTAATGGGTATACCTCCAAAGATGCATAAACATAACTAAAAGCAATAAATGAGGCACAAAAAAATTACTAACACTAACCATATTTTTTTATGAAAGAGAGAAGATTTAACTACAATTAATCCATCGATACATAGCCATAATCTCTTTGAAGTGTTTTAAATGGGTATAACGACAAAGATACAAACATATAACAAGGACCAATAAGGAGAGAGTAAAATACATGAACAATAAATTAATCATTTACAAAAAATACCCATGTAAAATGACTTACACATTTTGGAGCACAACAACTACAAAAAATAAATGAAATGAAAAACAAATACTAACCCTATGTTGCATAGGCGACTATCATTGCACGAAAAGATCAACCTATTAATTCCTTATACAACCACTGTATTCATACAAAATCAAGATCCACAAGAAGCGATTAAACCATGTCATGAAGCCTAATCACTATGTTGGACTATACCTACCATATGAAGAGGAGACCAAGGTTCACACCTTGCAACAATCCACCCCCCAGCGCAAGCGCGGTGTTCGAACCTGTGACCTTGGCTCTGATACCAATTGTTGCATAGTGGTTGTCGTTGCACCAAAACATCGACCTGTTAATGCATGATACATCCATTAAATTTATACAAGATCAAAATCCACATGAGGTAGTTAAACCATATCACAAAGCCTAAGCATCATGTTGGACTATGCCTACCATAGGAAGAGGAGACCAAGGGTCACACCTTGCAACACCCTAGAACCATATTTTTTTGTGAAAGAAAGAAGATTTAACTAGAATAATTCCATCCATACAGAGGCATAATCTCTTTCAAGTCTCTAAAATGGGTATAACGACAAAGATACAAAAATTTAACGACGACCAATAAGCACACGACTAAATAAATGAACAATAAATCAATCATTTATGCAAAATAACCATGTAAAATGACTTATAGATTTCAAGGCACAACAGTTTTAAAACCCTCCAATATGCTATAAAATGGAGTTTAAGCTAACGATTTTAATAATAGTCTACTATCAAACTAACAACACAATGGATCTTTCGACAATGCAACTTTATCAATATAATTTTTCACAAATTTCATGGCACATCAACTTTAAAACCATCCAAATTGCTATCAAAAGGAACAATAAGCAGAGAATGAAAGACATGAACAATAAAATAATAATCATTTATACAAAATAACCATGTAAAACGACTTACACACTCCCCATCACAACTGTTTTAAAACCCTCCAATCTGCTAAAAAATTGAGCTAAAGGAAAAAATTATAGTGTGCTATGAAACCAACAACATAATGGCTCTTTCAATAATGAAACTTAATCAAAGTATACTTTACCACACTGCAAAATTTAATATTTCTTTTACTTCATCTACCACCATCGTACAATGATAAAAGGATGCATTAAACCTCACACAAGCAAACACTTTCCATTCAACTTCCATGTATCAAGGACACCAACTCCACCACAACCAACCCATGTAATTCACAGGCTTGATGTTGCCACAAAAAAACCCGATGAAGTCATCATTGGCTAGGACATCTCGAGTGCTGACAAATCCAATTCATGGCTGGGCTGAAAAAAATCCTGACAAAAACTTCAAACAAAATAGCCTATCGGCTAATAAAGAATTTCACAAACTACAATATTTTTAATTTCCAAAAACATTACTAGAACTACGATTCTTTTCATAGAAAATATGAGGAGAATGATTTAAAATAAACAAGGAAGAGAATTTTTGTGTAGCCTATCTGATATAATTAATCAAATGACCATACAATGGCTATTTATACTCAATATTTGTGGTATACCCAAATTCAATGTGGAAATCCAATTCATCCTCGCACAATGATGACCTCTATTCTAACATACACTATTCCAATTTTTAGTACACCTATAAAAGCTACTAGCAATACCAATGCTACCTTAGGTATTTTGACTAGGAATACCTCTAGCTTTGTGCATTAGAATCTCATATCCCCTAATCTATCTCCCCTCACAAACATAAAATTCAATTGACCTCAAAACACATATACAACTCCACCATATTCAACTCCATCTCAAAATAAAAACAATTATCTTGTCCTTAACCAACTCTTGCTACATTGAATCAAAATCAAAATTTCCAAGATTCACAATATTTCAAAGGAAACCCCTTATCCTTGGAGATATTGAGAACATAAATGCCATGAGATGTAGAGATTCCCAGATTTGAGAAATATGGTGGGAAAGGAGATCCTGTTATCCATGTTTTTGCATACATAACCTTTTGTAGTTTCTTCATTTTTTGAGGATAAAATCTTGGCTAAAATATTCTCTAAATCCTTCAAAGATAGTGCCTTGGAATAGTTTTTTTCCTTATAGATACATTCATTTAATGAACTTCTTGATACCTTTCTTAATTATTTCCAAGTGCACAAGGTTCCTAAGATGACCTTAGCAGATTTAATGGGATATGCACAAAAGGATGACGAAAAGTTCACTAATTTTATATCCTATTATAGATTTTTTTACTCACAATCAACATTAAGATTCTTGATCCTGATCTTCAATGAATGCTCAATGAAAATTTACAAAATAAGCTTCAAGATAAGATTGGGATGATGAAATTTCCCTCCTTCACACAATTGTAACCCTTGATGATTACCAAAATTTGGTAACTAGTAGTCATGAAGTGAAAACTCCCTCTAATCTTCGTAAAAAATCGAAATCCATGCCTCAAGCCAACTTCCAATAATTCAAGATACCAAATAAGTTATTTTTACAACTAAATTCCCCTCAACCAACTCAAAATTTTAACACCCAAGTAGATTCTATAAAGATGACAAGTTTATTTACATTTGGGGAAGAAGAATAGACAATTTACCCCTCTAATGATACCTTCATTTCATCATGTTGGATCTCTTAAACAATAACATAATTTCCTTACCTCCTATTATGAATCTTGATCCTACTAAGCCTTTACCTCCAAACTATATAAACAAAGCCTTTTTCCATTTTTATTAACAAAATGGAGATGATACAAAACATGCTAAGCATATTAAACATATTGTGCAGGACCTCATTGATTCTAATCACATTCAAACTGGTATTTTTTAATGCTCAAGGTAATAAGTATGTATCCCCTCCTAACTAAAATTTACAAATCTTTACTAATTCTATGTTGAATCATAACATCTCCTTTGTGAACACTAGTGAAAATAAGAATGTTGTGATTAATGTTCACATGAATAATAACAACATAAATAATAATAAGTAAAGTCATATGGAACATATAATTGGAATCATTGAAGTGCAACCGCATAGAGGCCTAACCAATATATCCCTTGACATTTATTTCTCATAAAATGAAATACTTAAACATGCACCCGATGGTCCTCATTACATAGCTAGAATAATCAATAAAAAACCCACTAATGGGATATTAAGTGATCCCATATATTTAGAGAATGTGATAGTAAAATCATGGATCAAAACACATAATGGTTTTGTTATCCCTACAATAGGTTTGATAACTTTTCCTTTATAAGTTGAACCAAAAAAAATGAATGTCTCATTCTCCACTATCCTGATGTTGAACCAATTTCATGTAAAGTTAGGCTATCCACGACTTCAATCCACTAATTTCATTCGTCGGTAGAGAATAAATTCTTAAAGTTTCAATTTGGAGAAGATATTTTTACTATGACCATAGCAGCTTTAATCCTATGTCATCCTGTAGGAACTTTTCATTGGATTTACTTTGGTTGAACCTATGGAACCTCTTAGGCCTCGTGAGGACTTCTTTTTCAAATCTTATCAAAATTTTAAAGAAATTCACATAGCACAATTATCCCTTAGAAATATGCCTTAACCCACAATTGTCCCACTAATCCTTGATGAAACCATGATTTGGCCAAAATCCCTACCAAGTGAAGTGTAGGAAAATGTATCCCTTTAAACATTCACATCTATTCGGGCCCTCCCTTCTAAAATTAGGCTTCTTTATTAATTATTTTGTCCCATTTTTTAATCCACAAGCCTTAATTAATTCATATTTTTGAGGATAATCCCGACACACATCAAAAAACCAATCATAATTTAATGATTCAAGTTTCTATGGCCCAGATCTAGTGATCTAGGAATCATACACCACCTTGGGAATAAAGTTGTGTTCCTTCTTTGTTCACTAATCTATTTTCTATTCATCAAATAATTCATGGGGATAAAGGTAAAATATTTGAGTTCACTCCTAATAGATTGTGCATAAGGGACATGGAGACTAGGGATATTATTGCTATTGGGATGGTTGACCACTCATGTTATTTGTATTCCTTTTCACCTTTTTCTTCAAAAGAAAATAATATTCCTTTGACTGCATATCACACTCCTTCATTGAGTGTGAACCATGTTTGTGAGGAGAATTTTGTTCATCTAAACCTTGGTATTCTAGAGACTAGTATTGAGCTTCCTACTCCTCCACCTCCTTCTTCTTTAGCCATAAATTCTTCTATCTAGTAGGATGATCATATTGTTTTAGATCTTGATTTGTAGGATTAATATTTGATAGGCATTTCTAACTTGTATTTGGAGTCTCATACTATATATTTGGAGGACACACTTGAGCTCAGGTTTCTCTATTCTTTGATGATATTTTAAGCACAACTGTTATACTGTCTTCTTTGTCTTTGGAGATTGAAATTCATGAGTGTCCTCACTCACTTAATTTTTCATGTTTCTTTCTTGAGTTTGACCATGATTATGTTAAAGTTTATTCAAGCTTGTAGACCCCTCATCATTTTTTAGAGGCATACATGTTGATACTTCATCCAAGTTCCTCCTTTTAGTTGGATATGGAGTGAATTCTTCATCGGCTTATGGATTTGTTTCTTCCTAAGTGGAGATGTGTTGCTTGAAAATATTTGATCATCTTTTATTTTTTAGATATTCTTCATTGGTATTGAAGCTTCTTCATTATGGGGGTATATATTCTCTCTCTTCCCCTCTTATGGGGGTTTATTGATTGTATATACATGATGTATGTAGTCCTTTTGTGTATTAGTGGGCCCTCCATATATTATGTTTTCTTTTCTCTCATTTTGAGAGGAGTTTTGTCCCATTGGGTTTTCTATTTTTCTTCATTTGTGAGAGATTGCATTTTCATCATGAATGGGTACCTAATATGAACTAGTAGCCAAGACCCATCTTCATCTTTATATTTTCATAGTTTGCATAATAATATTCTCCCTAATTTTTACTTTAAGGGGGGGGGTGTTGGTGTGAATAAATATCTTGTACCTAGCTAATTCACTCACTAGGTAGTTAGGGAAAATATTCACATGTTAAGTTTTCTTAGGATATAAGATTCTTTCTAGAAGTCTTAGTTGGATTTCCTAGACATTATCTTGTCTAGCTTCTAATGCTTGATTCCTAGGTAGTTAGTTTGTTAGTTGTATCATGTAATAGGATTAAGACACTTGTCTTGATCTTGTATAATTCTATCTCTCTACCTTTCCTTTATAAGCAAGGAATATCATGTATATTTGTATATTCAACCATTATTCAATATTACATTATTGAATCAAGCTTTCTTGCCATTTTCTCTCTTGTGGAAGATATTTTGGTCTATCAACCACTCTTGGAGGTGTTGGCGAGTCACCATTAACTCCCACATTGTGATGAGGAGTACTAGAATCTAAAAATGTGATCCATTGAATTAATCCCCCATATGTGAGATCAAGATATAAGGATAATGAGGCCTTATAAAAAGATTATTCTTTCACTTCTTAATTGAAAGAAGCATAACACATTATAGTCCATTGTTAACGCTAAGAGAAATAAGCAGACAAACTAAGATTGAGAGTGTGTACGTAATGTAGAGATGTATGAGGGTGCCCCAAGACAAACACACATGAGATGAGAATCAAAAGGATTTTTGTTGTGATGGCATAGCTCCTAATTAAACTATATATTTAGTGTATATACAATAATTTCCTAATTTCCCTTTGTAGGGAGCACCCATTTAGTTTCATGAAAATTTATATGAGTGTATTTAAAAGTATTTTGGTTGTTACAATTTCTTCAAATTTTATTGTCATGAGTTATAGTAAGAAGACAAGATTAAGTTAGTGTGCAATTTTTACACCGAAGAAGTATGGAAGGTCAATTAAGATAAATTTTGGTATATTTTTTGTGTACATTTAGGCACTACATGAGGTCAATTGGTAGGCCATTTAGAAAATGATTTTTTTTATGCAATAAAGGTATCAATAGAGAAGTGATAGCTTCAAATAGACTTGCATTGAATTACAAGGATCCAAACCTGATTGAAATAAAGCCTCTAAATTAGGAAGATGATCAAGTTGTGTTGTTATGTTTGTAATAAAGAGAGATGAAGAGAGAAAGGGAGAGGTGGGGATGGAAAGAGGGAGAGATAGAGGGGGGGAGTGATAAAGAGAGAGAGGGGTAAAGAGATAAAGATAGAGAGGAGGATAGCTTGAAAGAGATGAAGATGGAGATGGAGATGGAGATGGAGATGGAGAGGAGAGAGGGGTAGATAGAGAATGAAGATATAAATATATGGGAAGAGAAAGAAAGAGATAGAGATATATGGGAATAGAAAGGGAGAGATAGAGAGAAGGGGAAGATAGAGAGAGAGGGGGATGGAGAGAAAGGGAGAAATATTGGTAGAGGAGACATAGAGAAGAAGGGGAGAGAGGGAGAGAGATAAGTAGAAGACACAAAGAAAGAAGAGTAGGGAGAGAGCGAGAGTGATATGTAGAAAGGGAGAGAGGAGAGATAGATCAATATATATAAAAGGAGATAGATAGACATAGAAAGAGAGTGATATAGAGAGATAGAGGGGGATAGTGAAAGAGACGGAGAGATAGTGGTAGAGGTTTCCATTATTTAACACTTTTTATTAATTGTTTAATCTAACCACATGCAACAATAATTTATAACAATTTGTATATATCAAGTATATATAATAATTTTATATTTGTATTTGATAATTTTGTTCAAGAATAAGATATATAATAAGTAATATAATTATAGTATTTATTATTTTATTTTTTTATATAAAATATACATTATATATTAATTATGCTAATTTATACTTAACTATGTAGGGTAAAGGATGCTAAAATTTAAAACCTAATATACATGTATTTGATAGTTCTGTTAAAGAATAAGATATATAATAAGTAAGATAATTATACCAAGGAGGAAGGAAATAGATAGTGGTGGGGAAAGCAACACAAAACCGATGGAAGAAAACCAAAAACTAGAAAAAAATGATGGATAAGTAGGATTCGTTTAGCTAGCATCAAGGGTCTCCAATTGATTTTCAACCGTCCTTTGGAAAAATAAGTTTTTGAAGCTGAAATATGAAAACACCTTCCGTGTAAAATATTTTGATAACAAAAACATTTAAAATTTAGAATGTTAAAAAACTTTCACTATGTAACCAAAATATGCAAAAGAAAAACACATGAAGAGGAAGACAGTCAAAAATAAGATGGAGGGATTTGAGACTAACTAGCCCACACCTATCTTTGATTTATGCTAAACCTATAATCTGAAAATATGTGATGGAGTTGACTCTGTCCATTGGAGATGTCATTGATTCTTGTTTAGGCTAACAGTGACATTGGGGACACTTTCTAGAGATGGTTTAATGAACTTGTAGAAATTTTAAACACAACTCACATGTTGCCTCTAGTTTTTACCACTCCCACAAGCTATAACTAGAGGTTTGATGCCTCTCATGTATTTGTCGACACCAGATGCAAGTGAACAAGTTGTCGTGAACTTCAGCAATAGACTGTTCTTGGTGAGAAATAAAGCCACATGAGCTACCTTCACAAATTGTTGCATAGTTCTTCTGGTGAAATCCACACAAAGGTGGAAGATTTGAAGATACCACCAAGAAAATCCCAAAAAGAGCACTAATATCATCACATATCCATATCCAAATTGTCAAAATCATGCGAAAATTTCAAAAACATCCAAATCATTAGAAAAACAAAAAACATCAAAAAATTCATCAGAAAAAACCAAAAACATCAAAAAATTCATCAAAAATAAAAAAACATCCAAATCACTCAAAAATCCAAAAACATGTCGAAATATCAAAAAATCTTCAAAATTCATCATTTAGTCTTGTCAGTCTTTCACCTTGTCGAACTACGTCGTCTCTGAGCTTGAACGTAGGCAAGGTTGATCTTTGATCATCCCCCGAGATGGTTGGGTTAGTCCTGTAGGCATCCGTCGCATTGGCAATCCGTTTGCCCATCTAGTCTACATCTTAAGTCAGTCCTTTAGGCAATAAAATGGCAATTTGTTTGTCCATCTTTTCATCAAGTCAGTCCACCACCAATCGAACTACGTGGTCTCTGCGTATATAACGTAGGCAAGGCTAATCTATGGATCAGCTCCCGAGACCCCTAGGATAGGTCTTTAAGTTAGTCTGTTCGTTGTAAAATCTTGGAAATACCAAAAACATTTGTAAAACATCCCAAAATTCCAAAAACAGCCTCAAAACATTTGAAAAAACCAAAATGGTGCATCCATTTCATCTCGCTTTCACCTGTGATTGTCATCACTCATAATAAATCGTCGTTGCTTTCACCCTTTGGTGAGTTAGTCAGAAGCAAGTTTAGCAGGTTCTAAAGTGAACACCTAATCATCAAAGTCTTCAGCCTAAGTCAGTAAGTCAGCAAGTTGGTCAACTCGGAGTATCAATAGCTTATCACCCAAATCAGTCTCACCAAAACCCTGATCATTACATGTCCTAGTATGAAGCTTTCCCATGATGGACATAAGCATCAGGTACCTTGCAGTAGTTTAGCCTTGGCTAGCGGTACGAAGAACATTAGCTTGTTTGTTTACTTTATTTTGGTCTTTTTAGACTTATCTTATTTTGCACTCATTCCAAGGACCTCTCGATGATGCCTAAACAAAACAGGTTTAGAGAGAAAGGAATGGGGCAATGATCATTATCTTTTTATCTGCTATGCTTGTTGGATGTTCTTGTAAAATAACTTGGCGAATACTTTCTTTGTTGGGTCCATCCTAGCAGGGTTTCTGTATGTCAAGTGTGAACAAGAGCACTCCTATCTGATTGTCGAGTCAGATTCCATCACACTAGGTGCCACGCCATCCTGGTTCTTAATATCTTGATGCATCGCACCTACGTGTGTTATCAAACATAAAGAAAGGTACGCTCTCTCCCATCCCTGGATAAGCAACACATCATCATCATTCATCGTCATATCCAATAAAGTCTTGATGACTAGGAGACTTGTTGGACTTCTTCACCTTCTTGAATTTAAGGGTTCATCCCTCTCATTCTTCTATCTTCTTTCACGCTAACAATGCATCCATCTTGCATCCGTATTCTCATTTCGCATAATCATGTCATACCATCATATCAGGACAACATCATCCATCTCATCCATCTCACATGCATTGCATAATCATTTAAAGTTGTTTACGATAATATAAATTTGTTATTCTAAGCATCTTCCGAACATCTCATCTGCATCATCATTATCATATAGTCTAACCATCCATACATCCATTTTGAACCTCTTTGTCGCAAGATCCACCTCAAATTGTATCTTTTCGCTCGATCTCTCGAGGGGGCAATGTACTAACGTACTTATTTTCCACTGGGGCATCCGAAAAAACCAAAGAATTTTTTAATTTCGATGCCGACAACATCATTCTTTGAACCAATGCAACGAGTACATTGTTTCAAAGAGGGGCAAAATGTAGACATCCAAAAATAACATTATGCATTCCACTATAACTAACATCATGCATTCGTTTCTTCTACTAATCAATTAAAGCAATTTATTGATTTAATCCTAAGGTTCATCAAGCTTAATTAAATAAATCAAATTATTTAATTAAGTTCCTAAGGTTCTTCTTATTTGATTTAATAAATCAAACTGATTTAAAATCAAATATCAAATCCCTAAAATCCCCTAAGTTAATTAATCTAAATTAATTAACTTCTAATCATGATTATCATTCTCTAGCTTTTGACTCAACTAGAGTCAAATCCAAACTCCTAACTAACCCACCCACTTGCACCAATAAATCATTTATTTGATTTATTATTTCCTCTAATTACATTCAAAATGGAATCAAAATGGAATATTCTTCCAATTTGAATCTTCCCCCCAAAAGGGACTTGTCCCTTCCAACAAGGTTTTAAATGCTATTTGCACAAGTCAAACATGGCATTTATTGCACCTTTCATCCCCCCTAAACATGTCATTTCATCCAAATTTGAATTTCAAATTGGCACATTGGCCAAGACTTGCACATTCGTCACCCTCTCACAACTTTACAAGTGGCACCTTGTCATTGGTTTGTGAATAATCCCAGATTCCTCAAAATATCTCAATATTTCAATCTTTCAATCTATAAAATGCAAAGCATTTCAACACAAATCTTCTACAACATACAACACATTCTCACTTGCAAGGTTACTCTCTTCATGAGAGAACTAATCTTGCTCATCACAACACCATTTGCTTAGCAACTACATCTTGAGGCAAGGTTGCCCTCTTCATTTGAGAGTCAATCTTGCTCTTCATCATCTATCATTTGGCATTTTTGCTTATCATGGATTGGGAAAGGGCAGCTTTCTACAACACTAAGTTGCACCAATCCACCATAGGATAGATATACTCCATGTCTTCTTTGCATGCTTAGATTAGTTTTATCATTTAATTTGAAGAATGTTGTATTATCCTATGAAGATGTTAGAATCATGCTAACCATGATGCAGATTTTCACATCCTACAGATAGAAACTGGAAACTTGCTCAAAAACCTTGCATTTTTTAGGTGTCATTTAATTTTTAGAGATAGACATCTTAGTGGAAAAACTTAGTTACCTCATAGGGATCTGCATATCTTAGAATAGGCCAACATTCCATATTATTAGATAATTTCATGCTTTGATTGTCATTGTCATTGAACCTAGTCACATTTTTCTTACTAGTACATCCTTCCAGCTCATTAGTCTAGTTTGGAAATTCACCTTGTCCTTTGGTCCTTGTCTTATATAAGGTTCCTTGATAAATTTAAGTCATAACCTTGATAAATCCATAGGTGGTAGATAATATCCTCTTAAAATCATTTACCATCATAGTCTACTTTAAATTTTGCATGTTTCCATCCTAGTGTACATCATCGTAGCGTACATCATTCTATAAATCCTTTATTTCAACAAAATTCTTTATATTCAGAAAACACCAAAAACATAAAATAGAACATACATTTTTAGGCATAGATTGATTTTTCCCCATCTTAAGCAACATTTTCATGGTTGAAACAAGGTCTAAGTAGAAACAAAGAGAGATGACAGACCTCCATGACTTCATCAATCATTCCGAAAACCAACCATCAGGGTCAGAAACACCACACAAAACTTTTCTTGAAAAACATATAACTAGAGACACAATGGACAAATTTATGTAGACGACAGACATTTCCATTCTAGATCATAAATTTGCATCTTTTATGAATAAGTGTTTGGTAAATGATCCTAAAAGATATCTAGCAAAGCTTCTAGTAGAAGGTGCCACACTACCACCAAGATTTGATGTACACACCTTAAAAACAACATCTAATCAACCAACACAAACCGTGACATCAAGTGTCTCCATTCCTCAAATTACCATAGCAATACCAATTGGAATACCTAATCAAACATCCCAAATTGTAAACATGACCCAATTTAAAACACAAGGTTTAAAATCCACCATAGGAGCATCTTCATCAAACCCCTTTGGCACAAACACCACTGGTAAGACCCAATGTTGACATGAACACAACACGAGCTATACCCCATACCAGCACTAGTTTTTCCATTCCTACACAAAATCAAAACATTCATACATGATATATTCCTACACCGAATCAAAAAATTCAAACAATACATATTCCTACACCGAATCAAAATATTCAATTAGGATATATA
This sequence comes from Sequoiadendron giganteum, assembly GCA_007115665.2. Taxonomy (NCBI): domain Eukaryota; kingdom Viridiplantae; phylum Streptophyta; class Pinopsida; order Cupressales; family Cupressaceae; genus Sequoiadendron; species Sequoiadendron giganteum. The sequence goes on from CM021108.1 coordinate 83,952,914, forward strand.
CCCTCACCAAATCACAATCCATCACAAAATATTGCATTTTAGAACACTTGCATCGATCCTAATAATGCAACCAACATGTCATTTACCCAAGTATATGTTCTGCAAAATCAAATGCAAGTCCTCCAATAGAAAATGGATAGTATGTCAATGTCAAGAAATCAAAACATCTCAGCACAAGATTTATGTCCATGTTCCTTTCATAAAGCATTGTACAAGAACCCCTTCCCACACAGATACATTATACTGAATTTTCCTAAGTATAATGGGAAGAGGAATCCTCTAGAACATATCATGGAATTGTTTACAACATGCATGGACATCTCATTTGACCCCACACACCTTATGAGATTCTTTATGTGAAGCCTTGTTGGGATAGCATTGGAATGGTTCTCTTAACTTCCATACAGCATAAGATCATGGGGTGAACTAGTTGAGAAATTTGTGGAACACTTTGCCTTCAACATAGACAATGAAATCATGATATCCACATTATGTCATACAATGCAAGAAGAGGGAAAAAATTTCACCACCTTTTTCCAGAGATGGAGAATTTTAGCTAGTCTATATCCAGTTGAGATACCAAAAAAACAAAAAGTCACAATATTCTTTGAAAATATTCATCCGAAATGGAGAAATGACTTAAGAGTACATTGTTGTACCTTTTTTCTAGACTTGGTACAAAAAGGAATTACACTTTAAAAGGGACTTATTGACAAAGGATAAATTAAGATGCCAAGCAAAAATCCAGTTTTTCAACACCAAAGCGCCCCCAATGATAGAAATGGTTTTTGGTCTAGGAATAAAAATGTAACAAACAAAGGTATTGTTGATGCTAAGACCCTACACTCAGGACCAACCATCACACTAAGAGGCTGAAAACCCCTCTCAAGACATGACTATCAATCCTGATCAAATGACCAACTTTGTCCAAAATTCACAACAACAACGACCATAGAGGAGATTTCCAAAACGTGAGTTTACACCCTTAGGGGACCCAATTGAGACATTTTACATGGAACTCATTAAACATAAACTCATACAACCTCTAGAGAAAAAATATATATGATCCTAGATAGTTTAAACTGTCATGTTGGGATGACAATGCCTATTGTGAGTACCCTCAAACTAAGGGACATAACTTACAACAATTCTAATAACTGAATAACATCATACAAGATCTTGTAGAATACAAAACCATAGAAGTCAATGGGCATAAACATACAAAAAATAGTGATCACAAGGTCTTCATGGATCCATCACAAGACCGCGGGAAAGGAAATGTCTTCATTTTGGGAACTAAGAATAATACCTCGGCCAATTATACCAATGCTAAGTATGATTATAAACCAATTACTATCATCAATCTTCTCTGAGTTGTTGATGAAAATATCCATGTACCATTACCATAAAGAAGCATCCTAAATGTGATTTCAGTACACGTAGAACTAAGATAACCCTTCCAGATCCTTCATCAAAACCACAACTATTATCTTCCAAGCCTAAGTATAGCTTACTTGATCAATTTGGGAAGACCTGATCACAAATATCTATCCTAGAACTCTTGACCTTATCACCAGATTATCAAGCCATTCTTGATAAATCCTTGCAAAGAGCAATATTCCCTAACAACTTAGATGTCAATCATTTCAAAGAAATGGTAGGATAATTAACCAATTCCCATCATGCCATATTCTCCCAAAAGGATTATTCAATTGAGAGGACCAATCATAATGATCCATTACACCTTGAAGTTCTTGTCCATCAAACCAGAGGCAAACAAGTCTTGGTAGATGGAGGAGTAGGACTAAATCTTTGCACCTTGAAATTAGTTAAGGCATTAGTTTTCTCAGAAGCATGTGTGGACACCACTAAGAGTAAAGTCATTAAGGCATATGATGATGAGAAAATATCATCTAAATTAGTTGTCACACTGCCTATTAGGATTGGTCATGTAGTTATGGGAACTAGTTTCCAAGTCTTGGATCTCACCCTGTCCTATAATATTTTTTTGGCTAGACATTGGATACACACAATGAAATCTGTACCTTCCACTTATCATCAGTGTCTTAAATATTTGTACAATGGCACTGAAATCACAACTAATGGTGATCTAGATCCTTTCCAATATTGCACAAGCCTGCATGAAATACTACAGTGATAGGTGTCAGTTAATCAAGAGGCTTCATCCTCTACCTTATCCCTCTACGTTGATCCATCAACTCTTACTAAGTCCATTACATCACATACACCACCATCCACTTCTAAGGTTGAGATCCAAGATAAGGGTTGTGCAAAATATAACATGAAATTATCCTATTGTGTGAGTGAGCTGATTTCTCCTAAGTCATATGGGTTACCTACAAAAGATAGGAAATAGTCAATTATCACAATACATGTTTCTCCTACGATGACATTCACAAAATGGGGAGAGTTAAGTAAAGAAGCTATGGACCAAGAAGATGTCACATCCTGGTTGTATAATGAAGACAATGAAAACCCTCCACCATCTATTCAAACATCTAAGGATCAATATGGAAAAGGATTTGTGATAGTGCAAAGCAAAGGATATGACGAACATAGCCAATTAGGGCTACACAAAAACGGAAGGACTTAACCAATCATTGTCTCACAAAGACCAAAAGGCCTAGGGCTAGGGTTCCAATTGATTAGAATTTGTATTCCTTATATTTTGTTATTGTTACAATAGGAAGTAAATTCTTCTGAAGACATCGAGATATCCAATGAACCATCTGACCCATTCTTCTATGACTCCCCTTACTCAAATTAATATGAATGGGATTCCCTTTCCTCTAATAGCATGATGGACCAAGATAAACTATTTGGCGAACTTGATAAAATGTTAAAACCCACACAAAATCCATCTAGCCGTCGTCCTAAAAATTTCTTGTCAAAAGAAGAATGGCTTAACCATTATTACTCGGAAACCCTTGATCCTACCTCTTGGAAACCTAACAAACCATCTTTTAACAACCTGGCCCTTGTGATAGTCCCACATAAGATTTACCTACATCCCTAGAAAAAATAATAAAAAGGATTTAGTCCAAAACTTTTGTGACCATGTTAACCACTCTATTTTCACCTTTGTCGCCTCCAAATTTGATAACTCGAATGATGACATGCCCCTCATATATCCCCAACTTATCGATTAGGATCAACAAGGTACACCCATCTCAGACATATTCAAGAATGATGAAGTGATAGATGAGTTCATGGGACTTCAAGAAGGCATACCTAGAGGGGATCATAAAGTCAGCTTTACCATACACTTGGATGACATGGCATATTTTGGGGAGTCTATTGACACCTCTAGTCGTAAAAGTGAAAAAAAAAAAAGAAAAACAATGAAAATGATGAAGATGACAAGCCCCTAGGTAAGAACTAAAAGGTGCCTTTGGATGAGGAAATAGTAAAAATAAAAGACGCATCCAAGGGCAAAAACCTCTTTGAGGCACCCAAGGATGGCGGTTTGAACATTCTCCCAGTTGATAAGGAAAAGTCGCCTATGTTAGTTGAAGAGTTTGTTGAGATCAACATAGACACTGAAGGAAACCCTCAAGTAAAAAAATTTGTAACATCTTTCACAAAGACAAAAAAAATAGAGATTCAAGACTTCTTTACAAAAAGATAGATAAAATTTGCATGCTCAGATGTCGACACGCTTGAGCTAGAAAAAGACCTTATATTACATAATATACCATTACAACCAGGTGTTTAGCCCATAAAGAAGAAGCTAAGAAATATGCATCCACAAATTGCTCTACTAGTCAATGTAGAACTTAAGAAACTATTGGATGTCAGATTCATTAGATCCATAGACTATGCAGAATATATTTCAAATCTTGTGCTAGTAACCAAATTGTCTAGAAGCATCCACATTTGTACAGACTTCAAAGATATCAACAAGGCATGTCCTAAGGATGATTTCCCTTTACCAAAAATTGACATGATAGTGGACCTTACAATAGGATATGAGATTCTATCACTCATGGATTGTTTTTGTGGGTATAATCAAATTAAACTCATAGCTAAGGACCAACATAAGAAAAATTTCACATGTCCATGGGGAACATATTGCTGGAATGTTATGCCTTTTGGGCTCAAAAATGTTGGAGCTACATATCAATGTGCAATGATGACTATTTTCCATGAACTTGTACATAATCTCATCGAAGAGTATGCCAGTGATCTAATAGCCAAATCTTTAATAGGAGTAGATTATTTGAAATTCTTAGACACGATATTCCAAAGAATAGAAAATTACAAAGTAAGGCTAAATCCAAAAAAATGTGTCTTTGGCATCAAATCAAGAAAACTTCTAGGATACCTCATTTCTAGAAGAGGCATTGAAGTAGACCTAGCAAAAGTAACGGCTATAATAGAAATGCCTCCACCAACCAACATTGGTTAGCTAAGAACACTTCAAGGGAGACTACAGACTATCAAACGCTTCATAGTACAATTAGCAGACAAGATACATCCATTCATACATTTTCTCAAGAAAGGGGTACCATTTGCATGGACACCAAAATGCGAAGAATCTTTTCAAAAGATCAAAGATTATCTCCTTACACCGCCTATGTTAATTCCACCTACAGATACTTGACCTTTTCAATACTTTATATATTGGCAACTCATTCAACACTAGGATCCTCAAAATGATGATGGTCATGAAAGGGTCGTGTACTATATCAATCATATTTTGGTGGGATATGAACTAAACTATAGTAATATAGAATGTTCCTATCTTGCAGTAGTTTTTGCTACTCAAAAACTTAGGCACTATATGGTAAACTGCCAAACCATGTTGGTCGCGAAGATAGATTCGTTGAAATATATCCTAAGTAAAGAAACACTAACAAACCAGTTGGCTAAATGGGTAATGATACTTAGTGAATGTGATATCCAGTATGTAGAATGAAAAGATCTAAAAGGGTAGGTTATTGCAGAATAGTTAGCAGATGGACCACTTAAGGCCAACCATCCTTTAGTGGTATATTTTACTGATGATTTCATCTTCAAAGTTGACACTAGAACCACATGGAAATTATAATTTGATGGGTCACATACTAATTATTGTTTCATAGTAGGAATATTGTTTGTTACACCTCAAGGTGATACTATTCCTAAGTCACTCTGAATTGCTTTCCCTTGCACCAATAACATAGCATAATATGAAGCCCTTGTGATAGGATTACAAATGGAAACCCAATGGAAGATTAATAGTTTACATGTTTATGGAGATTCTCAGCTAGTAATCTGGCAAGTCAATGATGAATATGAAATTAAAGATGAGAAACTTGCCCCCTACAAGTGCATGGTAGACAATTTTAAGCAATACATTAATAACATCACCTTTCAACAAATAGCTCCCATTTAGAATAGGGAAGCAGATGTTATGGGAACCGTTAGTTCATTATTGTATATACCTAGAAACGTGCCTAAATTCGAGTTTTTGGTAGAATAGCTTTTGGTCCCTACCTATGATGTCCCAAATTATGTGATGGTGTGTCTCTAGGTTATAACTATAGACATATATATATGACTACCTCAATTCCCAAATCTTACCCTTACACTTGTCAAATAACCAATGTAGGACCTTTATCCATAAGTTTTCCAAATATACCATCATCGAAGATACCCTTTATACATGTGCCTTAGATAATACCTTATTGAGATGTCTCGATGCTGAAGAAGCACAAGAAACCTTATGTGCGGTACACGAGGTTATTAATGGCCTACCATGGAAAAATACTCATATATCTTCATCAAGAAATGTCGATAGTGTCAGATACACCGAGACTTAATACATGCACTAGCCCAAGAGCTTTGTCTGAAAACATCACCATGGCCCTTTTCCCAATGGGGAATTGACCTCATAGGTAGGATACACCCTCCATCTTCCAATGGCCATAGGTCCATCATAACCACAACTAAATACTTCACCAAGTGGGTTGAGGCTATTCCTATGACCTACATTACCAACACTCAAATTTCCAACTTTATCCTAAGCTACATCATTTGTCAGTAGGGTGTACACCAATCCATCATCACAAAAAATGGATGTCCTTTCGAAAACCAAGAATTCTACCATCTCTGTGAAGAATTTCATATCCAACATCACTTTTCCACTCCATATTATCCAGAAGGTAACGGCCAAGAAAATGCATCTAATAAAACAATCATCAGAATCCTCAAAAATACTATCAATGATGCTAGTCGTGACTGGAATTTATAGCTTAATCTCATCCTATGGGCTTATCGCACAAGCATCCACACTCCCAATGGTGCTACTCCATACTCTGTGGTATTCACTTCCAAAGCTATCTTACCTATTGAGGTTGAACTTCCTTCCCTAAGGGTATCATTTAAAAGTCATATTGATGATGAGGAGCATCGCGTATCCAGATTGCATGAGTTATAATTCCTAGATGAACAAAGACAAAAGGAATTAGATCATCTTCAACCATACCATAACCATCTTCATTGAAGCTATAATAGGAAATCTTTGAATCAACACTTTGACATAGGTGACATGGTCTTAATAGAGAACCCGAAGAATCAAGCTGAAAGAGAAAAGCCAAACAAGTTTCAACCAAATTGGTTAGGACCTTATATTGTTAAAGAGGCATTCAGATCAGGAGCATATCAAATCTCAACCCCTAAAGGAGAAAAAATTTAATCAACAATCAACAACCTTCATCTAAAGAAGTTCTATGCATAGCTTCTAAGAACCGTGTCTTAATCTGAAAAAGACAAAAAAAAATAATAAAAAAAAATTGTTACCTTGATGAAAACCTAGAAAATTGGCATCTTTGTAACACCAAAAAAATTGAAAAATTAATAAAATAGTAAAGAGAAATAATCCATCCAATAGTGAAAACCACTTCGTTGGCTTTTTGGATAAGTACCATGGTGAAAACTTGGCAAACAAGAGCCATGTGTAGTTGAATTCGCTCCTTCATCTACCATCATTCAAACAGAGTTTTCTACTTTCACCCATAATAAATGGTTGTCTTATCCATAACTTGGATCGATTGACATCAAGATCACTCCATCTATCCCACTCCATCCTATACATCATATACCCGATTGGGGGAAAATCCTTGATCTACATCATTTAGACCTTGTACATAACAACCCAACGTGAGAAAATGTCTTGAAAAAAGGTCAAAAACATTAGAAAAATGTTTTGAAAAAAAACCCAAAAAGACAAAAAAATCAAAACATGTCAAAATCCAAAAAATAGAGTCAAAGTTAGTTGTACTAAGTCAGTCATAGACATAGTTGAACAAGGTTGCCTTTGTGACTGGACATAGGCAAGGGCATCTATCAATGTGTCCCTGAGGCATTAGGTTCATCTTTCTAGGTATGTCGCATCTCACACACATAAAAATCATGACTCATTCTTTGCACATGTCAAAGTCATTGGTCATGTCGAACTACGAAGTATTTGTGTGTATAACGTAGGCAAGGCAATCACACATGTTCTATCATCAAGTTAGGTATATATTTTTAGTTAGTTATGTCAATCAAATTCTAGTTGAACTATGAGATCTCTACATGTATAATGTAGGCAAGCCCATTAATCGATGAGACCTTAAGGCCGCACTAGGTTAGTCCTTTAGGGTACATTGTGTCAGTTAGCATAAGTCATACACTATCAACACACACACATAATAATCAACACATCAAGACAAGTCATGCATCAACAAGCCAAACAAGTCAGCAATGTCAAAACAATCAACTTATGTCTTTTGCAAGATGTGCCCTTCTTGATAGTATACATTATTAGTTATCATAGCTTTGTCCATCTTGTCACATCAACAATATCAGGCTTAACATCTTATACAATACGTTTTATTTTGAAACAAAAATTTTTCATGCCTTATATAGATAGCCACAAGATTGAAACGAGACTCAACATCTTATACGGTATGTGTCATCCCTAACATCAAGCTATGCCAAACAATCAAACAATCAAACAAGATCAATTTTTTCCAAATGTATTTATTGGTTTTTGAATTTTTTATGGCTTATTTGGTTTTATCTTATTGGATTTTTCTTGAATTCTGGTTACTAGCTTTCTCAAGGATGTCCCATGAAGGATTTAGAGAAGCAAGGATTTCTTAGAACTATTTTTCTTTGAATTCTATCTGTCGACCATTTTTTAAACTTGGTTTTCAAGTTAGGCTACTAGCTCTCTCAAGGATTTCCCATGAAGGATTTAGAGGAGCAATAATGTATCCTAACTTTGTCTTTTCTATTTTTGTTGTCTGTGGTTAGTCTTGACAAAAAGACTAGGGCAATTTTTCCCTTAGTATGAGTTAAGACACTCCTTGTCTATGACTGTCTATTTTTGCAAATGGATGACTTTGTACACTATAGTCTATCTCATATCATGGTGTGTACTATCCATTTGTGTTATTTCCCACCCAATTATTATTTAATGCAAAGCTTAGTATGTATATGGAAATATATCAAAGATTATATGTTCTTCAAATAACCATTTCTCAATACTAACATTTTGAGCTATCCACGCTAACATTTTATCTATCTTGCATAATGGCGGAGTCTTGTGACACAAAAAAATATTAGATAATCTGCATATGCATACATTCTACAACCATTATGTAAACATTGTCATATTTCTATATATATTACATCATATAGCTATGCCGCATTTTAAACAAGTACAGACAAATAGGTGTATCCATCGCACTTACATAATCATGACATACATCCATTTACCAATCATAAATGTGTATAAATTATGCATCCATCCACATGGAATTATAAATAGTAATATCACATGGCATAAAATTTTCATAAACCTAGAATTCATTCATAACTGTACATACATCATCAATCATAGGAAATAAAACATCATGACATCATAATCCATAACATGTATATACATCATCTAGAAATAAACTACAGAATCATATAGAAATAAATGACATCATCATATAGAACTATGAAAATCATATACACACTATCAAAAATGATATATATATATATCATGTCATAGCACAATGTTAGAATGTATCAATAAATAAAAAGGAGCTCACAGGCTCTATGAGAAAAATACAATATCTACAAATATAAGAATGTCACTGTGTGGCATTGCCAGTACTTCCATGTGGAAAATTTGGAGGCAATTTTCACTGAGGTACTCTCTATGCAGTGTGAGGCCTATCATATGGATGTGTCCTCAATGATCCTACCACACCCTCTATACTCTTTGTCTAGTTGTGGGACCTACTCCGAGAGCTTCCACTGTGTGCCTATGAGTAACTAGGAGCACGTCTCTTGGGAGGAACCTCTGCCTCATATAAATATTTATAATATATCTCTCTATCACCAGCTCAAACTAACTCTTGAGGAAATGTTGTAGCTGGCCCAGTGCATAAAGCTCTCAACTCCACAAATCAGCCCTCTGTATAATATCTCTTGATCATTGCCTAGTCCCTGTCTAGGAGAGAACTATCCCTCTCCATCTATATAGAATCTAACTCTGCAATCAAAACTATCACCCTCTCCTCCAAGGCCTCTACTCGAGCCTATAAATCTATGTTTGTATCTCTAGGAGCCTCCTCATCCTATCCTCGCCTCTCCTCTACCCTGAAATCCCATCCCTCCACTATCCTGTCTCGGAGCTCCCTCTCCTGCTCCCCCATCACTACCTCCTCATCATCATCTACTCCATAGCCTGCTAATATACCAAGGGCATCAATATCCATGTCCTCCCTCTCAACCTCCGCCTCTGCATCTTCCTCTTCTCCTACCTCCTCGGCAACATGCTCCCCTCCAATCTCAGCCTCTCCACCACTACCAAGGTCCAACATGGGTATGTCCTCACCCTCAGCCTTTGTGTTGTGGATAGGTGATAGTCCACCTACCTAACCACCTCTACCACCTCCACCATTTCCATAATCCTTGCCTCTACCACCCTTGCCTGCACCCTACCCCTGCACCAACCTCTGGGCCCTATACCCCGTCTCTCCATTGGTGTCGACTGACCAGGATCTATGTATGGAATGGGACATTGCTTTGCCCAAAATGTATCATATGCTACTGTGGTCCAAAGATCTACTACCACACCCCTCCATCCCAATTGTATAGGTTGTAATTCCTGAATGTCCACCTCTGTTGTCGCCACATGTATCATAGGCCCCCATAAGGGAAAATCAATGGAAGATCGAGAAAACTCTACTCACCCTCAAGACTCATCCTGAACCCCTCCAAACTATCTCAAAACATGCTCTGGAAGATGTCTCTCAATAATGTGCACAGTCGACACTATCCTCCCAATCAAATACTATGTCTCTCGAAAAAAGGGTAAGTGCATGTCTTCATCAGACCATTGACCATAATCCCTATATGGTCCCCAAGGAAACTAAACTAATGTGTCAAGTGCATGCCTAAAACACCCAGTATCACCAACATGGATCTGTGTAATGTTTTTCGCATAACAAAAAACATAAGGAGATCTAGCATCCTGATCAGCAGTAACTAGGGTATGAAACACACACAATAATGTGCTCCCACGCCCAGACCATAAGAAGTATAGTGTCACAGCTCATCAATTGGGCATCTCTATATGCAATATCATGAAGATGGAAGTACAACATGGCCAGTAAAAATGGCCCCCAAGCATAGACAACCTCCTTCTCTAACATGTCGCATACCATCTCTCCCCACCCAACAGGAAATCCACAACCTCGATGATTATGAAGAACTATACCAAAAATCAATGTACATAACATGCAATCTATCCTCTCATATCTATTTTCCAAAACCTACCATCTAATCTCATAATTCTCTATACCTAGCCTCCTAATATCATCATATATAAATTCTAGTGATCTCGCTATAACCTCTATGTGTATCATACAACACCCTCTCACCTCTAATAGGGAATCTCAAAATTCTATATACATCCTCTAATGTGGAATTTCCTCTCTACAAGGCAAATGAAATGAGGAGGTTGTTGAATGTCACCTCTCACAGAGCGCAGTAAGCATACCCTTGTTCACCAAAATGGTGGGCATGGTACAAACATGACCTGCAAACCCAATCTCCATATCAGGCGTGTCTCACCACTCTATAGCTAATCCCTAAGCTCATATGTCTCTGATCGTAACTCTCAGCTATAAATCGGATCTAATACAACCTATAAAGGAATTAAATATTATGTGTGAGATGAAAAATCATTCATCTTTCCATCATAATTTATCTTCAAAATTTTCACAATCAA